>CAMAOD020000005.1:35000-117500 GCA_945859595.2 Megachile willughbiella | reverse complement strand
GCGTCCGCCGTGCGGCCCAACCTGGGGGCCAACCTAACCTAACCTAACCTAACCTTTTTTTTTTTTTTTTTTTTTTTTTTTACGAGGGGGAAATCTTCATAGACCCCCCCACTCCCCGGGGGAGGAGTGGGGGGAGTGTGAGATTCCTACTCACTAAAACCCCCTCGGTGGTGCCCTTCCCTTCGGGTTTGGTGGCCGCGGCGACCAAGGACTATTCCTATACCGCGACCACCCCGCTGGCGCTATTAGCGCCTCTGCTCGGTAGGGGGCAGAAGGCCCCCCCCTCAGGAATTCTCCCTTCCCATGCATTGCATCGAGCCGACCACGTCACCACGCCGCAGTCGGCTCCCCCCGGCCGCGTGCAATGGGAACTCCGAGCCCCCGCTCGGAGCCCCTGCGGCCTTTTCATTAGACGCCCACATTATTGGGCCGGGGCCTGGCTAGGGCCAGCTGCCCCCTCATCAGGAGTGATCTCCATCTCCGTGTCCTCGTCAGCGCTGTTCTGCGCTTCACCCTCTTGCTCGAGGGTTTCTTTCTTCTTCTTGGGTCTGGGTGCGCATGCTGCAGCACCCAACCGATGCGAGGCCTGTCTGCCCAGGTCGGTGCACAACGGGCATTTCGCCTCCTTCTCGCTGCATGCAGCGGCAGTGTGTCCGTCTTCTCCGCAGCGGTAGCATCTGCTTGTCCTGTCCACCTTCTCCGTGCACAGAATAGCTGTGTGCCCCTTTTGTAGGCACTTAAAGCACTGTAACGGGCGGGGCGCCAGCACTTGGACGCGTGCTGTTGTCCACCCCACCCGAAACTTTTTTACTTCTTCGGCCTTCCTGGCCGCTTCTTGTGGACATCTGATCCAGGCCGTGCCCATACTTCTCGGCGACCTCTTAATGTCGCCCACGCGCACCTCTTCTGGCGCGCATCCTCCCACCTCTGCTAAAGCTGCTTTAACGTCGTCGGTTGTGACCGAGTCGTCTAACCCCAGCAGCCGGAGCTCAGTCATCTTCACCGGCTGTCTGATCTTCACCTCCGAGTCCTGGAAGGCCTCTTTTAGGCGACCGACTATGGTCTCCACTGTCTTCTTCCCATTTTGGCCGGGAATGCCGATAACCAACCCGCCCGTAGCCGACTTCCTAGCCTTTACCTCGGTTACGCCAAGGTCACTTATCTCGGTTGGTGTCACAACCTCCCTTGCCTTCAGCATCGCCTCCCTGTATGAGGCTTTACTTCCGGGGGGTATAGTAATGGTGAAAGCCGCGAACGGCGGCGGTCTCGGCACCGTCGGCGTCCTCTTCGGCTTACTTGTTGCCCCTGCGGTCTTCTTAGCCGCTGGCTGGCCTCTGCTGCTCAGTGAGCGCGCTGGTCCGCTCTTAGTTGTGGTCGTGACCGTGGTCGCAACCTCCTCCCGTTTGGCCTGTCGCCTGGCCTTACGACCGACGACCTGCGCCCACGTCCCTTCCTCCGCTCTAGCATCGGCAGCTGGAGCCGCCGGCGCACTCGCCGACACCTCCCTCCTCGTCTTGGAGCCCCGCGATTTCGAGCGCTCCTTGGCGGAACCGTCCCGCTTCTTGCTGGCAGTCTCCGGGGGGGCTTTTTGGCCCCTCACTTCCGACATCAGCACTCTCACCAATGCGGTGAGATTAGTGACTGCCAGCGATAACTCCGCTACTTCCCTGGTCCTCGGAGTGGGATCCTCGCGAGGACACCGGCTTGGTGATGCCGCCGGCCGTGCTTCTGCCTGAGGTGGCATGGGCTCCGGATCGACTGGAGCTCTCCTCTTCGACGCCTCCACGTCTGCGGCGGAGGGTTGTGTAGCCGCTTTCCGTTTGTGCGACTCCGTTTCTTCCCGCATGGGGCGGGGCGGTGAAGGAGGTCGCAGATCCTCCGCCACTATCCGCCGCTCCTGCTCCATCTTCTGGCGCTCCATCTCCATCCGGAGGTTATCCAAGTCTCGCTGGAGGCGAGCCTTTTCCTCCTCCGTCTGTTTGAGGCACTGCCTCAATTCCTCCGCTTGGAGGTCATCGCCTCCAGTCGCGATAGGCCTCTTTCCTAGCTCTACCGCGTAAGCCTCAATAACATTTGAGGACTGCCTCAGGACCTTAACAAAGGTGCCCTTTAGGTTCCTTGATCCTGTCGCCACTCTCCTGACCATGTTGGCCGTCTTGAGCATTTCTGCCACCAAGTCGGTCACTGGCAACATCTTGGCCTCCCTCATGAGGTCGAACACCTCTATTAGAGGCTGGCTGCCCCGGCTCGGCGGAGGTATCTCCTTGCTCAGGTCAAATGCCTCCTCCTCTTTCAGGAGCTCCAACTCCTGTCTGCGGGCCTCGTTCAGACGCTCCTTCGCCTCGGCAAGCTTCACGTACTCGCCGGTAGTGGGGGGTCGGCCCCTACGCTCCGGCGATCTGTCTCCTCGCGAACTCTTCCCGTCCAACGACATGATAGACGTGTCGCTGTCGGTGTCTTCGTCGTCACGTCTCTTCCCTTTTGTCGACGAACGCCTCTTAGGTGGAGGGGCGGCGGAAACGTCCGACTCCTGCCTCTTCTGCGCCTTCGACTTCATAAATCTGTCGAAGATCGAGTCACGTCCCCAGGACATCTCCGAATCGGATGTGCACGGAGTCGCCACTGCACTACTCCCGCAGCCATCTGCGGGGACAAACCTGCCCAAGGCATCCCGAGCCGGGGTTTTAGTCTGGCTCTTTGGCGGCGCAATTTGCTCCACGCATCGTACCACAGGTATCTTAACCTCGGCAGTGCACTTCTTCTCCATACTCTTCCCGTCCTCCCTCTTCTCCTCTTCCTTTTGGCCGGTTTTTGAGCTGCCGGCCACAGCTTTTGAGGGTTGTTTGAATATTCGAGTATAGTCCATAATGGTCCCACGAGTGGGGTCGGAAAAGAGGTCCACCCGGGCAGAGCCGCCATACCCGGGTAAGCCTAAATACTCGGGGGGGTCGGCAGGTACCCCCGAGGGAACCGTTAGAGACTGCCCAGTTTAACGTCCCGGCAGCCATGCACCCCTCGGCACGGTTGACCGTAACACCTTGGGTTGGGACGACCCCCCTATCCCCATCGCCCCCTTTTCGTTCCTCCGTGCGAACCTGCCCGGCATGGTAGTACCTGCCAGGGTCCGAAGACCCCGCCGGTATAGCCTCGCACATCATCGGACCTACTTCAGGGACGAACCCCTTTTAGTCGCCTCATACGACAGGCAGGGGATACCGTGGCCGTATTCCGCCCCGCGGCCACACAGCGGATTTTTTATAGAGGTTTACTCCTCGCGGGCCGGCCGGTTAAGGCAAGCCCCCCGTTCCTGCGAAACATGACCACAGGCTTACGGTGTGAGAGAAGCTCAGGACCCTGGGAGCGCTAATCCCATACTGGAGGTGCAATGAAGCACCTGCAGCCCCTGAGGCGCCGTTCTCCCGTTAGCATGGGGACCTCACCTCAAGGTACCCGAGAGTACCAGGAGGCTATCCAGTCCCCATCCCAGCGACCACCACGAGGAGGTGGGAGATCCGACTTGTGTCACACTGACACCATTCGGCCGCCAACCTAACCTAACCTAACCTAACCTTTTTTTTTTTTTTTTTTTTTTTTAACGAGGGGAAATCTTCGAAAGACCCCCCCACTCCCCGGGGGAGGAGTGGAGGGAGTGTGAGATTCTTACTCACTAAAACCCCTCGGTGGTGCCCGCCCTCGACGAGAAGTGTGGGTGGCGGGACCCGACGCATTACTGCGCCACCACCCACCCCCGTCCTACGCGGTTCGCGCCCAGCGCATGAGGGGAGAGAAGCTCCCCTCCTCAAAGAAATTACCCAACCCCCAAGTATTGAGCCGACGACGTCACCACGCCCGCCGTCGGCTCACCCCTCGGCCGCGTGCAATGGCGCCACGGGCCCCCGCCCGTGACGCCTGCGGCCATGGCGATCCCACGTCTAACGAGGCATTCGGTACCCCGGACTTGATGTCGCCAAGTTTCCCGCAAATTTGGGACGGCAGCTGGCGCCGGGGAAGGCGACGCAGCCCCCGTCACCTCATCCCTCACTCGAACAAACCCACCTCTCACAATCCACACATACAGTACACTCACACAACACATTCACACACACACGCACCCGCACTCATGCTCTCCCACCCATTCAAACAAAGCGGTCTACCGGACCGCGGGCGACGCAGGGAAGCCGCGCCGCCCCATTACCCTCAGGAGGGTGGCCGGGAAACCGGGTCCGAATTCCCCGGCCTACGTCTTCTCCTGGCGGCATCCCCGCGCCGCTCCCTCTGCCTTTCTGCCTCCTCCTTTTGGGACATAACTGTCTCACAAAAGGAGGCGACAGCATTCCACTCATTCGCACTATGCAACATTCTCTCCACAAGCACACCCGGTGACAAATCCAACCCTACCTCGCACTGCAAATAGTGACGAGGCCACGCAAATGCGGGACACTCGCCCAGCGTATGCTGAGCGGTGTCTGGTCCCACCCCACAATGATGACACCTCGGCGATTGCTCCTTGCCAATCCGGCACAGATACTGACCGAAGCACCCATGGTCGGTCAGCACCTGCGTGATCCGGAACGTGAGTCGCCCGTGGCCGCGATCCATCCACTGCTCGAGCCGTGGAAGGATCGCCCCGACCGCGCGCTTCTCCGCCGCCCCGCTGGCAATTAGTTCCGCGCGCCAGCGGGAGATAGCGACGCGGCGGGCCTGGAGCCTGACCTCCTCGACGCTCGGTCCTGGCGGGCCACCCTGGGTCTCCGCGACCCGACGGAGTGCGCGTCGGTGACGGTACACCTCCGCCTCAACCTCCGCCTGATATTTCCAGGGGATAATGCCCGCCAGGACCATCGCCGACTCCCAGGAGATCGTGCGGTAACCCATCACCACTCTGGCGGCCAGCCTCCTCTCCACTCGTCGCAGCACCCTCTGCGCGTGGCTGCTGGCCGCCAGATCGGCCGCCCAAACCGGGGCGCCGTATAGGGCCATACTCCGCACGACCCCCACGTAGAGCCGACGAACCTTCTCACTTGGTCCCCTCAGGTTGGGTAAAAGACGCGCCAACGCGTCCGCCGTGCGGCCCAACCTGGGGGCCAGAGCGTCGAAATGGCCATCGAAACTCCAGTGGCCATCCAGCCGGAGTCCGAGGTACCGCATCTCGGACCCGATCTGGATCTCGACCCCGTTTACCCGGACCAGAGCTCCGGCCGGAGGCGGGTCCCCACGTGTGTGGCAGAAGGCCATCACCTCCGTTTTGTGGGGAGCCACCTCCAGCCCGAGCCCCCGGATGGCCGAAACAACCACCGAGGCTCCCAACTCTGCGAGGCGGCTGGTCCTCATCCAGTCGCGCCCCGTTGCCAATATATGAGTATCATCGGCGAAACACGTAATAAAAACTCCCGGTGGCAACGGGGCCGACAAGGCGGGGTCGTACCCAACGAGCCACAGGAACGGCCCGAGTGCCGATCCCTGGGGTACGCCCCGCCTTACTACCCACGATCTATCAGCGCCCGACCGATCGACGCAATGAATTGACCTCTCCCGGAGATAGTCCCCGATTATTCCGGTGAGTACCGGAGGCACCCGGAGCCTCTCCAGTCCTTGCTCTATTACTCGGTGGGGCAGGGTATTGAACGCATTGACGATGTCCAGCGATATCCCGATCGCCACCCCGCCCCTGGACGTGACCGACTCCGCGATCGATCGAACTCTGCCGATCGCATCCACCGTGCTTCTCCCCCTTCGAAATCCGAATTGGCAGTCGGCCACGTCCGGACCATCTCCGGAGAGGTGCGCTACAAGGCGGGCCGCGATTACCCGCTCGAAAATCTTGCCCACGACGTCTAACAAGACGATCGGTCGGTACGCTGACGGCTCCCCATCGGTTTTCCCCGTCCTTTTTTAACAGGACCAGCCGCCCCGCCTTCCAAATTGATGGAAACTTACCCTGTTTCAGGCAGGCGCTGAAGAGGCCTGCCAACCGTTGGCCTAGGTACGGGAGCACCAAGGACCAGACCCGGCCCGGTATGCCGTCAGGACCCGGAGCAGTATTCCGGGCACTTGCCCGCCTGACGGCATCGACGAGTTCCCCCTCGGAGACCCGCATATCGTCGGTCCACAGAAGGCGGGCCGACGACACGGGGCGCGCTGGCGGATCGTCATCACGCGGAAATAGTTTTTCCACGACGCGCCCCAGTGTCTGCGGGTCGAGGCTCTCTGTTATCGGGGGGGCCCACGGCCGTAATTTGCCCATAACCAACTTGTATGGGCGCCCCCACCGATCCCGTTCCAGAGAGCCGAGGCACTCGTCCCAGACCCGGTCCTTGGACTCCCTGATGGCGGTCTGCAGAGCGACCACCCCTTCCCGGTAATCGCTCCACAGTTCCTGCTCCCTCACGGGGTCGCGGTTGCGTCTCCGCCGGGCGCGCTGGTACCGGCGACGCTTAGGGAGGCAAGCCTCGCGCAACTGCGCGATCTCCCGCGTCCACCAGTACGCCGCCCGGCGCGGCTGAGGGGTGGCCCGGGGCATCGCCACACTGCAGATATCCTGCACGGTATCCCGGAACCACCTAGCCTCACCCTCGACACCCGCGACCGTCTGGTCCGGAGAAGCCGGCCAGCTAACCGTGAGGGCCGCAGCCGCCAACATGTCCCTATTCAGCCTCCCCAGCGCCCACCTGCGCGGCGGCGGACGTCCACCGCGGCGGCACCGGGCGCCGGAGGAGAAGTCGACCCGGATGTAGCGATGGTCGCTAAGGGTCTCCGTCTCCTCCGCCACCCGCCAGCTCGCAACGCTACGCGCGGCCGCAGGGGAAGCCCAGGATAAATCCACGATTGACTCCCCCTGGGGCCGCACGCACGTGCTCACCGAGCCCCTGTTTAACAACAGGAGCCCTCGTGCCGCCGCCCAATCTAGGACCGCCTCGCCTCTAGCGTCGGTCCCCGGGGATCCCCACTCCCTCGCCTTAGCATTAAAGTCCCCGAGGACCAGCACGCGTTGAGTGGGGCAACGAGACACTACCTGCCCCACTCTATCCAACATTTCAACGAATTCCGCGAGAGGCCAGCGAGGCGGGGCATAAACGCCCACCACCGCGATCTCCCCCCACCGAACCGCGACGGCTCCTCTCCCCGCCGCAATCACGGTGCAGGGGGGGGAGCCGGGTTTCCCACGCGACACGATCGCGACCGTCGCGTCCCGTCCCTCTCCGTCCGCGAACCAATTCGGCGCGTTCGGCACGCGATACGGCTCTGCGACTACCCCTAACGCTCCGTCCCACTCGGCGAGGGTGCGGAGCAGAAGATCCTGCGCCCTCGCCGAGTGGTTCACATTAGATTGTATAATGGGGCTCAATGGCCCCATCACTGATCAGCTTCGTTCACCACCTCCATGGTGTGTTCTTCCGATCTTTCCTCCGGTGGAGTGGTGTTCGCGTCGTTTGTCGCTTCCATATCTGTAGCTGTGGTCGCTGCCTCTGTCACTTTCTCAGCTCTCTTCTTCTTGGGCGCTGGAGCGCAGCCCGCCGCCCCCAAACGATGAGAGGCGGGTCTGCCCAGGTCGCTGCACAACGGGCAATGGAATTTATTTTTACAATTTCCCGCTTTGTGGTCCCTTTCTCCGCATGAGTAGCAGCGACCTGAGCGGTCAACCTTCTCGGTGCACTGTTGAGCCGTGTGTCCTTTATGGAGACATCGAAAACAATGCATAGGTCTGGCCGCCAGCACCTCCACACGTGCTGACGACCATCCCACTCGGACGCGTCCCGCAGCCTCGATCTTTTTCAATGCTGTCAATGGGCAGCGTGCCCATACCGCTCCCAGTCTGTTGGCCACTCTCTTTATGTCACCAACTTTTACCTCTTCTACTTTGCAGTCGCCCATATTTGCTAAAGTGACTGCCACCTCCTGTGAAGTAATCGAATCGTCCAGACCGAACAATCTCAGTTCGCCTGTTTTCACTGGACAAGCCACCTTAACTCCTCCGTCCTGAAAGACTTCCTTCAGCCTCTCGGCCAGCTCAGTCGCCTTCTTCTTGCGCTCCTCGCCGGGAATCCCAATGACGATTCCTCCTGTCATGGCCTTTCTCACCTTCAGTTCGGTGATGCCTAGTTGGTCCAGGTTGACCTCTCTGGCCTTCAACAAAGCTTGCGCATATGTCGTTTGACCTCCAGGGGCTACCGTCAATGTCACTGCCGCCGTGCTTGGGGGACGCGGCGCCGCGACCCTCTTGACTTTCGTCCCCTGTGCTCCCTTCTTTGGTGCGGTCTTCGCAGCACCTTTTGGGGTTGACTTGCCCGCCGTTTCATCCCTTGCGTTAGCCTGCGCATTCTTTTTCGCCTGCCACTTCGCTCTGCGGCCCACTACTGTCGCCCATGTTTCGCCGGTTTCGGCCATCGTCAGGCTCGGCTGGCCAGGCTGCTTCGTTGGGCACGCTGCCTGGTTTACCCGTGCTGCCTGTGTCACGGTCCTCGCTGTCGTCCTGGCAGCCGAGCCATGCCGAGTACGCCTTCCTTCCTGCGCCGAGGTCTTCTCCGCCTTGCCCTGTCTTATTTCGGCTGTCAGTTGTTCAACCTTCTTAATAAGGCTCGCCACCACCGACTCAAGCGCCGTTTCACGGCTGACGCTCTCCTTTTCTACCTCCGGTTTCTTTGGCGGCTCCGGTGCCGGCTTCTCTACAGCCACCCGCTGCACCGGTGGCGGATCCCCCATCTCAGCCCCCAGGGTGGGCGGGTCAAATATTACCGCTGGCTGAGCAGGCACGGGCGGCGACCGGGGAACAGCGGGAGCATCCGTCTGTCGCCTTTTCGCCTCCCCTCTCTCCGAAGAGGACGACGAGAGTCGTCGTCTAGCACCTCTTCTCCTTTCCGTGTCCTCTGTTTGGGCGATAGGAGTCACTCTCTTCATTTCCGCCACCTGCTGCTTTAGCGCTTCTAGGTCGGCGCTTAGCTTGAGCCGCTGTTCCTCCGCTTCCTTAAGTTTGAGGCGGAGGCGCTCAATCTCCTCTGCTTCTCCTCCTCGGTTACCGCCCTCCGCAGTAGGCCTTTTCGCCAGCTCCGCGGCGTATGCCTCTATGGTGTTTGAGGCCACTCTCAGACTCCTCACGAATGTGCCTTTCAGGTTCGCAGAGTTGGAGGCCACCCTACGCACCTGGCAGGTGCTCTTTAGCATTTCTGCTATCAGATCCGACGAGGGCAGGTGACGGGCCTCCCTCATCAGGTCACTAACGTCGTCCAGGGGCTTGCTAGTCCTGCTCGGTTTCGGCGGATCGAACTCAGGATCGAAGGCCTGTGCCTCCCTAGCGAGTTCTAGCTCCTGTCTCCTGGCCTCATTCGCCCTCTCCTTGGCGGCAGCCAGGCCAACGTATTCGCCCGTCGACGGAGGTCTGCCCCTCAACTTTCTGGCTTCCTCACCTTTCGAAAGCCGCATCTCCACTGACATAACCGACGAGTCGGATCCCGAATCATCGGCGTCCTCCTCCAATCGCCTTCTCGACCTTGTCCTTCGCGCGGGCGGTGGCGCGGTATATTCGCCCGTCCTTTGTGACGATCTGTCGCGTGCACCTCTGTCCCGGTCGACCGAAATCCTTCTCGCAGCGGAGCCTCTACGCCCAACTCCGGACGTCTCGGACCCCGAGTTGCACGGGGTAACCTCGACGCTACTGTGCCCTCGTGATGGTCCAGGAATCGCCACGTCCGTCTTAGTTCCAGAGGCGAATCTGGAGATATCGACAGTGTTCGGTGGCTTCAGAATCTCCTCGCACCTCACCACTGGAATGGAGATAGTGGCAGTGCACTCCATCTCGTTGCTCGCCTTCCTCCCACACATATCCTCCGTTTTTTGGATGGGTTTTAAGCTGCCCCCCACAGCTGAAGAAATATTTGAACAATCCATATCTTGTCCCACGAGTAGGGTCGGAAGGGTGGTCCACCCGGGCAGAGCCGCCATGCCCGGGTAAGCCTGGTTACTCGGGGGGGTCGGCAGGTACCCCCGAGGGAACCGTTTGCGACTGCACCTGTTTTACGTCTAGGCAGCCATGCACCCCTCGGCACGGTTGTCCTCCACACCTTGGGTTTAGACGTGACTCCTCGCTCCCCGCCGCCCTCGTTTTCGATCCTCAGTGCGAGCCTTACCGGCTTGGGAGGCCCTGCCAGGGTCCGAAGACCCCGCCGGCATCGCCTCGCACGTCATTGGACTTACTTGAGAACGACGCGAGCACCCCCTTTTAGTCGCCTCATACGACAGGCAGGGGCTACCGTGGCCGTATTCCGCCCCGCGGCCACACAGCGGATTTTTTATAGAGGTTTACTCCTCGCGGGCCGGCCGGTTAAGGCAAGCCCCCCGTTCCTGCGAAACATGACCACAGGCTTACGGTATGAAAGAAGCTCGGGACCCTGGGAGCGCTAATCCCATACTGGAGGTGCAATGAAGCACCTGCAGCCCCTGAGGCGCCGTTCTCCCGTTAGCATGGGGACCTCACCTCAAGGTACCCGAGAGTACCAGGAGGCTATCCAGTCCCCATCCCAGCGACCACCACGAGGAGGTGGGAGATCCGACTTGTGTCACACTGACACCATTCGGCCGCCAACCTAACCTAACCTAACCTAACCTTTTTTTTTTTTTTTTTTTTTTTTTTTTTTTACGAGGGGGAAATCTTCATAGACCCCCCCACTCCCCGGGGGAGGAGTGGGGGGAGTGTGAGATTCCTACTCACTAAAACCCCCTCGGTGGTGCCCTTCCCATCGGGTTTGGTGGCCGCGGCGACCAAGGACTATTCCTATACCGCGACCACCCCGCTGGCGCTATTAGCGCCTCTGCTCGGTAGGGGGCAGAAGGCCCCCCCCTCAGGAATTCTCCCTTCCCATGCGTTGCATCGAGCCGACCACGTCACCACGCCGCAGTCGGCTCCCCCCGGCCGCGTGCAATGGGAACTCCGAGCCCCCGCTCGGAGCCCCTGCGGCCTTTTCATTAATCGCCCACATTAGTGGGCCGGGGCGTGGCTGCAGCCAGCTGCCCCCTCTTCTGGACTTACGTCCATTTCGTCCTCTTCGTCCGCACTATGCGGAACTTCGCCTTCACCACCTTGTGGTGGGGCTTCCCTCTTCTTCTTCGGCCTGGGTGCACATGACGGTGCGCCCAGCCTGTGGGACGCCTGCCTGCCCAAGTCAACGCATAGCGGGCACGTCACTCCCTTCTCACTGCAAGTAGCCGCAGTGTGACCCTCTTGCCCACATCGGTAGCATTTGTGGGTTCTATCCACCGTCTCCGTGCACATGATGGCGGTGTGCCCCTTCTGCAGGCACTTGAAGCAATGAAGGGGGCGGGGCGCCAGTACTTGGACTCGCGCCGTTGTCCAACCGACCCTGAACTTCTTGGCTGCCTCTGCCTTCCTGGCTGTTTCCTGGGGGCAACGAACCCACACAGTTCCCATGCTTCTTGGAGATCTTTTAATATCTCCCACACGTATCTCCTCAGGCGCACAACCACCCAGCTCAGCTAACGCTGCCTTAACGTCCTCGCTTGTGACGGAATCCTCCAAGCCCAACAGCCGCAGTTCTGCCATCTTCACCGGCTGGGTGATTTTCACCTCGGTGTCCCGAAACGCTGCCTGTAAGCGGCCGACGATGGTTTGCACCGTCTTCTTCCCGTTCTGGCCAGGGATTCCGATGACCAGGCCGCCAGTCGCCGATTTCCTGGCTTTAACCTCCGATACGCCGAGATCCCGCATTTCGATCGGCGTTAAAACCTCTCGCGCTTTAAGCATCGCCTCGGTGTACGATGCTTTTGCGCCGGGAGGTACGGTTATCGTAAAAGCGGCGTACGGCGGTGGCCGCGGCACCGTCGGCTTACTTTTCGGTTTAACCGTCTTCCCCGTAGCATTCTGCGCCGCTCCTTGGCCTTTGCGACTCAGCGATCGCGCCTTTCTCCTCTCGTCCGTGGTCGCGACTTCTTCTTTCCTCGCCAGTCGCCTGGCCTTGCGACCGACCACCTGGGCCCAGGTCCCTTCATCCGCGCTCGCAGCGACTGGTGGTGCTGCGGCTGTGCTCGCTGGAACATGCTCACTCCGCGATTTAGAGCTCCTTGATTTGGAGCGCTCTTTCGCCGAGCCGTCCCTCTTCTTTCTGGTGGCCTCAGGGACCTTTCTTCCTCTCACCTCACCCATGAGGTCTTTTACCAGCGTGGCTAGGTTCGCCACGGCCAGCGCTAACTCCGCCACCTGGGTATTGCCCGGTGCTGGCTCTTCGCGAGGCGCCTGGTATTGTGGCGACGCAGGTCTCACGTCTACGGGAGAAGGTGGGATCTCCTGATCCGCAGCCGATCTCCTCTTCGTCGGCTCCTCTACGGCGAGGGCGGATCGCTCAGAAGCTCTCCTCTTCCTCGACTCTGCCTCCACATCCATAGCTGGTGGTGGCGAGGGGGGGCACAATGCAACCATGGCACTCCTCTCCTCGCGTTGCTGTCTCAGGGACTCCATTTCCCTCTTTAGGGACTCCATTTGCTTCTTCAGCTCTTCAACATCGCGCTTCAGACGAGCCTTCTCGTCTTCGGCCATCTGGAGGCATTGCCGTAGCTCCTCCACCTGAGCACCCTCTGATCCGGACGTCTGGGGCCTTTTGCCGAGCTCAACGGCATATGCCTCAATGACGTTCGAGCATTCCCTGAGCATCCTCACGAAGGTTCCCTTTAGGTTTTTGGAACCTCCTGCAACTCGCCTAATTTGGTTGGCTTTGCCAAGCATTTCAGCCACGAGGTCCGTGGCCGGCAGCCTCTTCGCCTCTCTCATGAGGTCGAAAACCTCCTCCATCGGCAGGCTAGCGCGACTGGGCGCCGGAACATCCCTAGTCAAGTCGAAGGCCTGCTCTTCTTTTTGCAGCTCCAACTCCTGCCTGCGTGCTTCGTTGAGCCGCTCTTTTGCCTCGGCGAGTTTAACATACTCGCCGGTGCTCGGCGGTCTTCCCCTCTGACGCATAGAGCCGACTCCTTTGCTCGACCCTGCGTCCATTGATGCGATCGACAGGTCGCTATCGCTCTGCTCGTCGTCTTCGGCGGTCCTCTTCTTCGCCGACGAACGCCTCTTTGATGGAGGAGCGACGGAAGCGTCCGACTCCTGCCTCTTCTCCGCCTTCGATTTCATAAATCGGTCGAAGATCGAATCTCGTCCCCACGAGAACTCTGAGTCGGAAGTGCACGGAGTCGCCACCGCGCTACTTCCGCATCCCGCAGCAGGTGCGAACCTGCCCAAAGCATCGCGAACCGGGGTCTTATCTCGGCTCTGTGACGGTGTGATCTTCTCCACGCATCTGACCACCGGTATCGAAACCTTGGCCGTGCATACCGCCGCGTTACTCCTCTTCTCTTCCTCCCTCTTGTCTTCGTCCTTTTGGCCGGTTTTAGAGCTGCCGGCCACAGCTTTGGAGGGTTGTTTAAATATGCGAGAGTAATCCATATTGGTCCCACGAGAGGGGTCGGAAAAGAGGTCCACCCGGGCAGAGCCGCCATACCCGGGTAAGCCTAAATACTCGGGGGGGTCGGCAGGTACCCCCGAGGGAACCGTTAGAGACTGCCCAGTTTAACGTCCCGGCAGCCATGCACCCCTCGGCACGGTTGACCGTAACACCTTGGGTTGGGACGACCCCCCTACCCCAATCGCCCCCTTTTCGATCCTCCGTGCGAACCTGCCCGGCATGGTAGTACCTGCCAGGGTCCGAAGACCCAGCCAGTATAGCCTCGCACATCATCGGACCTACTTCAGGGACGAACCCCTTTTAGTCGCCTCATACGACAGGCAGGGGATACCGTGGCCGTATTCCGCCCCGCGGCCACACAGCGGATTTTTTATAGAGGTTTACTCCTCGCGGGCCGGCCGGTTAAGGCAAGCCCCCCGTTCCTGCGAAACATGACCACAGGCTTACGGTGTGAGAGAAGCTCAGGACCCTGGGAGCGCTAATCCCATACTGGAGGTGTAATTAAACACCTGCAGCCCCTGAGGCGCCGTTCTCCCGTCAGCATGGGGACCTCACCTCAAGGTACCCGAGAGTACCAGGAGGCTATCCAGTCCCCATCCCAGCGACCACCACGAGGAGGTGGGAGATCCGACTTGTGTCACACCGACACCATTCGGCCGCCAACCTAACCTAACCTTTTTTTTTTTTTTTTTTTTTTTACGAGGGGAAATCTTCGAAAGACCCCCCCACTCCCCGGGGGAGGAGTGGAGGGAGTGTGGGATTTCTACCCACTAAAACCCCTCGGTGGTGCCCACCCTCGACGACATAACGGGCGGCGGGACCCGACGCATAAACGGCGCCACCGCCCGCCAAAGCCGTCCACGCGATTTCTCGCCCTTCTCGAGTGGGGGAGTGAAGCCCCCCCACCAAAAACCATTGACCCTACCCCCATACCTGGAGCCGACGACGTCACCACGCCCGCCGTCGGCTCTCCCACTCGGCCGCGTGCAATGGCGCCGCAGGCCCCCGCCTGCGACACCTGCGGCCATGACGGCTCCTCTAACCCGGGGAATCCGGTACCCCGAGGAGAGGGCCGCCATCACATTCATACTGGTGCGGTGAGAACTGGCGCCGGGGATGGCGGCGCAGCCCCCACCGCCCCACATCTCACTACTTAATCTAACATTTACACATGCAGACATTCACCCCACATACACGCTCACATGCACTCTCTCGCACCAAATGCACTATGCGGCCCATTGGCCGCGGGCGACGCGGTGATGCCGCGCCGCCCCATTACCCTCAGGAGGGCGACCGGGAAACCGGGTCCGGATTCCCCGGCCGACGTCTTCTTCTAATCGTCCTCTCTCCGCGTTTTTCACGTTCGCGCTCTGCCGTCTCCTTCCGCGAGATCACCGTCTCGCAAAAGGAGACGACAGCCTTCCATACATCCTCGCTCGCAATCATTCGCTCAATCAACACATTCAACGACAGATCGCTCCCGCTCTCACAAATCAAAAAGTGCCGATCCCACGCGAACGCCGGACACTCGGCGAGCGTATGCTCGGACGTGTCCGGCCCTACACCACAGTGGTGACACCCCGATGACCGTTCCCTACCGATCCGGCACAGGTACTCCCCGAAACAACCATGCCCGGTGAGCACCTGCGTGACCCGGAACGAGAGTCGCCCGTGGCCGCGATCCATCCACTGCTCGAGCCGTGGAAGGATCGCCCCGACCGCGCGCTTCTCCGCGGCCCCGCTGGCTATAAGGTCCCGACGCCAGCGGGAGATAGCTGCGCGGCGAGCCTGGAGCCTGACCTCTTCGACGCTGGGCCCCGGCGAGCCCCCCTCTCCTTCCCGATTCAGGCTGAGGGAGCTTCGGTAACGGTATACCTCAGCCTCCACCTCAGCCTGATACTTTAAGGGTATTACGCCCGCCAGGACCGTAGCCGACTCCCAGGAGATCGTGCGGTAGCCCATAACCACTCTGCCGGCCAGCCTCCGCTCCACGCGTCGCAGAACACCCTGCGCGTGGCTGCTGGCCGCCAGGTCGGCCGCCCAAACTGGGGCGCCGTACAAGGCCATACTCCGCACGACCCCCATGTAGAGCCGGCGCACCTTCTCACTGGGACCCCGCAGGTTGGGCAATAGACGCGCCAACGCGTCTGCCTTGCGCACCAACCTGGGGGCCAACGCGTCGAAGTGGCCATCGAAGCTCCAGAGGCTGTCCAGCCGGAGTCCGAGGTACCGCATCTCGGACCCGATCTGGACATCGACCCCGTCTACCCGGATCATCGCTCCGGCAGGAGGCAGGTCCCCACGTGTGTGGCTGAAGGCCATCACCTCCGTTTTGTGGGGAGCCACCTCCAGCCCGAGCGCCCGGATCTCGGAAACGATCACCGAGGCTCCCAACTCCGCGAGGCGGCTGGTCCTCGTCCAATCCCGCCCCGTTGCCAATATGTGCGTGTCGTCGGCGAAACACGTGACGTATAGACCCGGTGGCAACGGGGCACGCAGAGCGGGGTCGTACCCCACGAGCCACAGGTGCGGACCGAGTACCGCACCCTGGGGCACGCCCCGCTCGACCGTCCATACCCGTTCGGCGCCCGACCGATCCACGCACTCGATCGACCTCTCCCGGAGATAGTCCCCTATGATAATTTGAATTTCCGGGGGGACCCGGTGCCTCTGTAGGCCGTCCAAGATCGCTTTGTGGGGCAGGGTGTTAAACGCGTTCACTATATCGAGCGATATCCCTATCGCCACCCCGCCCCTTGACGTGACCGACTGTGCAATGCTCCTGACTCTCTGGATGGCATCTATAGTGCTCCTGCCCTTCTTAAAACCAAATTGCCAGTCGGCCACGTCGGGACCATCTCCGGAGAGGTGATCTGTGAGCCGCTTCGCAATGATTGTTTCGAAAATTTTGCCGATAACATCCAATAGAATGATCGGCCGGTACGCCGACGGTTCGCCTTCCGGTCTACCTTCTTTCTTCAAGAGGACCAGCCGCCCTCTTTTCCACAACTTGGGAAACGTTCCTTCCCTCAGGCAGGCGCTGAAGAGGCCCGACAGTCTCTCTCCCAAATACGGGAGTACCAAGGACCAGGCCCGGCCCGGGATGCCGTCAGGGCCTGGTGCTGTGTTACGAGCACTGACCCTCTTGACGGCATAGACGAGCTCCTCCCCCGAGACCCCCATATCGTCGGTCCACAGAAGGTGGGCCGACGACCCGGAGCGCGTCGGTGGATTTTCATCCCGCGGAAAAAGAGTTTCCACGACGCGCCCCAGTATCTGGGGGTCGAGGCTCTCCGTAATCGGTGGGGCGTATGGCCTTAACTTGTCCATTACAAGTTTGTAAGGACGACCCCACCGATCCCGCTCAAGAGAGCCGAGGCACTCGTCCCAGGCCCGATCCTTGGACTCCTTGATGGCGTTCCGGAAGGCGATTACCCCATCCCGGTAATCGCCCCAGAGTTGCTGCTCCCTCGCGGGGTCGCGGTTTCGTCTACGCCGGGCGCGCTGGTACCGGCGACGCAACGGGAGACATGCGTCGCGCAACTGCGCGATCTCCCCCGTCCACCAGTACGCCGCCCGGCGCGGGTGAGGGGTGGCCCGGGGCATCGCCACGTCGCAGATATCCTGCATGGTGCCCCGGAACCACTGAGCCTCACCCTCGACGTCCGCGACCTGTCTGGCCGGAGAAGCCGGCCAGCTAACCGCGAGGGCCGCAGCCACCATCATATCTTCGTCGAGCCTCTTCAGCGCCCACCTGCACGGCGGTGGGCGTCTACTCCGGCGGAGCCGGGTGTCGGAGGAGAAGTCAACCCGGATGTAGCGATGGTCGCTAAGGGTTTCCGTCTCCTCCGCCACCCGCCAGCTCGCAACGATGCGCGCGGCCGCAGGTGATGCCCAGGTCAAGTCCACAATGGACTCCCCCTGAGGCCGCACGCACGTGCTCACCGAGCCCCTGTTTAACAACAGGAGCTCTCGCTCCGCCGCCCAATCTAGGGTCGCCTCGCCTCTCGCGTCGGTCCCCGGGGACCCCCACGCGCACGCTTTCGCGTTAAAGTCCCCGAGGACCAAAACGCGTTGGGTGGGGCAACGCGACACTAATTGCCCCACCCTATCGAGCATTTCCTCAAACTCGGCGAGAGGCCAACGAGGCGGTGCGTAGACGCCCACCACCGCAATTTCACCCCATCTAACCGCGACGGCTCCCCTTCCCGCTGCAATCAGGGAGCAGGGAGGGGAACCGGGTTTCGCGCGCCAAACTATCGCGATAGACGCGTCTGAGCCCTCCGCGTCCGCGAACCAGCACGGCTGGTCCGGGACACGGTAGGGCTCTGCTACTACCCCCAGTGAACAATCCCACTCGGCGAGGGTGTGAAGCAGGAGGTCCTGCGCCCTCGCCGAGTGGTTCACGTTTGCTTGAATAATGGGGCTCAGTGGCCCCATCACTGCGCAATCTCATCCGCTACCTCCATAGCGTGCTCCTCTTGCTGGATATGTAGCTCTTGCTGTTTCCCGCCATCGTTAACTGCTGCAGCATTTGTTTGACCCCCCACCTTCTGTGTGGGTTGCGCTGCCTGTTCCGTCTTCTTCGGGGCCGGTGCACACTCCTTCGCACCCAGCCTATGATTTGCGGGCCTACCCAGGTCGCTGCACAAAGGACAGTTAAATTTGTTTGTGCAGTTTGCGGCCTTATGCCCAGTGCTGCCACACGCGTAGCAGCGACCTGAGCGGTCCTCCTTCTGAGTGCATTTCAACACAGTGTGCCCCTTGTGGAGGCACCGGAAACAGTGCAGAGGTCTGGCTGCCAGCACCTCAATTCTTGCTGACGACCAGCCTACGCGCAGGCGACCTGCCGCCTCCGCCTTCTTCGCTGTAGTCAATGGGCAGCGCACCCACACCGTTCCCAGTGCGTTCGGAGGTCTCCTGATCTGCCCCACCTTTATATCTTCGGTGCGACAACCACCCAGCTTTGCTAGGGCTTCTGCCACTTCCTCGGGCTCGATGGAGTCGTCCAACCCGAGTATCCTCAGCTCCGTCATCTTCGTCGGGTTGGCCACTCTTACGTCGGAATCCTTGAAAGCATCCTTGAGTTTGTCGGCGAGCTGGATTGCCTTCGCCTTTCCCTCTTCACCTGGAATCCCCAGGATGATTCCGCCGGTTATCGCCTTGCTGATTTTAATCTCCGTGATGGCTAGCTGGTTCATATGATCCTGGGTCACGGCTTCCCTCGCCTTCTTCATCACCTGGGCATAAGTGCTTTTCCCACCTGAAGCCACCGTCAGTGTCACCGCCGCTGTGCGAGGTGGACGCGGCACCGTGACCTTTTTCGGTGCCGGCTTTGCTGCCTTGACACCAGGCTTCTGCGTAGCCGTCCTCGCACTCTTCGGCGCTCCCTGTCGGCTCGTCGCCGTTCTGGCTCCTTCCCTGCTCAGATTTCTGGCTTCCCTTCTTGCCTTGCGGCCGACCACTGTTGACCAGGGTTCCTCCTTCCTTTGAGGGGTTGTTGGGTTGGGTGCACCCACCACCTGTGCTACGCTCACTACATTTCTTGCGGTAGCTGAGGCCGTCCTTGAGGGAGCCCTTTTCTGGGTCTCTCGAGCCTCCGCTCGACTTTTCTTCTGACCACGAATCTCAGCCGTCAGCTCCTCCACCTTTTTGATGAGTCCTGCTACGACTGACTCGAGACCCGTGTCCTGGCTGTTCTCCGCCTGTTCTCTTCCCTTATTCCTTACGGGCGCCTTCTCAACTCCCCTCTCAGCCGGCTTCTCCTTCTGCGCACTCGGCACCTCCTTTTCCGCCGCTTCCGCCGCAGGCTTGGCCACCCGCGCACTCACCTCCACCTCGGCAAAACTTTCTTGCTGCGTCGTCTCCACCTCCATTCCAGTAGCGGGCGGATCGCAGACAGTCCATAGCGGCTGAACCGGCGTCGACTGCGGCAGAACTACGCTGGGTTCGCACGTCTGCCTTCTCTTCGCATCTTCTCGCTCTGAGGAGGACGAGGACAGTAATCTCCTCCTTGATGTCCTCCGTGTCTCTATCGGCGGGACTGTGACGCAGGGGCCGCCCGGCGCTGCCGCCGGAGCTCCGCTCATCCGCTCCACCTGACGCCTGAGTGCCTCCAGATCTGCACTCATGCGCTTCCTCTCTTCCTCCGCTTCCTTCAGCTTGAGGCGGAGGGTCTCTATCTCTTCCGCAGCTCCATCGCCAGCCACAGACATCGGTCGCTTCGCCAGCTCTGTCGAGTACGCCTCAATTATGTTGGACGACTCCCTCAAGCTGTGGACAAACGTCCCCTTCAGGTTAGACGAGTTCGTCGCAATCCTCCTTATCAGGTTCGTCGTCCTCAACATCTCCGCCACAATATCCGATGACGGAAGCTGGCGTGCCGACCTCATTAGGTCGGTCACATCGGGCAGCGGCTTACTGGACTTGCACGGCCCGGGAATCGGAAACGTTGGGTCGTAAACCCTCAGTTCCTTCTCGAGGTCAAGTTCCCTCCTCTTCTCCTCGTTGAGCTGGTGTTTGGCCACCGCCAGGCCGACATACTCTCCGGTCGTCGGTGGGCGTCCCCTTCTCTCTGTCTTGCCTGGCGCGCTTCCCGAGCGGCAAGACTCCACAGACACTACGGACGAGTCCGAGTCCGAATCGTCCGCCGCCTCTCTCCTGCTGCGCCGCTTCCTTGCTGGCGCTGGAGTGCCTGGCCTGCTCCTAGCCGACCTGTCTCGGGCGTCCCTGTCCAGCGTGGCGGCCCTTTTCCGCAACCTGGAACCTCTAGTGCTCGAACCCGCAGACTCCGACCCAGAGTTGCACGGCGTTACTTCATCGCCGGACTTGCCCTGTGCAGCTACAGTCGGCTGCGCCTCTACTCGGACTAGGTGTTCGCCCTTTACTAGCCTAACCGTATGCGGTTTCAAAGGCTCTGTGCACCTCACCACCGGAATAGTCAGTGAGGTAACACACTCCTCCTTCCTCTTGCTCTTCTCCTCCTCTTCTGGTTGGCCGCTTTTTGAGATGGCGGCCACATCTTGGTTTTTTGTTTTTGTGTTTGAGCAATCCATAATTGTTCCCACGAGTGGGGTCGGAAAGGAGGTCCGCCAGGGCAGAGCCGCCTTACCCTGGTAAGCCTAGATACTCGGGGGGGTCGGCAGGTACCCCCGAGGGAACCGTTTGCGACTGCACCTGTTTTACGTCTAGGCAGCCATGCACCCCTCGGCACGGTTGTCCTCCACACCTTGGGTTTAGACGTGACTCCTCGCTCCACGCCGCCCTCGTTTTCCATCCTCAGTGCGAGCCTTACCGGCTTGGGAGGCCCTGCCAGGGTCCGAAGACCCCGCCGGCATCGCCTCGCACCTCATTGGACTTACTTGAGAACGACGCGAGCACCCCCTTTTAGTCGCCTCATACGACAGGCAGGGGATACCGTGGCCGTATTCCGCCCCGCGGCCACACAGCGGATTTTTTATAGAGGTTTACTCCTCGCGGGCCGGCCGGTTAAGGCAAGCCCCCCGTTCCTGCGAAACATGACCACAGGCTTACGGTATGAAAGAAGCTCGGGACCCTGGGAGCGCTAATCCCATACTGGAGGTGTAATTAAACACCTGCAGCCCCTGAGGCGCCGTTCTCCCGTTAGCATGGGGACCTCACCTCAAGGTACCCGAGAGTACCAGGAGGCTATCCAGTCCCCATCCCAGCGACCACCACGAGGAGGTGGGAGATCCGACTTGTGTCACACTGACACCATTCGGCCGCCAACCTAACCTTTTTTTTTTTTTTTTTTTTTTTTTTTTTTTTTTTTTTACGAGGGGGAAATCTTCATAGACCCCCCCACTCCCCGGGGGAGGAGTGGGGGGAGTGTGAGATTCCTACTCACTAAAACCCCCTCGGTGGTGCCCTTCCCTTCGGGTTTGGTGGCCGCGGCGACCAAGGACTATTCCTATACCGCGACCACCCCGCTGGCGCTATTAGCGCCTCTGCTCGGTAGGGGGGCAGAAGGCCCCCCCCTCAGGAATTCTCCCTTCCCATGCGATGCATCGAGCCGACGACGTCACCACGCCGCCGTCGGCTCCCCCCGGCTGCGTGCAAATGGGCGCTCTGAGCCCCCGCTCAGAGTCCCTGCAGCCTTGACTGCCCTCACCCTCCGGCCAGTAGTCCGGCGTGAGTCCACAGTCAAATTACGCCTCTTCAAGAGCAGAGCGAGTCTACTCCGTCATCTCTTCATCTTCGGGCTGACCCTGTACTTCCGCTTCTTGCGGTGCCGCTTCTTTTTTCTTCTTCGGCTTTGGGGCGCATGCCGCAGACCCTAGCCTGTGGGACGCCTGTCTGCCCAAGTCGCTACACAGTGGGCATTTGATTACCTCTTCACCGCATGTCGCTGCAGTATGGCCGTCTCCGCCGCATTTGTAACAGCGGCCTGTTCGGTCTTCCTTCTCCTGGCACATGACCGCCGTGTGCCCCCTTTGAAGGCACTTATAACACTGCAGTGGGCGTGGCGCGAGTATTTGGATCCGCGCTGTTGTCCAGCCCACCCAGACCTTCTTGGCCTCTTCAGCCTTCCTGGCCGCATCCTGGGGGCATCTGACCCAGGCAGTGCCCATGCTCCTCGGTGTTCTCTTTATGTCACCGACACGGATTTCCTCCGGTGCACATTCTCCTAAGTCGGCCAACGCCGCCTTGACATCGTCGACCGTAACGGAGTCATCTAATCCCAGGAGTCGCATTTCAACCATCTTGGTGGGCTTTGCGATCCTCACTTCCGTGTCCTGGAATGCGTCCTTCAGGCGGGCCACAATTGTCTCCACCTTTTGTTTTCCGTCCTGACCAGGGATACCTATTACTAGGCCGCCGGTGGCGGACTTCCTGGCCTTTACTTCACTGACGCCTAAGTCCCGAATCTGGACTGGCGTCATTACTTCTCTCGCTTTTAGCATAGCCTCGGTATACGAGGTTCTACTCCCGGGGGGGATCGTTAGCGTAAATGCCGCAAACGGCGGTGGTCTTGGCACCGTCGGCGTCTTCTTCGGTTTGGCTGTCCCCCTTGTCGCGATCTTCGATGTTTTCTGGCCTTTGCGGCTCAGTGAGCGCGACTTTCCTCTCTGCGTCGTGGCTTCTTCTCTCCTGGCCTGCCGCCTAGCCTTGCGGCCCACCACCGTGGCCCACGTACCTTCTTCGGCCGCTGCGGCAGCTGGCGGGGCAGCACTCGTGCTTGCGGGCTGGTTCTCCTTCCTCGCTTTGGAGCGAGATTTGGAGCGGTCCCTCGCTGAAGAATCTCTCTTCTGTGTTTTTACTTCCGGGGCTTTCTTGCCTCTAACCTCAGCCATGAGGTCTTTCACCATCATGGCCAAGTTAGCCACCGCAACCGAAAGTTCGGCCACCTCCCGCGACCCCTGCACGGTGTGTTCTCTTACCGGCGAGTGGTGAGGTGCCTGCGGCCGTACCTCTACCCGGGAAGGCGACGGGTCAGGAATCACCGTCGCTCTCCTCTTCGACATCTCCTCTGCGGTTGGGGAGGACCGACCACTGGCCCTCCTTTTCCGCGGTTCTGTCTCTTCCTCCATGGGGCGTGGAGGTGATGGAGGGCATAGTACCTCCAGTGCAGTCCTCTCCGCCCGCTCATTCTTCAGATTCTCCATCTCTTTCCTTAGAGACTCCATCTGCGTCCGGAGCTCTTCGACATCCCTCTGCAGGCGGGCCTTGTCGTCCTCGGCCAGTTTGAGGCACTGCCGCAGCTCCTCCACTTGGAGGTCCTCTGTCCCCGTGGCCTGGGGCCTCTTTCCCAGCTCCACCGCGTACGCTTCAATAACATTGGAGCATTCGCGCAAACTTCTCACGAAGGTGCCCTTGAGGTTCTTGGACCCCGCAGCCACCCTTCTAATACGGTCTGCCTTGCTGAGCATCTCAGCTACAAGGTCGTTTGCCGGCAACCTCTTTGCCTCCCGCATGAGGTCAAAGATCTCCGCCATAGGTAGACTCGACCGGCTCGGCGCCGGAGTCTCCCTCGTGAGGTCAAATGCCTCCTGCTCCTTCTGCAGTTCTAATTCCTGCCGTCTCGCCTCGTTGTGCCGTTCTTTGGCTGCGGCCAATCCAACATACTCGCCGGTAGTAGGGGGACGGCCCCTGCGTCGCGGCGACCTGCTTCCTCTGGACAGCCTGTCCTCCACCGACATGACGGACATGTCGCTGTCGCTATCGTCTTCATCGAGGTCCTTCCTCTTCTTCGATGGG
The DNA here is from genome assembly GCA_945859595.2 of Megachile willughbiella. Taxonomy (NCBI): domain Eukaryota; kingdom Metazoa; phylum Arthropoda; class Insecta; order Hymenoptera; family Megachilidae; genus Megachile; species Megachile willughbiella. The sequence continues at coordinate 93,828 of CAMAOD020000005.1, read as the reverse complement.
CGCCTCTTCGGTGGCGGGGCAACAAGAATGTCCGACTCCTGGCGCTTTGCGGCTTTCTCCTTGACATATCGGTCGAAAATCGACTCTCCTCCCCAGGGACCAACGGCTCGGGTCCATGTTCCAGAGGACAACTCCGAGCCCGAAGAACACGGGGTCGCCTCTGCGCTGCTCCCGCAGCCACCCGCGGGAATGAATCTCCCTAAGGCATCTCGAGCCGGGGTCTTGGCCTGGCTCTTCTCCCCGCTAGATGACGGCTTAGCAGGGGTGGTACATCTTACCACCGGAATCGAAATTTCGGCAGTGGGTTTCTTCCCGCTATTCTGGCCGTCCTCCCTCTTCTCTTCGTCCTTTTTTTGGCCGGTTTTAGAGCTGCCGGCCACAGCTTTAGAGGGTTGTTTAAAGATTTTCGAATAGTCCATAATGGTCCCACGAGCGTGGTCGGAAAAGAGGTCCACCCGGGCAGAGCCGCCATACCCGGGTAAGCCTGGATACTCGGGGGGGTCGGCAGGTACCCCCGAGGGAACCGTTAGAGACTGCCCAGTTTAACGTCCCGGCAGCCATGCACCCCTCGGCACGGTTGACCGTAACACCTTGGGTTGGGACGACCCCCCTATCCCCATCGCCCCCTTTTCGTTCCTCCGTGCGAACCTGCCCGGCATGGTAGTACCTGCCAGGGTCCGAAGACCCCGCCGGTATAGCCTCGCACATCATCGGACCTACTTCAGGGACGAACCCCTTTTAGTCGCCTCCTACGACAGGCAGGGGATACCGTGGCCGTATTCCGCCCCGCGGCCACACAGCGGATTTTTTATAGAGGTTTACTCCTCGCGGGCCGGCCGGTTAAGGCAAGCCCCCCGTTCCTGCGAAACATGACCACAGGCTTACGGTATGAAAGAAGCTCGGGACCCTGGGAGCGCTAATCCCATACTGGAGGTGTAATTAAACACCTGCAGCCCCTGAGGCGCCGTTCTCCCGTTAGCATGGGGACCTCACCTCAAGGTACCCGAGAGTACCAGGAGGCTATCCAGTCCCCATCCCAGCGACCACCACGAGGAGGTGGGAGATCCGACTTGTGTCACACTGACACCATTCGGCCGCCCGCCAACCTAACCTAACCTAACCTAACCTAACCTAACCTAACCTAACCTTTTTTTTTTTTTTTTTTTTTTTTTTTTTTTAACGAGGGGAAATCTTCAAAAGACCCCCCCACTCCCCGGGGGAGGAGTGGAGGGAGTGTGAGATTCTTACTCACTAAAACCCCTCGGTGGTGCCCACCCTCGACGGCAAAGAGGGCGGCGGGACCCGCCGCATAAAAAGCGCCACCGCCCTCCATCCGTCATACGCGATTGCTCGCCCATCGCGAGTGGAGGGGTGAAGCCCCCCCACCTCAAGAATTATCCCATCCCCCATACTTGGAGCCGACGACGTCACCACGCCCGCCGTCGGCTCTCCCACTCGGCCGCGTGCAATGGCAGGCCCCCGCCTGCGACGCCCGCGGCCTTGGCGGACCCCGGTCTGACGGGGCTTCCGGTACCCCGGAGAGAGGTCCGCCAACCATTCATTCCGGTGGGGTGAGAACTGGCGCCGGGGATGGCGACGCAGCTCCCACCCCTCCACATCTCTCACCTTAGCCTAACACATGCACTCTCACACACATACGCATACATACGACACACGTTCGCACACACCCCTACACAAAAGCGGCTCTATGGCCGCGGGCGACGCGGTGAAGCCGCGCCGCCCCACTACCCTCAGGAGGGCGACCGGGAAACCGGGTCCGGATTTCCCGGTCGACGTCTTCTCCTACTCCTATCGCCACACTTCTCCCGTTCACGCTCCGCCGCCTCCTTCTTTGAGATCACTGTCTCGCAGAAGGAGACGACGGCCTTCCACGCCTCTTCACTTTCAATCATTCTCTCGATCACACCACTCATAGACAAATCACTCCCAATCTCGCATTCCAAAAAGTGGCGATGCCACGCAAATGCCGGGCACACGGCCAGCGTATGCTGGGCGTCGTCCGGCCCTACACCACACTCGTGACACCTCGGCGATCGTTCCCTACCGATCCGGCACAGGTACTCCCCGAAGCAACCATGCCCGGTGAGCACCTGCGTGACCCGGAACGAGAGCCGCCCGTGGCCGCGATCCATCCACCGCTCGAGCCGTGGAAGGATCGCCCCGACCGCGCGCTTCTCCGCGGCCCCGCTGGCTATCATGTCACGACGCCAGCGGGAGATAGCTGCGCGGCGGGCCTGGAGCCTGACCTCTTCGACGCTGGGCCCTGGCGAGCCCCCCTCTCCTTCCCGATTCAGGCTGAGGCTGCCTCGGTAACGGTACACCTCGGCCTCCACCTCAGCCTGGTATTTCCAGGGTATTACGCCCGCCAGGACCATAGCCGACTCCCAGGAGATCGTGCGGTAGCCCATCGCCACTCTGCCGGCCAGCCTCCGCTCCACGCGTCGCAGAACACCCTGCGCGTGGCTGCTGGCCGCCAGGTCGGCCGCCCAAACTGGGGCGCCGTACAAGGCCATACTCCGCACGACCCCCATGTAGAGTCGGCGCACCTTCTCACTGGGACCCCGCAGGTTGGGCAGCAGACGCGCCAACGCATCCGCCTTACGCTCCAACCTGGGGGCCAACGCGTCGAAGTGGCCATCGAAACTCCAGTGGCTGTCCAGTCGGAGTCCGAGGTACCGCATCTCGGACCCGATCTGGACCTCGACTCCGCCTACCCGGATCATCGCTCCGGCCGGAGGCGGGTCCCCACGTGTGTGGCAGAAGGCCATCACCTCCGTTTTGTGGGGAGCCACCTCAAGCCCGAGCGCCCGGATCTCGGAAACGACCACCGAGGCTGCCACCTCCGCGAGGCGGCTGGTCCTCTCCCATTCCCGCCCCGTTGCCAAAATGTGCGTATCATCCGCGAAGCAGGTGATATACACCCCCGGTGGCAACGGGGCACGCAGAGCGGGGTCGTACCCCACGAGCCACAGGTGCGGACCGAGTACCGCACCCTGGGGCACGCCCCGCTCGACCGTCCATATCCGTTCGGCGCCCGACCGATCCACGCACTCGATCGACCTCTCCCGGAGATAGTCCCCAATTATAATTTGTAGCACCGGGGGAACCCGGTGCCTTTGGAGACCCTCCATTATCGCCTTATGGGGCAGGGTGTTAAAGGCATTGACTATATCCAGGGATATACCTATTGCCACCCCGCCCCTTGACGTGACCGACTGGGCTATGTTGCGCACTCTCTTTATAGCGTCTATTGTGCTCCTCCCTTTTTTGAAACCAAACTGCCAGTCGGCCACGTCGGGACCATCTCCGGAGAGGTGATCGGTGAGACGCTTCGCGATAACCGTCTCGAATATCTTTCCGACCACATCTAACAATATGATCGGTCGGTACGCCGACGGTTCTCCTTCCGGTCTCCCTTCCTTCTTTAGGAGGACCAGCCGCCCCCTTTTCCAAACTGTTGGAAATTTCCCTTCTCGCAGGCAGGCGCTGAAGAGGTCAGACAGCCTTTCTCCCAGGTATGGGAGTACCAAGGACCAGGCCCGGCCCGGGATGCCGTCAGGGCCTGGTGCAGTGTTGCGTGCACTGACCCTCTTGACGGCATAGACGAGCTCCTCCCCCGAGACCCCCATATCGTCGGTCCACAGAAGGTGGGCCGACGACCCGGAGCGCGTCGGTGGATTTTCATCCCGCGGAAAAAGAGTCTCCACGACGCGCCCCAGTATCTGGGGGTCGAGGCTCTCCGTAATCGGTGGGGCGTATGGCCTTAGCTTGTCCATTACTAATTTGTAAGGACGACCCCACCGATCCCGCTCAAGAGAGCTGAGGCACTCGTCCCAGGCCCGATCCTTGGACTCCTTGATGGCGTTCCGGAAAGCGATTACCCCATCCCGGTAATCGCCCCAGAGTTGCTGCTCCCTCGCGGGGTCGCGGTTTCGTCTACGCCGGGCGCGCTGGTACCGGCGACGCAACGGGAGACATGCGTCGCGCAACTGCGCGATCTCCCCCGTCCACCAGTACGCCGCCCGGCGCGGGTGAGGGGTGGCCCGGGGCATCGCCACGTCGCAGATATCCTGCATGGTGCCCCGGAACCACTGAGCCTCACCCTCGACGTCCGCGACCTGTCTGGCCGGAGAAGCCGGCCAGCTAACCGCGAGGGCCGCAGCCACCATCATATCTTCGTCTAACCTCTTCAGCGCCCACCTGCACGGCGGTGGGCGTCTACTCCGGCGGCGCCGGGTGTCGGAGGAGAAGTCGACACGGATATAGCGATGATCGCTGAGTGTCTCGTTCTCCTCCGCCACCCGCCAGCTCGCAACGATGCGCGCGGCCGCAGGGGAAGCCCAGGATAAATCCACAATGGACTCCCCCTGGGGCCGCACGCACGTGCTCACCGAGCCCCTGTTTAACAACAGGAGCTCTCGCTCCGCCGCCCAATCTAGGGTCGCCTCGCCTCTCGCATCGGTCCCCGGGGACCCCCATGCGCGCGCCTTCGCGTTAAAGTCCCCGAGGACCAAAACGCGTTGGGTGGGGCAACGCGACACTAATTGTCCCACCCTATCGAGCATTTCTTCAAACTCGGCGAGAGGCCAACGAGGCGGTGCGTAGACGCCCACCACCGCAATTTCACCCCATCTAACCGCGACGGCCCCCCTTCCCGCTGCAATCAGGGAGCAGGGGGGGGAGCCTGGTCTCGCGCGCCAAACGATCGCGATAGACGCGTCTGAGCCCTTCGCGTCTGCGAACCAGCACGGCTGGTCCGGGACACGGTAGGGCTCAGCTACTACCCCCAGTGAACAATCCCACTCGGCGAGGGTGTGAAGCAGGAGATCCTGCGCCCTCGCCGAGTGGTTCACGTTTGCTTGGATAATGGGGCTCAGTGGCCCCATCACTGCTCGGCTTCGCTCGCCACCTCCATGGCGTTCTCTCCCTCAATTTGATTAGGCTCAGCTGCCTTTGCATCAGCTGACGCATTGGTGGCTTTCCCCCCGGACTCTTGCGCGGGTTTGCCACCTCCCTTCTTCTTTTTTGGCTCCGGGGCACAATTAGCCGTCCCTAACCGGTGCCCTGCTGGACGTCCTAAATCGCTGCACAGCGGACAATTCAATTTCGCTGTGCATGTTGCCGCTTTGTGGCCTGCTACGCCACAGGCGTAGCATCGTCCCGAACGGTCCACTTCGCTGTCGCATCTCAGTGCAGCGTGCCCCTTTTGGAGGCACCTGAAGCAATGCATTGGCCTCGGAGCCAGAACTTCAACCCGTGCTGATGACCACCCGATATTGACGCGTCTTGCTGCTTCGGCCTTTTTGGCAATAGCCACTGGGCAGCGCACCCATGCTGTTCCCATGCCATTAGGGGGACGCCTTATGCTCCCCACCCTAACATCTGCAGGGTTCCCTTCTCCTAGCTTAGCCAAGGCCTCTGCTACATCCTGTGGCTCGATCGAGTCATCCAGGCCCAGAATCCTCATCTCCACCATCTTGACGGGGTTAGCCACCTTCACGTCCGAATCACTGAACGCTTCTTTTAGCTTTCCCGCAAGATTCTCTGCCTTCTGCTTCCCTGCTTCTCCAGGGATGCCCAGGATTAGACCTCCAGTTACGGCCTTCCTGATCTTTATTTGCTGGATGCCCAATTGGTCCAGCTGTTCCTTGCCCACTGCCCCCATGGCTTTCTTAATGACCTGGGCATATGTGGATTGCCCACCCGGCAGTACCGTCAGTGTCACCGCTGCTGTTCTTGGCGGCCTTGGCACATGCACCTTTTGCGCCTTCTGCGCTGTGGCTGGTTGCCTCGCACCGGTGGTCCCGGGTTTCTGCACGGCCCTCGCAGCATTTGCAGGTGCTTTGGAAGAGTTGGCCTGGTTCTTCTTGGCTTCGCGCTTAGCCTTCCGCCCGACGACGGTCGACCATGTCTCCTCCGTTGGCTTTGGAGCCGGTTTCGAGACGCCCGCAGCTTGCGTTGGTCGGGACACTTCTTTCCGCTGCTTCGAAGCCGCCCTTGATGCAGGCGTCGATGCTGGCTTGGACTGCGGTCCACCTTTCCCTGCCGCTAACGCCTTTTCTCTTTTTCCGCCCCGCACTTCGGCGGTCAACTCCTCCACCTTTCTAATCAGGCAGGCCACCACCAGTTCCAGCCCTGTTTCCTGACTTGGTCGTTGCTGCGGCTTCTCCTGCTGTTCTGTCAGCGCAGGACTTGTCTCCTGTGCTGTCGCTTCTATCGCTTGTTGCGACACCTCCATTTCCGTTTCCATAGCCGGCATCTCGTGAACCATTACTGGTTCGGCTATTGCTGGTGGGGCGGTTGGAGGGGGCGGTACTGGTGCGACCGATACCCTCTCCTCCGTCACTCTCCTCTTCACGTCCTCTCTCTCCGATGACGACGAGGACAACGCTCTCCTCCTCGTCAACCTTCGGCTCGCTCCTGCTGGCGCGGACGAATGGGCCACCGCAGCGTCGGCCCGAGCCGCCCTCAGCTGCTCCACCTGCTCTCTAAGTGCCTCCAGATCGGCGCTCATCCTCCTTCTTTCCTCTTCAGCCTCCTTCAGGCGATTGCGGAGAACGACAATTTCGTCCTCTCCTTCCTCAGCGTCCTGAACGGGAGTCGGCCTCTTTCCCAGCTCCGATGCATAGGCTTCAATGATGTTTGAGGATTCCCTCAAACTATGAACGAATGTCCCCTTCAAATTTGAGGAAGTCGTCGCCACTCTCCTTATTAGCTGCGTAGTCCGCAGCATCTCCGCTACAAGATCTGTCGATGAGATCCTGCGTGCCGCTCTCATCAGATCTTCCACGTCGGGCAGCGGTTTGCTGCCCTTGCTTGGACCTGGAATGGGATAAGTTGGGTCAAATATCCTCAACTCCTTTGACAGGTCCAGCTCCTTCCTCTTCTCCTCGTTGAGCTTTTCCTTCGCAGTAGCGAGCCCAACATACTCCCCAGTTGTCGGCGGCCGACCCCTGGGCTTCGCGGCTGTTCCGCTCCACGAGTGGAACGACTGCACCGACACCACTGAAGAGTCGGAGTCTGAATCTCCCCCATCCTCAGTGGCCCCAACCTTCTTCCTTCTTCTCCTGGCCGGCGCCGGGGTGCGTTCCCGGCCTCTCTCCGACCTATCGCGGGCACCCCTTTCCATCGTTGCGGCCCTCTTTCTCAGCCTGCAATCTCTGCCGCTCGGTCCTGCAAATTCTGACCCAGAATTGCAGGGTGTCCCTTCGACGCTGGAGTGTCCCTGTTCATCTCCTGGCGGTTTCGCACTTTCTCGGGCAGGTTCTTCGCCCTTCACAAGCCTCACCGTATGCGGCTTTAAAGACTCAGTGCACCTGACCACCGGTATCGTCAGTGCGGTGCACTCCTCCCTCCTCTTGCTCTGCGCCTCCTCTTCATTTTGGCCGCTTTTTGAGATGTCGGCCACATCTTGGTTTTTTGTTTTTAGATTGGAGCACTTCATAATAGGTCCCACGAGTGGGGTCGGAAAGGAGGTCCGCCAGGGCAGAGCCGCCTTACCCTGGTAAGCCTAGATACTCGGGGGGGTCGGCAGGTACCCCCGAGGGAACCGTTTGCGACTGCACCTGTTTTACGTCTAGGCAGCCATGCACCCCTCGGCACGGTTGTCCTCCACACCTTGGGTTTAGACGTGACTCCTCGCTCCACGCCGCCCTCGTTTTCGATCCTCAGTGCGAGCCTTACCGGCTTGGGAGGCCCTGCCAGGGTCCGAAGACCCCGCCGGCATCGCCTCGCACGTCATTGGACTTACTTGAGAACGACGCGAGCACCCCCTTTTAGTCGCCTCATACGACAGGCAGGGGATACCGTGGCCGTATTCCGCCCCGCGGCCACACAGCGGATTTTTTATAGAGGTTTACTCCTCGCGGGCCGGCCGGTTAAGGCAAGCCCCCCGTTCCTGCGAAACATGACCACAGGCTTACGGTGTGAGAGAAGCTCAGGACCCTGGGAGCGCTAATCCCATACTGGAGGTGTAATTAAACACCTGCAGCCCCTGAGGCGCCGTTCTCCCGTTAGCATGGGGACCTCACCTCAAGGTACCCGAGAGTACCAGGAGGCTATCCAGTCCCCATCCCAGCGACCACCACGAGGAGGTGGGAGATCCGACTTGTGTCACACTGACACCATTCGGCCGCCAACCTTTTTTTTTTTTTTTTTTTTTTTTTTACGAGGGGAAATCTTCGAAAGACCCCCCCACTCCCCGGGGGAGGAGTGGAGGGAGTGTGAGATTCTTACTCACTAAAACCCCTCGGTGGTGCCCACCCTCGACGGCAAAGAGGGCGGCGGGACCCGCCGCATAAAAAGCGCCACCGCCCTCCATCCGTCATACGCGATTGCTCGCCCATCGCGAGTGGAGGGGTGAAGCCCCCCCACCTCAAGAATTATCCCATCCCCCATACTTGGAGCCGACGACGTCACCACGCCCGCCGTCGGCTCTCCCACTCGGCCGCGTGCAATGGCGCCGCAGGCCCCCGCCTGCGACGCCTGCGGCCTTGGCGGACCCCGGTCTGACGGGGCTTCCGGTACCCCGGAGAGAGGTCCGCCAACCATTCATTCCGGTGGGGTGAGAACTGGCGCCGGGGATGGCGACGCAGCTCCCACCCCTCCACATCTCTCACCTTAGCCTAACACATGCACTCTCACACACATACGCATACATACGACACACGTTCGCACACACACCTACACAAAAGCGGCTCTATGGCCGCGGGCGACGCGGTGAAGCCGCGCCGCCCCACTACCCTCAGGAGGGCGACCGGGAAACCGGGTCCGGATTTCCCGGTCGACGTCTTCTCCTACTCCTATCGCCACACTTCTCCCGTTCACGCTCCGCCGCCTCCTTCTTTGAGATCACTGTCTCGCAGAAGGAGACGACGGCCTTCCACGCCTCTTCACTCTCAATCATTCGCTCGATCACACCACTCATACTCAAGTCATTCCCAATCTCGCATTCCAAAAAGTGGCGATGCCACGCAAATGCCGGGCACACGGCGAGCGTATGCTGGGCGTCGTCCGGCCCTACACCACATTCGTGACACCTCGGCGATCGTTCCCTACCGATCCGGCACAGGTACTCCCCGAAGCAACCATGCCCGGTGAGCACCTGCGTGACCCGGAACGAGAGCCGCCCGTGGCCGCGATCCATCCACCGCTCGAGCCGTGGAAGGATCGCCCCGACCGCGCGCTTCTCCGCGGCCCCGCTGGCTATCATGTCACGACGCCAGCGGGAGATAGCTGCGCGGCGGGCCTGGAGCCTGACCTCTTCGACGCTGGGCCCTGGCGAGCCCCCCTCTCCTTCCCGATTCAGGCTGAGGCTGCCTCGGTAACGGTATACCTCGGCCTCCACCTCAGCCTGGTATTTCCAGGGTATTACGCCCGCCAGGACCATAGCCGACTCCCAGGAGATCGTGCGGTAGCCCATCGCCACTCTGCCAGCCAGCCTCCGCTCCACGCGTCGCAAGACACCTTGCGCGTGGCTGCTGGCCGCCAGGTCGGCCGCCCAAACTGGGGCGCCGTACAAGGCCATACTCCGCACGACCCCCATGTAGAGTCGGCGCACCTTCTCACTGGGACCCCGCAGGTTGGGCAGCAGACGCGCCAACGCATCCGCCTTACGCTCCAACCTGGGGGCCAACGCGTCGAAGTGGCCATCGAAACTCCAGTGGCTGTCCAGTCGGAGTCCGAGGTACCGCATCTCGGACCCGATCTGGACCTCGACTCCGCCTACCCGGATCATCGCTCCGGCCGGAGGCGGGTCCCCACGTGTGTGGCAGAAGGCCATCACCTCCGTTTTGTGGGGAGCCACCTCAAGCCCGAGCGCCCGGATCTCGGAAACGACCACCGAGGCTGCCACCTCCGCGAGGCGGCTGGTCCTCTCCCATTCCCGCCCCGTTGCCAAAATGTGCGTATCATCTGCGAAGCAGGTGATATACACCCCCGGTGGCAACGGGGCACGCAGAGCGGGGTCGTACCCCACGAGCCACAGGTGCGGACCGAGTACCGCACCCTGGGGCACGCCCCGCTCGACCGTCCATATCCGTTCGGCGCCCGACCGATCCACGCACTCGATCGACCTCTCCCGGAGATAGTCCCCAATTATAATTTGTAGCACCGGGGGAACCCGGTGCCTTTGGAGACCCTCCATTATCGCCTTATGGGGCAGGGTGTTAAAGGCATTGACTATATCCAGGGATATACCTATTGCCACCCCGCCCCTTGACGTGACCGACTGGGCTATATTGCGCACTCTCTTTATAGCGTCTATTGTGCTCCTCCCTTTTTTGAAACCAAACTGCCAGTCGGCCACGTCGGGACCATCTCCGGAGAGGTGATCGGTGAGACGCTTCGCGATAACCGTCTCGAATATCTTTCCGACCACATCTAACAATATGATCGGTCGGTACGCCGACGGCTCTCCTTCCGGTCTCCCTTCCTTCTTTAGGAGGACCAGCCGCCCCCTTTTCCAAACTGTTGGAAATTTCCCTTCTCGCAGGCAGGCGCTGAAGAGGTCAGACAGCCTTTCTCCCAGGTATGGGAGTACCAAGGACCAGGCCCGGCCCGGGATGCCGTCAGGGCCTGGTGCAGTGTTGCGTGCACTGACCCTCCTGACGGCATAGACGAGCTCCTCCGCGGAGACCCCCATATCGTCGGTCCACAGAAGGTGGGCCGACGACCCGGAGCGCGTCGGTGGATTTTCATCCCGCGGAAAAAGAGTTTCCACGACGCGCCCCAGTATCTGGGGGTCGAGGCTCTCCGTAATCGGTGGGGCGTATGGCCTTAGCTTGTCCATTACTAATTTGTAAGGACGACCCCACCGATCCCGCTCAAGAGAGCTGAGGCACTCGTCCCAGGCCCGATCCTTGGACTCCTTGATGGCGTTCCGGAAAGCGATCACCCCATCCCGGTAATCGCCCCAGAGTTGCTGCTCCCTCGCGGGGTCGCGGTTTCGTCTACGCCGGGCGCGCTGGTACCGGCGACGCAACGGGAGACATGCGTCGCGCAACTGCGCGATCTCCCCCGTCCACCAGTACGCCGCCCGGCGCGGGTGAGGGGTGGCCCGGGGCATCGCCACGTCGCAGATATCCTGCATGGTGCCCCGGAACCACTGAGCCTCACCCTCGACGTCCGCGACCTGTCTGGCCGGAGAAGCCGGCCAGCTAACCGCGAGGGCCGCAGCCACCATCATATCTTCGTCTAACCTCTTCAGCGCCCACCTGCACGGCGGTGGGCGTCTACTCCGGCGGCGCCGGGTGTCGGAGGAGAAGTCGACACGGATATAGCGATGATCGCTGAGTGTCTCGTTCTCCTCCGCCACCCGCCAGCTCGCAACGATGCGCGCGGCCGCAGGGGAAGCCCAGGATAAATCCACAATGGACTCCCCCTGGGGCCGCACGCACGTGCTCACCGAGCCCCTGTTTAACAACAGGAGCTCTCGCTCCGCCGCCCAATCTAGGGTCGCCTCGCCTCTCGCATCGGTCCCCGGGGACCCCCATGCGCGCGCCTTCGCGTTAAAGTCCCCGAGGACCAAAACGCGTTGGGTGGGACAACGCGACACTAATTGTCCCACCCTATCGAGCATTTCTTCAAACTCGGCGAGAGGCCAACGAGGCGGTGCGTAGACGCCCACCACCGCAATTTCACCCCATCTAACCGCGACGGCTCCCCTTCCCGCTGCAATCAGGGAGCAGGGGGGGGAGCCTGGTTTCGCGCGCCAAACGATCGCGATAGACGCGTCTGAGCCCTTCGCGTCTGCGAACCAGCACGGCTGGTCCGGGACACGGTAGGGCTCAGCTACTACCCCCAGTGAACAATCCCACTCGGCGAGGGTGTGAAGCAGGAGATCCTGCGCCCTCGCCGAGTGGTTCACGTTTGCTTGGATAATGGGGCTCAGTGGCCCCATCACTGCTCGGCCTCGCTCGCCACCTCCATGGCGTTCTCTCCCTCAATTTGATTAGATTCAGCTGCCTTTGCATCAGTTGACGCATTGGTGGCTTTCCCCCCGGACTCTTGCGCGGGCTTGCCACCTCCCTTCTTCTTTTTTGGCTCCGGGGCACAATTAGCCGTCCCTAACCGGTGCCCTGCTGGACGTCCTAAATCGCTGCACAGCGGACAATTTAATTTCGCTGTGCATGTTGCCGCTTTGTGGCCTGCTACGCCACAGGCGCAGCATCGTCCCGAACGGTCCACTTCGCTGTCGCATCTCAGTGCAGCGTGCCCCTTTTGGAGGCACCTGAAGCAATGCATTGGCCTCGGAGCCAGAACTTCAACCCGTGCTGATGACCACCCGACATTGACGCGTCTTGCTGCTTCGGCCTTTTTGGCGATAGCCACTGGGCAGCGCACCCATGCTGTTCCCATGCCATTAGGGGGACGCCTTATGCTCCCCACCCTAACATCTGCAGGGTTCCCTTCTCCTAGCTTAGCCAAGGCCTCTGCTACATCCTGTGGCTCGATCGAGTCATCCAGGCCCAGAATCCTCATCTCCACCATCTTGACGGGGTTAGCCACCTTCACGTCCGAATCACTGAACGCTTCTTTTAGCTTTCCAGCAAGATTTTCTGCCTTCTGCCTCCCTGCTTCTCCAGGGATGCCCAGGATTACACCTCCAGTTACGGCCTTCCTTATCTTTATTTGCTGGATGCCCAATTGGTCCAGCTGTTCCTTACTCACTGCCCCCATGGCTTTCTTAATGACCTGGGCATATGTGGATTGCCCACCCGGCAGTACCGTCAGTGTCACCGCTGCTGTTCTTGGCGGCCTTGGCACATGCACCTTTTGCGCCTTCTGCGCCGTAGCTGGTTGCCTCGCACCGGTTGTCCCGGGTTTCTGCACGGCCCTCGCAGCATTTGCAGGTGCTTTGGAAGAGTTGGCCTGGCTCTTCTTGGCTTCGCGCTTAGCCTTCCGCCCGACGACGGTCGACCATGTCTCCTCCGTTGGCTTTGGAGCCGGTTTCGAGACGCCCGCAGCTTGCGTTGGTCGGGACACTTCTTTCCGCTGCTTCGAAGCCGCCCTTGATGCAGGCGTCGATGCTGGCTTGGACTGCGGTCCACCTTTCCCTGCCGCTAACGCCTTTTCTCTTTTTCCGCCCCGCACTTCGGCGGTCAACTCCTCCACCTTTCTAATCAGGCAGGCCACCACCAGTTCCAGCCCTGTTTCCTGACTTGGTCGTTGCTGCGGCTTCTCCTGCTGTTGTGTCAGCGCAGGACTTGTCTCCTGTGCTGTCGCTTCTATCGCTTGTTGCGACACCTCCATTTCCGTTTCCATAGCCGGCATCTCGTGAACCATTACTGGTTCGGCTATTGCTGGTGGGGCGGTTGGAGGGGGCGGAACTGGTGTAGCCGACACCCTCCTATCCATCACTCTCCTCTTCACGTCCTCCCTCTCCGATGAGGACGAGGACAATGCTCTTCTCCTTGTCACCCTCCGGCTCCCTCCTGCTGGCTCTGAAGGAGGGGGCACAGCAGTGTCGGCCCGAGCAGCTCTCAGCTGCTCCACCTGCTGTCTAAGCGCCTCCAGATCAGCGCTCATCCTCCTTCTTTCTTCTTCAGCCTCCCTCAGACGATCACGGAGAGTCTGGATCTCTTCAGGTGCGTCCTCCTCAGTTTGCACCGGCGCCGGCCTCTTGCCGAGCTCCGCCGCGTACGCCTGGATGATGTTCGAGGATTCCCTCAAACTACGAACGAATGTCCCCTTTAGGTTCGAGGAATTCGTCGCCACTCTTCGGATCAGGTCCGTAGTCCGCAGCATCTCTGCCACCAGATCCGTCGACGAGAGCCGCCGTGCCGCTCTCATCAAATCCTCCACATCGGGCAGCGGTTTGCTTCCCTTACTCGGTCCCGGAATGGGATAAGTGGGGTCGTAAACTTTCAGCTCCTTGTTTAGGTCGAGCTCCTTCCTTTTTTCCTCGTTGAGCTTTTCCTTGGCATTGGCCAGCCCAACGTACTCCCACGTTGTCGGCGGTCGTCCTCTCGGCCTCAACGCTGTTTCGCTCGAGGAGCGACACGACTCTACCGACACCACCGAAGCGTCAGAATCCGAATCTTCACCGTCGGCGGCCACGCCCGGTCTCTTCAATCGCCTTCTAGGTGGCGCTGGAGTATGCTCCCGACTTCTCGCCGACCTATCTCGGGCGCCTCTGTCCAACGTTGCGGCCCTCTTCCGCAGCCTAGGGGCCCTTCCGCTGGCTCCCGCTGACTCTGATCCCGAGTTGCAGGGCGTCACTTCGATGATGGACTCTTCTTGCCCAGCACCCGGCAGATTCGGACTTACTCGGGCAGGTTCTTCGCCCTTCACCAGCCTCACCGTATGCGGCATTAATGACTCAGTGCACCTGACCACCGGTATCGTCAGTGCGGTGCACTCCTCCCTCCTCTTGCTCCTCAACTCCTCTTCCGTTTGGCCGCTTTTTGAGATGGCGGCCACATCTTGGTTTTTGTTTTTAAAGTTCGAGCAATCCATAATTGTTCCCACGAGTGGGGTCGGAAAGGAGGTCCGCCAGGGCAGAGCCGCCTTACCCTGGTAAGCCTAGATACTCGGGGGGGTCGGCAGGTACCCCCGAGGGAACCGTTTGCGACTGCACCTGTTTTACGTCTAGGCAGCCATGCACCCCTCGGCACGGTTGTCCTCCACACCTTGGGTTTAGACGTGACTCCTCGCTCCACGCCGCCCTCGTTTTCGATCCTCAGTGCGAGCCTTACCGGCTTGGGAGGCCCTGCCAGGGTCCGAAGACCCCGCCGGCATCGCCTCGCACGTCATTGGACTTACTTGAGAACGACGCGAGCACCCCCTTTTAGTCGCCTCATACGACAGGCAGGGGATACCGTGGCCGTATTCCGCCCCGCGGCCACACAGCGGATTTTTTATAGAGGTTTACTCCTCGCGGCCCAGCCGGTTAAGGCAAGACCCCCGTTCCTGCGAAACATGACCACAGGCTTACGGTATGAAAGAAGCTCGGGACCCTGGGAGCGCTAATCCCATACTGGAGGTGTAATTAAACACCTGCAGCCCCTGAGGCGCCGTTCTCCCGTTAGCATGGGGACCTCACCTCAAGGTACCCGAGAGTACCAGGAGGCTATCCAGTCCCCATCCCAGCGACCACCACGAGGAGGTGGGAGATCCGACTTGTGTCACACTGACACCATTCGGCCGCCTCGGCCGCCAACCTTTTTTTTTTTTTTTTTTTTTTTTTTTTACGAGGGGGAAATCTTCATAGACCCCCCCACTCCCCGGGGGAGGAGTGGGGGGAGTGTGAGATTCCTACTCACTAAAACCCCCTCGGTGGTGCCCTTCCCTTCGGTGTGGTGGCCGCGGCGACCAAGGTTCTATTCCTATACCGCGACCACCCCGCTAGCGCCATTAGCGCTTCTTCTCGGTAGGGGGCAGAAGGCCCCCCCCTCAGGAATTCTCCCACCCCGTGCATAAGCATAATTGAGCCGACGACGTCACCACGCCGCCGTCGACTCCCCCCCGGCCGCGTGCAATGGCGCTCCGTGCCCCCGCACGAAGCACCTACGGCCTTGACTGCTCTCACCCTCCGATCATTGGACCGGCGTGAGTCCGCAGCCAAATTGCGCCTCGAGTGGAACAGGCCCATCCTATTCCGTCATTTCCTCCTCTTCGGGGGAACCATGCGCTTCCTCTTGCGGCGGTGCCGCATCCTTCTTCTTTTTAGGCTTGGGCGCGCATCCCGCGGCACCCAGCCTGTGCGTAGCTTTTCGTCCCAGGTCGCTGCACAGCGGACACCTGATTACTTCCTCGCTGCAGGTGGCAGCAGTGTGGCCTTCGTTCCCGCACTTATAGCAACGGCCGGTGCGATCTTCCTTCTCCGGACAGAGTATTGCCGTGTGTCCCCTCTGCAAGCACTTATAGCACTGCATGGGTCGGGGTGCCAGCACGACGATTCGCGCTGTCGTCCACCCCACCCGGACTTTCTTTGCCTCTTCGGCCTTTCTAGCGGCCTCTTGTGGGCATCGCACCCACGCCGTGCCCATGCATCTCGGGGACCTTTTTATTTCCCCTACGCGGATTTCGTCAGGTCCGCAGCCTCCCAACTCGGCCAATGCGGCCTTCACGTCCTCGACCGTGACTGAGTCATCCAGTCCTAAGAGCCGCAACTCTGCCGTTTTCACCGGTCTGGCGACCCTAACATTCGTGTCTCGGAACGCTTCCTTGAGGCGGCCGACGATGACCTCAACGTTTTCCTTCCCCTTCGCTCCGGGGATGCCAATCACGAGCCCGCCAGTAGCGGACTTCCTCGCTGTGACTTCCGTTGCACCCATGTCCCTCATTTGGACGGGTGTCAGGACCTCCCTCGCCTTTAACATTGCCTCCGTGTAGGAGGTTTTGCTTCCCGGGGGGATGGTCATGGTGAAGGCCGCGACCGGAGGCGGTCTTGGGACCGTCGGCTGCTTCTTGGTCTTCACCATCCCCCTTGCCGCACTCTTGGGCGTTTGTTGGCCCTTACGGCTCGTTGAGCGTGCTGGTCGGCTCTGGGCCGTGCCCTCTTCTCTACGGGCCTCTCTTCTGGCCTTGCGGCCCACCACCTTGGCCCACGTGCTTTCCTCGGCGGCTGCGGCAGCTGGCGGAGCAGTGCTTGTGCTCGCGGGTTGGCTCTCCTTCCTCGCTTTGGAGCGAGATTTTGAGCGGTCCTTCGCAGAAGTATCTCGCTTCTGTGTCCCTACTTCCGGGGCTTTCTTGCCCCTAACCTCGGCCATGAGGTCCTTTACCATCATGGCCAAGTTGGCCACCGTAAGCGACAGCTCGGTCAATTCACTCGTCCTCTGCACGGTGTGTTCTCTCACCGGCGAGTGGTGAGGCGTCTGCGGCCGCACTTCTACCCGGGAAGGCGACGGGTCAGGAATCACCGTCGCTCTCCTCTTCGACGTCTCCTCTGCGGATGGGGAGGACCGACCACTAGCCCTCCTTTTCCGCGGCTCTGTCTCTTCCTCCATGGGGCGTGGCGGTGATGGAGGACATGGTGCCTCCAGTGCAATCCTTTCCGCACGTTCCTTCTTGAGGATTTCCATCTCTGTCTTCAGAGACTCCATCTGTGTCCGGAGCTCTTGGACATCCCGCTGCAGGCGGGCTTTGTCATCTTCTGCCAGTTTGAGGCACTGCCGCAACTCCTCCACTTGGAGGTCCTCTGTCCCCGTGGACTGGGGCCTCTTGCCCAGCTCCACCGCGTAGGCTTCTATTACATTAGAGCACTCGCGTAGAACCCTCACGAAGGTGCCCTTCAAGTTTTTGGACCCCGCCGCTACTCTTCTGATGCGGTCGGCCTTGCTCAGCATCTGAGCCACAAGGTCCGTCGCTGGCAACCTCTTGGCCTCCCGCATGAGGTCAAAGATCTCCGTCATAGGGAGGCTCGAACGGCTCGGCGCTGGTGTCTCCTTCTCGAGGTCAAAAGCCTCCTGTTCCGTCCGCAGCTCTAGCTCCTGGCGTAGCGCCTCGTTGAGCCGCTCCTTGGCCTCGGCTAAGCCGACGTATTCGCCCGTGCTTGGTGGACGGCCCCTACGCCGCGACGACCCGCTGTCTCTTGACAGTCCGTCCGTGGACATGACCGACAAATCACTGTCGCTGTCCTCGTCATGGCTGACCCTTCTCCTCGTCGTTGCACGCCTCTTGTGCGACGGCCCGGCAATCTCTTTCTCTTCACGGCGGTGTTCCGATCTGTCGCGGACACGCTTGTCCAACAAGGGCGCCGAGAAACCCAGCCTCTTCATTTCGGCCCAGGCTCCCGACGAGCACTCCGACTCGGAGCCGATGGGAGTCGCGTCCACGCTGCTCCCACAGCCACCGGCGGGAATGAATCTCCCCAAAGCATCTCGAGCCGGGGTCTTGGCCTGGCTCTTCTCCCCGCTAGATGACGGCTTCGCGGGGGCTGCACATCGCACTACCGGTATCGAGATCTCGGCAGTAGGTTTCGTCGCGATTATTTTTGCGCCGTCCTCCCTCTTCTCTTCGTCCTTTTGGCCGGTTTTAGAGCTGCCGGCCACAGCTTTTCGGCCGCCAACCTAACCTAACCTAACCTAACCTAACCTAACCTAACCTAACCTAACCTAACCTAACCTAACCTTTTTTTTTTTTTTTTTTTTTTTTTTTTTTTTTTTTTTTTTTTTTTTTTTATTTTTTTTTTTTTTTTTTTTTTTTTTTTACGAGGGGGAAATCTTCATAGACCCCCCCACTCCCCGGGGGAGGAGTGGGGGGAGTGTGAGATTCCTACTCACTAAAACCCCCTCGGTGGTGCCCTTCCCTTCGGGTTTGGTGGCCGCGGCGACCAAGGACTATTCCTATACCGCGACCACCCCGCTGGCGCTATTAGCGCCTCTGCTCGGTAGGGGGCAGAAGGCCCCCCCCTCAGGAATTCTCCCAACCCGTGTTAAAACACCGAGCCGACCACGTCACCACGCCGCAGTCGGCTCCCCCCGGCCGCGTGCAATGGGAACTCCGAGCCCCCGCTCGGAGCCCCTGCGGCCTTTTCATTCGACGCCCACGTTAGTGGGCCGGGGCGTGGCTTGGGCCAGCTGCCCCCTCTTCAGGAGTGATCTCCATGTCGGTTTCCTCCTCCGTGCTATTCGCAGCTCTGCCCTCGCCTTCCTGCGGCAGGGGTTCCTGTCTTCTCTTTGGCTTTGGTGCACATGCTGCAGACCCAAGTCTGTGCGACGCTTCTCTGCCTAAGTCCATGCACAGCGGACACGTTACTGTCTTCTCGTTGCAGGAGGCAGAATTGTGTCCATCCTTCCCGCATCGATAGCACCTGCTGGTCCTATCGACTCCTTCGGTGCACATCACGGCCGTGTGCCCTTTTTGGAGGCACTTATAGCACTGGAGTGCGCGGGGTGCCAGCACTTGTACTCGTGCGGTCGTCCAACCCACCCGGAACTTTTTTACTTCTTCGGCCTTTCTGGCCGCGTCTTGTGGACACCTGATCCAGGCCGTGCCCATGCTTCTCGGCGAGCGTTTAATCTCGCCCACGCGGATCTCCTCCGGAGCGCACCCGCCCACCTCGGCTAATGCTGCCTTAACGTCATCGATGGTGACGGAGTCGTCCAATCCCAACAACCGGAGTTCGGTCATCTTCACCGGCTTGGCCACTTTCACTACCGTGTCCCTGAAAGCTTCCTTCAGGCGGCCGACGATAGATTCCACCATCGTCTTACCGTTCGGGCCGGGAATGCCAATCACTAGGCCGCCGGTCGCCGACTTCCTGGCCTTTACCTCTGTTACTCCGAGGTCCCTCATCTCGACCGGAGTCATTACCTCCCTTGCCTTGAGCATCGCCTCGGTGTACGTTGCCCCTGCGCCGGGGGGAACCGTAATCGTAAATGCCGCGTACGGCGGTGGCCTTGGCACTGTCGGCGTCCTCTTCTTGGGCTTCACCGTCCCCCCTGTTGCGGTCTTGTTCGTTGGTCGGCTTTTGCGGCTCAACGATCTCGCTGGTCTTCTCTCGGCTACGGCCGTGGCGTCTTCTTTCCTCGCCTGTCGCCTGGCCTTGCGACCGACTACTTGGGACCAGGTCCCTTCCTCAGCGCCTCCACCAACCGGTGGGGCTACGGCTGTGCTCGCCGGCACCTCCTCCCTCCTCGGTTTGGAACCTCTGGATTTGGAACGCTCCTTCGCGGAGCCGTCCCTTCTCTTCCTCGCGGAGGCATCAGGGGCCTTGTTGCCCCTGACCTCGCTCATCAGGTCTCTTACGAGCGTTGCCAGATTTGCCACCGTCAGCGACAATTCTGCAAGCTCCTTGTTCCGCGATGCAGACTCTTCACGGGGAGTCCTTCGTTGAGGTGACGTCGGCCTAACGTCTACTGAAGGAGGCGGGATCTCCTGGACCACCGTCCCCCTTCTCTTCAACGGCTCCTCAGCGGCGGGAGAAATTCGGCCACTGGCCCTCCTCTTCCGTGGCTCAGCCTCCTCGTCCATGGCTCGAGGCGGCGATGAGGGGCATGGGGCCTCCAAGGCCATCCTCTCAGCTCGTTCCTGCCTGAGCCTGTCCATCTCCGTCCTCATGTTCTCCATCTCTTTTCGGAGATCCTCCACATCTCGCCTCAGACGTGCTTTCTCTTCTTCAGCCGTTTGGAGGCACTGCCTCATCTCCTCTATCTGCAGGCCCTCGGAGCCGGTAGTCTGGGGCCTCTTACCAAGCTCGACCGAGTATGCCTCGATAACATTTGAGCATTCCCGGAGGCTATGCACAAACGTGCCCTTGAGGTTTTTCGAACCCGCTGCAACTCTCCTGATGTGGTTGGCCTTACTCAACATTTCGGCCACCAGGTCGGTTGCTGGCAAATGCTTTGCCTCCCGCATCAGGTCAAAGACCTCTACCAGAGGCCGGCTGCTCCGACTCGGAGCCGGCGTCTCCTTACTGAGGTCGAAGACCTCCTGCTCTTTCAGCAGCTCGAGCTCCCGTCTGCGAGCCTCATTCAGCCGCTCCTTTGCCTCGGCTAGCCGGACATACTCGCCGGTGCTAGGAGGTCGACCCCTGCGTTTCGGCGATAAGCTTCCGCGCGACAGCCTGTCTTCAACCGACATGACAGACATGTCGCTGTCGCTATCCTCTTCATCGAGGTCTTTCCTCTTCCTCGAAGAACGCTTCTTCGGTGGCGGGGCACCTACCACGTCAGACTCCTGGCGCTTTGAGGCCTTCTCTTTGACGTATCGGTCGAAAATCGACTCGCCTCCCCAGGGACCAACAGCTCGGGTCCATGTTCCCGAGGACACCTCAGAGCCCGAAGAACACGGGGTTGCCTCCGCGCTGCTCCCACAGCCACCCGCGGGAATGAATCTCCCTAAGGCATCTCGAGCCGGGGTCTTTACCTGGCTCTTCTCCCCCACTGTCGACGGCTTTGCAGGGGTCGTGCATCTCACTACCGGAATCGAAATTTCGGCAGTGGGTTTCTTCCCGCTATTCTGGCCGTCCTCCCTCTTCTCTTCGTCCTTTTTTTGGCCGGTTTTAGAGCTGCCGGCCACAGCTTTAGAGGGTTGTTTAAAGATTTTCGAATAGTCCATAATGGTCCCACGAGAGGGGTCGGAAAGGAGGTCCACCCGGGCAGAGCCGCCATACCCGGGTAAGCCTAAATACTCGGGGGGGTCGGCAGGTACCCCCGAGGGAACCGTTAGAGACTGCCCAGTTTAACGTCCCGGCAGCCATGCACCCCTCGGCACGGTTGACCGTAACACCTTGGGTTGGGACGACCCCCCTACCCCAATCGCCCCCTTTTCGATCCTCCGTGCGAACCTGCCCGGCATGGTAGTACCTGCCAGGGTCCGAAGACCCCGCCGGTATAGCCTCGCACATCATCGGACCTACTTCAGGGACGAACCCCTTTTAGTCGCCTCATACGACAGGCAGGGGATACCGTGGCCGTATTCCGCCCCGCGGCCACACAGCGGATTTTTTATAGAGGTTTACTCCTCGCGGGCCGGCCGGTTAAGGCAAGCCCCCCGTTCCTGCGAAACATGACCACAGGCTTACGGTATGAAAGAAGCTCGGGACCCTGGGAGCGCTAATCCCATGCTGGAGGTGCATTGAAGCACCTGCAGCCCCTGAGGCGCCGTTCTCCCGTTAGCATGGGGACCTCACCTCAAGGTACCCGAGAGTACCAGGAGGCTATCCAGTCCCCATCCCAGCGACCACCACGAGGAGGTGGGAGATCCGACTTGTGTCACACTGACACCATTCGGCCGCCAACCTAACCTTTTTTTTTTTTTTTTTTTTTTTTTTTTTACGTGGGGGAAATCTTCGAAAGATACCCCGCACCCTTGGGGGAGGGCGCGGGGTTATGCCGGATTTTTACCGGCTAAAACCCCCACGGTGGTCCTTCCCCGACGCATGAGGGGGCCCCAGGAACTCTCTAAGAACACGACTGGGGCCCCCGCGCCATTAAAGTCTTCCCGGGGGAGGCCGGAAAGACCTCCCCCATAAAACCAAACTAATCTTTACGGCGGTGCCCGGACCACCGAGGCACCGCCGTCCCCCCCGGGGCAGCGTGCAGGGCGTCCTGGGCCCCCACCCAGGACGCCACTGCCCCTGCGGCGGCTCTGCAAGGGGAGGCGTAAGGCCTCCCCGGAGCCGCCGCTTCCCCACCGGTACCGATGAAAAATCATCCCGGAAGGCCGGCGGTCTCACTACGGAAGTGAGGAACCGCCGGCCTGCAACCCTCAGCTGGGGGAGAGAGGCCGGAGCCTACGGCGGCCCCGGCTGCTCCCCCGTCCTCTGTCTAGAGACAGCCCCGTGGCCGCGGTGCCACGGGGTGTCGCCGTACCTCTGGAGGGGCGCGACGCCGAACCGCGTCGGCTGCGCCCCCTACCTCTCCTCCGCGGGTCAGCTTCCTCTCTGACCCGCTCCGCGGCCTCCTTCTGCAGCATCACTTGCTCGCAGAAGGAGGCCACGGCTTTCCAATTCCTCTCGCTTGCCAGCATCGCCCCAACTAATGCCGGCAGCGAGAGGTCATGACCCACATCATATTTGAGGACACGGCGCAGCGCTGAAAAGGCGGGGCACACCTCCAGCGTGTGCTGCGCCGTGTCCATATCCTCCCCACAGTGGTGGCAGGCCGCCGTCGTCTCCTTCCCGATTCGACGCAGGTATTCACCGAAGCATCCGTGTCCGGTGAACACCTGCGTCATGCGGTAGGTGAGCCGCCCATGCCGCCTCTCCCGCCATTCGTCAAATTGTGGCAGGAGAGCCCCGACAACTGGCTTGCTGGCTAACGCTCGCATCTCACCTTTCCAGCGAGCTACGGCCAGTTGTCGGGCCTGACGCCTGATCTCCTCGATCGCCTCCTTCTCCGGCGGGACACCGTCGATCCGCTGGAGGGCACGGACGCGCACATAAACAAGCGCGTCCGCCCCTGCCAGGAACTCGAACGGGATTAGTCCCGCCAGAGACATCGCCGCCGCGTAGGAGGTGGTGCGGTACCCCCTAATGACCCTGATGGCCAACCGTCGCTGAAGCCGGTGCAGCAGCTGAAGACTGCACCGGCTGGCCATCAGGGCCGATGCCCACACTGGTGCTCCGTAGAGCACCATGGACCGCACCACTCCCACATAGAGGCGGCGAACTCTAACTTCCGGTCCCCCGAGATTGGGCATAAGGCGGCCTAACGCGGCCGCTGCCCGCTCAACTCGGGGGACGAGGCGATCGAAGTGTTGATCGAAGCGCCAGTGGCTGTCGAGGACGAGGCCCAGATATTTCATACTGGACCCGACCTCGACCCAGGCTTCACCTACCCGGATCCACGAGGGAGGAGGACCCTTCGACCGAGGCTTGTTATGAAAGAACATAGCCTCGGTCTTATGTGGGTCAATCCTCAACCCCAACTCGTGGATCCGTCCGACGACGGCGGCAACTGCCACCTCGACCAGACGGATGGTCCTCTCGAACGTCTCCCCGATGGCAAGAATAAAAGTGTCGTCTGCATAACAGACGACGTAAGTGCCATCGGGGAGCGCGACCCGCAAGACGCGGTCGTACCCCAGGTTCCACAGATCCGGTCCTAATACGGACCCCTGGGGCACGCCGCGATTGACCTCCCTCCGCACATGTCCTTCCCGGCCATCGTACTCGATGTACCTGTCACTCAGGTAGGACCCAATCACCGCCCTTAAGTAGGGAGGCACCTCATGCTCTACCAGTGCCTCCCTAATGGCGGCCCAGGGCAGGGTGTTAAATGCGTTGACTATATCTAATGATACGCCAACGCACACCCTACCCCGGGAAACGGCCGACTCCGCGAGGGACTTGACGCGCATGATCGCGTCGATCGTCGATCGTCCCTCGCGGAAGCCGTACTGGCTGTCCGCCAGATCGGGCCCTACCGAGGACAGGTGCCTGTGGAGGCGGGAAGCTATAATCCTTTCCAGGAGCTTTCCCGCCTCGTCCAACAGGCAGATTGGCCGGTACGCGGAGGGAGAATCCGCGGGTCTTCCTTCCTTCTTAATCAGGACCATCCGTCCGGTCTTCCATTCCTGCGGGAATGTCCCGCTACGAAGGCAGTCATCGAAGACTGCCTTGATCTCCGTCCCAAGGACGCCCGAGGCCAAGACCAAGGCCTTCCCAGGCACGCCGTCCGGGCCCGGGGCGGTGTTCTTCGCCCCGAGCCTTTTCAGCGCGGCAGCGAGCTCCTCATCCGTGACCCCCAGCTCGTCGGACCAATTGACATGGTCCGACACCTCAGCCGCGTGGCCCTCCGTGACCCCGGAAAGGGGGAAGAGGGTTTCAACCACGCGACTCAGGAACTGGGGGTCCAGACTTTCCGTCACGGGGGGCGCCCAAGGCCGTAATCGACCCAGTACAATCTTGTACGGGCGCCCCCACGGATCATCTTCCAATCTTTGGAGGAGCTCCTGCCAGGCCTCGGCCTTGGCCTTCTTGATGGCCCGCTGCAGCGCTACTACCCTTTCCCTGTAGAGCGCGTACAGCTCTGCCACCCACGTCGGGTCCACATTTCGGCGTCGACGGGCACGGGTGTACCGGCGGCGCGCCCGGATGCAATCGCTTCTAAGATCCGCGATCTCGGGCGACCACCAGTACACCGATTTCCTCCACGAGGGGCCCGCTCGTGGCATCGCCGCATTGCATATTAGGGTCAATGCGCGGCGAAGCCAGCGGGCTCCCTCGTGCCCGTCGACGGGCCTGTTTCTATTCCAGGCCACGACGTGGGCGGCGGCCATCAGGGCGTCCTTGTTTAGCTTTTTCAGCGACCACCGCGGTGGTGGGGCAGCTCCATCCTGAGGGCGGCCTCGGGGCTGCTCTTCCGGAGAGGCGGCGGAGAGGACCATCGTTATGTAGCGATGGTCCGAAAGGGTTTCAACCTCCTCCGCCACCCTCCACCCCGAGATACGGCGCGCAGCAGCGGGAGTAGCGAACGAGAGGTCCACTATGGACCCCCCTTGCTGCCGCACGCACGTATGGGCGGAGCCCGTGTTTAGCAAACGGAGCTCCAGTCCTGCCGCCCAATCGAGCAAAGTCTCGCCCCTCGCGTCTGTCCTGGCGGACCCCCAGGCCTCAGCCTTGGCGTTAAAGTCCCCCAGGACAATGACAGGACGAGGCAGGCAGCGCGTGACGCACCGCCTGACCTCGTCCAGAAATACCTCGAATGACGCGAGGGGCCAGCTCGGAGGAGCATACACGCCCACCACCGCGGTTCCACCCCAGTCGGCAGCCACGTATCCCCGCCCATTCTCTATGAGTGAGCAGGGCGGGGACCCGGGCCGACCGGTCCAAACTATGGCGACGGAGCCCGAAGAGTCACCGGTCCAGTGCGGATGGACCGGGACTCTATAGGGCTCCGCCACTACTCCTAAACCTGCTTCCCGCTCAGCCAGGGCCTGCGCAAAGAGATCTTGCGCCCTGGCCGAGCGGTTCAGGTTAGACTGAATTATCGGGCCCGCAGGCCCCATATTAGTCTGTTTCCATGGGGCCCGCAGGCCCTACAACCTCGGCGCTTGTGCTAGGCACAGCTACCGGAATTTCGCCTTCCTTCGGCGTCTCTAGGGACGCCGCCCCGGCGGAAGCCGGTACCTCGACTGCGGCTGCCGCCGCAGGAGCCGCCGGTGCCTTCGTAGCTGGATATACAACCAGCGGCACCGGGGCAAGAGGGGCAGCAGATGCTGCCCTGAGAGCAGCGATCCGTCGCGCACGGCGGCGCCTGCCGCTGCGGCCCTTTGCAGGGCCCGCAGCCGCCGCGGCCGGACATGGCTGCGTGCCCAGCCTATGATTGGCCGGCCTGCCCTGCTCCGCGCACACCACGCACTGCAGCGGGGCGGTGCATTCAGCGGCGCGATGTCCTTCGGCGCCGCACGAGTAGCACCGCCCAGACCTGTCAGCCGTGCTAGTGCACAGCTGCCTCGTGTGCCCGAATTCAAGGCAGCGGTGACACTGCATCGGGCGGGCCTCCAAAGAGTCCACTGGGACTCTCGTCCACCCAACCACGATGTGGCGGGCGAGAGCCAGCTTCCTTGCAACTTCGGCTGGGCAGCGCACCCATAAGGTGCCAAGCCCGGCCGACGTCTTCCGAATTTCGCCGGTCTTGACGTCGGCCGGACCGCAGTTTCCTGCCGACGCGACGGCGGCCACAACCTCCTCTTTGGTGATTGAGGGCATAAGGCCCCGCAATCGGAGGTCGGCGGTCTTCACGGGGCGGGATACCCGCACCCCCGTACCTTCTAGAGCCTCCGTCACCTTGGCGGCGAGGAGGTTGGCCTTTTCGGCCTTGTCCGGGCCCTGTATTTCCAACAGGAACGCCCCGGTGGCCGCCTGCCTCGGATGCACGAGGGGAATGCCCAGGGCGCCCAGGTCTACCTTCGACCTGGCCCTGGCCATAGCCTCCTCGTACGTAACGGGGCAGCCGCTCGGCACCGTTATCATCACCGCGGCAGTGCGAGGTGCGCGCGGGGGAACGTGTTTCGCGGCCTTCGCCGCCGATGCGCTTTTCTGGCCCGCGGATGCGCCGCGACCTATTGCAGCGCCCGGTGGAGGACGGACCTCTGCAGTCGCCCTAGCCGCATTGCGGCGCGCCTTGCGACCCAGGACGGTTGCCCATGTCTCACCAGGCGCCTCTTGCGGCACAACAGGCGGAGGTGCTGGTGTCACTGCGGGCTGTGACACCCGCCCCGGTGTAGGTCCCGGCTCCGCAGTTTGCTGAGTGGCGGTAGTGGAAGTCTGTGTCTTCCCCTTCTTCACCTTCTTCTTCTTCCCTGCTGCCGAACCAGCAGGCGGGGCGGCCGCGGATGGTCCCTCCCTCTGCGGAGGACGCAGCGTCTGCTGCGCGCCGTCACGTGCCGGCAGCGCCGAGAATATCTCGGCCCTTAGCGCGGAGAAGCGCTCGTCCATTAGCTGCGTGATGCGCAGCAGCGGGTCCTCCTGTGCCGGTGCCCGGCCGCACGGCACGACCGGCCGAGGAGCCGTAACAGTCTCCGGGCGCTCCGCAATCCTCGGCGGCGTCGGCGGTGACGGCGACACACACCTCACAGGTGAGGGAGGTGCCGGAGCCACCGCGAGACTCGGCACAACCGACTGCGCCGCAGTCAGTGAAGCCTGCCGGAGTTTCTCCAGATCAGTGCGCAGCAATCGGAGGTCCTCCTCCAACTCCGCAACCCTCCTCTGGAGTGCGCGGTTTTCAGCCTCCAATGCAGCCGTCGACGAAGTGGCGGACCGGCTCGCAAGCTCGGCCTCCGCCACGCGCGTTTCGTGCGCCGCCACCCGCAGGGCGCGAGCAAACCTCCCATTGAGGTTTTTGCTGTTGCCAGCAACCTTATCGACCACCTGCATGTGCTCGAGCACACGTGCTGCGAGCGCTGCGGTGGGCATGGCGCGGAATTCCCGCGCCAGCAGGGCCTCGTCCGGCAAAGGGATTGCCGACTTAGACGGAGGGGGCGCCGGCACGCTGGGATCCAGCACAGCCCGCGCCGCCTGCACCTCCGCGACCTGCTCCTCGACGAGCAGGAGATTTCTCTTGGCCTCGGCGAGGTCGACATACTCTCCCGTGGTCGGAGGTCTGCCGAGCCTCTTCCTCTTTAACGAGGGCCCTGCCGTTCTGGAGGCGGTGGACACATCGGACTCACTGCCGTCGTCCAATGACATGTCCTCTCCACCCGCCTCAGATGCTGCGTCAGCCGGTGTCAGCGACCCGGCCGATGACGCACGCGCCAACGCCCTGGGCAGGAAGCGGCCAGTGCTGGCCGATCTGACCCTGCCCTCACGGTCCAGTGTAACGGATGGGGGTCTGAGGGACGTGTCCCCTTCCCCACTTGTACCCGCCACTGCCGTTGCCGTCACGCGGTTTACCGCGGAGGCATCCCCCCTTGCCACGGGCGATCTTGAGCGCGGCTGCGCTACAACATCCCCTGGCAATCTCTCGAGCGCCACCTGACACGACCGCTCTTGCGAGCAAGCCGCGTCCCCCCCAATCCCCAAATTGTTTTTTTGTTTTAAATTTGACATCTCCATAACTGGTCCCACGAGCGTGGTCGGAACAGAGGTCCACCCGGGCAGAGCCGCCTTACCCGGGCAAGCCTGCTTACTCGGGGGGGTCGGCAGGTACCCCCGAGGGAACCGTTTGCGACTGCACCTATTTAACGTCCAGGCAGCCATGCACCCCTCGGCACGGTTGACCGTGACACCTTGGGTTTGGACGTCCCCCCGCCCCGCACATCGCCCCCTTTTCGATCCTCCGTCCGAGCCTTACCGGCATGGGAGGCCCTGCCAGGGTCGGAAGACCCCGCCGGCATCGCCTCGCACATCATCGGACCTACTTCGGAGACGACGGGAGCACCCCCTTTTAGTCGCCTCCTACGACAGGCAGGGGATACCGTGGCCGTATTCCGCCCCGCGGCCACACAGCGGATTTTTTATAGAGGTTTACTCCTCGCGGGCCGGCCGGTTAAGGCAAGCCCCCCGTTCCTGCGAAACATGACCACAGGCTTACGGTATGAAAGAAGCTCGGGACCCTGGGAGCGCTAATCCCATACTGGAGGTGTAATTAAACACCTGCAGCCCCTGAGGCGCCGTTCTCCCGTTAGCATGGGGACCTCACCTCAAGGTACCCGAGAGTACCAGGAGGCTATCCAGTCCCCATCCCAGCGACCACCACGAGGAGGTGGGAGATCCGACTTGTGTCACACAGACACCATTCGGCCGCCCGCCAACCTTTTTTTTTTTTTTTTTTTTTTTTTTTTTTTTTTTACGTGGGGGAAATCTTCAAAAGATACCCCGCACCCTTGGGGGAGGGCGCGGGGTTATGCCGGATTTTTACCGGCTAAAACCCCCACGGTGGTCCTTCCCCGACGCATGAGGGGGCCCCAGGAACTCTCTAAGAACACAACTGGGGCCCCCGCGCCATATGTGTCATCCCGGGGGAGGCCGGAAAGGCCTCCCCCATAAAACCAAACTAATATTTACGGCGGTGCCCGGACCACCGAGGCACCGCCGTCCCCACCGGGGCAGCGTGCAGGGCGTCCTGGGCCCCCACCCAGGACGCCACTGCCCCTGCGGCGGCTCCGAAAGGGGAGGCGTAAGGCCTCCCCGGAGCCGCCGCTACCCTGCCGGGTCCGAAAAAGTCGACCCGGACGGCCGACGGCCCCCGCATAGTGCGGGGATACCGTCGGCCTACTACTGTCATCCGGGGGAGTCGATCCGTGGCCCACGGCGGCCACGGCGGCTCCCCCGACCTCTAATGTCGGCAGCCGGGGTGTCGCGGGTGACACCCCGGCGTACTCCTCCACGAGAGTTGTTTACAGCCGCCCCACGGCGGCTGTGCGGCCTTCGCCGCGCTCTCCTTCGCGGGTCCGCGATCTCGCGTTCCCGCTCCGCGGCCTCCTTCTGCAGCATGACTTGCTCACAGAAGGAGGCCACGGCCTTCCAGGACCTCTCGCTTGCCAGCATAGCCCCAAATACTGCCGGCAGCGAGAGGTCATACCCAACTTCTTGAATGAGGACACGGCGCAGCGCTGAAAAGGCGGGGCAAACCTCCAGCGTGTGCTGCGCCGTGTCCAACTCCTCTCCGCACTGATGGCAGGCCGCCGTCGTTTCCTTCCCGATTCGACACAGGTACTCACCGAAACAACCATGTCCGGTGAATACCTGTGTCATACGGTAGGTGACCCTTCCGTGCCGTCTCTCCCGCCACTCCTCCAACTGTGGCAGGAGAGCCCCGACAACTGGCTTCGTGGCGTATACGCGCAACTCCACCCGCCACTGCGTGGCTGCCAGCTGCCGGGCCTGACGCTTTATTGCATCGACCGTCGCGGGCTCCGGCGGGACACCGTCGAGCCGCTGGAGGGCATGGATGCGCGTGTAAACTAGCGCATCCGCCGCTGCCAGCAGCTCGAACGGGATCAGGCCCGCCAGAGCCATCGCCGCCCAGTAAGAGGTGGTGCGATACCCTCTAATTACCCTGATGGCCAACCGTCTCTGAAGCCGGTGCAACAGTTGAATGCTGCACCGGCTGGCCATCAGGGCAGCGGCCCAAACGGGCGCGCCGTACAAAACCATTGATCGCACCACCCCCACATAGAGGCGGCGAACCCTCTCTTCGGGTCCCCCGAGGTTGGGCATAAGACGGCCCAGAGCGGCCGCAGCTCGCTCAACTCGGGGGACCAGACGGTCGAAATGCATCTCGAAGCGCCAGCGGCTATCGAGGTCGAGTCCCAAATACCTCAAACTGGACCCGACCTCGACCCAGGCGTCACCTACCCGGATCCACGAGGGGGGCGGACCCTTTGACCGAGGCTTGTCATGGAAGAACATGGCCTCGGTCTTTTTTGGGTCGATCCTCAACCCCAACTCGTGGATCCTCGCAACGACGGCGGCCACAGCAACCTCCGCCAGACGGATGGCCCTCTCAAACGTCTCCCCGACGGCAAGTATGAAGGTGTCATCTGCATAGCAGGTGACATAAGTGCCGTCGGGGAGACGGACCCGCAGGACTCGGTCGTACCCCAGGTTCCATAGGTCCGGCCCAAGCACGGACCCCTGGGGCACGCCGCATTTTACCTCCCTCCGTACATAACCGTCCCGGCCCATATACTCTATGTGCCTGTCCTCCAGGTAGGACCCGATCAACGCCCGTAGATAGGGAGGCACGTCGTGATAAACGAGTGCCTCCCTGATGGCGGCCCAGGGCAGGGTGTTGAATGCGCTGGTGATATCGAGGGATACACCAACGCACACCCCACCCCGGGATACAGCCGCCTCCGCGAGGGACTTGACACGCATAATCGCGTCGATCGTCGATCGTCCCTCGCGGAAGCCGAACTGGCTGTCCGCCAGATCGGGTCCTACCGAGGACAGGTGCCCGTGGAGGCGGGAAGCTATAACCCTCTCGAAAAGCTTTCCCGCCTCGTCCAGCAGGCAAATGGGCCGGTACGCGGAGGGAGAGTCCGCGGGCCTACCCTCCTTCTTTATGAGGACCATCCGTCCGGCTTTCCATACGTCCGGGAATGTCCCGGTTTGAAGGCACTTATTGAAAAGTGCTTTCAGTTCCTCCCCAAGGACGCCCGAGGCCAAGACCAAGGCCTTACCCGGCACGCCGTCCAGGCCCGGGGCTGTGTTTTTAGCCCCGAGCCTCTTCAGCGCGGCAGAGAGCTCCTCGTCGGTGACCCCCAGCTCGTCGGACCATATTACTTGGTCCGACACCTCATCCGCGTGGCCCTCCG
The DNA here is from genome assembly GCA_945859595.2 of Megachile willughbiella. NCBI lineage: Eukaryota > Metazoa > Arthropoda > Insecta > Hymenoptera > Megachilidae > Megachile > Megachile willughbiella. The sequence continues at coordinate 62,655 of CAMAOD020000005.1, read as the reverse complement.
TGACCCCGGAAAGGGGGAAGAGGGTTTCGACCACGCGGGTGAGGAACTGGGGGTCCAACGTTTCCGTCACGGGGGGCGCCCATGGTCGTAATCGACCAAGCACGATTTTGTATGGGCGCCCCCACGGATCATCCTCCAACCGTTGGAGGAGCTCCTGCCAGGCCTCGGCCTTGGCCCTCCTGATGGCCAGCTGCAGGGCTATGACCTTCTCTCTGTACAGCCCGTACAGCTCTGCCACCCACGTCGGACTCTCACGACGTCGCCGACGGGCACGTGTGTACCGGCGGCGCGCCCGAATACAATCGCTGCGTAGCTCAGCGATTTCGGGCGACCACCAGTACACACTCTTCCTCCAAGATGGGCCCGCTCTAGGCATCGCCGCGTCGCAGATGAGCGTTAGCGCGCGGCGAAGCCAGCGGGCTCCTTCGTGCCCGTCGGCTGGCCTGTCCTTATGCCAGGCCACGACGTAGGCGGCGGCCATCAGGGCGTCCTTGTCTAACTTTTTCAAAGACCACCGCGGTGGTGACCATGCATCCTCCTGTGGGCGGCCTCGGGGCGGCTCGCCTTGGGGGGTGGTGGAGAGGACCATCGTGATGTACCGATGGTCCGATAATGTTTCCACCTCTTCCACCACCCTCCACCCCGAGATACGGCGCGCGGCAGCGGGTGAAGCGAACGAGAGGTCAACAATTGACCCCCCATGCTGCCGCACGCACGTATGGACGGAGCCCGTGTTGAGTAAACGCAGCTCCAGTCCAGCCGCCCAGTCGAGTAGTGTCTCGCCCCTCGCGTCAGTCCCGGGGGACCCCCAGGCCTGAGCCTTGGCGTTAAAGTCCCCCAGGACAATGACTGGACGAGGCAGACAGCGGGAAACGCATTGCCTGACCTCGTCCAGGAACACCTCGAAGGACGCGAGGGGCCAGCTCGGAGGAGCGTATATGCCCACCACCGCGGTGCCACCCCAATCAACGGCGACAAACCCCCGCCCGCGTTCCAGCAATACGCAGGGCGGGGATCGGGGTCGCGAGTTCCAGATTATGGCGACGGAGCCCCCGTCGTCCCCAGTCCAGTGGGGATGGACTGGGACGGTATAGGGCTCCGCCACCACACCAATTCCCGCTCCCCGCTCGGCCAGGGCTTGGGCAAAGAGGTCCTGTGCCCTGGCCGAGTGGTTCAAATTAGCCTGGATAATGGGGCCTTCGGGCGCCATTACACCGTGTCCATGGCGGTCTCCTCGGCTGCAGTACCATCACTGGTACTGGCCTGCTCAGGCGGTGCTGGCACCGGTGCATTCGGTCTCGTGGCTGTATCAGCCGCAGATTTGGGCGCCTGCTGGTTGCGCCCATCAGATACTGCCTTGACGGTGGCTCCCGCGCCACCGCGCTTTTTCTTTCCCTTGCCGGCGACCGCCGATAGACACCCTTGGGTGCCCAGACGGTGACCGGCCGGTTTTCCATTGTCTGCACAAACAGGGCAGCGAGGGCGCTCCTTACAGCTCCTGGCAACGTGCCCCGCCTCACCGCAGTTATAGCACCTGCCAGTCCTATCAAAGGAGCAGGTGCATTTCTGCCGAACGTGCCCCGCCTCTAAGCATCGATAGCACTGCAGCGGTCTCGCTGGCAGTGCGTCGACGGGTACTCTAGTCCAGCCGACAACTATCTTGCCGGCAATGGCAACCTTCCTAGCCGCATCAGTAGGGCACCGCAGCCACATGGTTCCAAGGCCATTAGGTGATGACCGGATTTCACCACCCCTGATGTCCGTCTCAGGGCAGCTGCCAGCCTTGGCTACTGCGGCGACCACCTGTGCTGTAGTGACGGAGGCTATCAGATTGCGGACACGTATGTCCGCCATCTTCTTCGGCCTCATCACCCGAACACCGGTGCCTTCCAACACCTCGTTCATCTTATGAGCGAGTAAATCTGCTTTCGCTGCGCCATCCGGACCTGGAACCTCCAAGAGGAAGGCCCCGGTGACCGCCCTCCTGGGATTGAGGGGCGGTATGCCGATGGCCTCAATGTCGATCCCTGCCGTGGCTTTAGCGAGGGCCTCGGCATATGATATCTTCCCATCAGCGGGAATCGTAACGGTGACTGCAGCCGTCCGCGGAGGCCGCGGAGGCACCACCTTCTTCGGATGGTTGTTAGGCGCGCTCATTGTCCGAGCGCCAACCCTCTTACCCGGAGCTGCAGCGGAAGTGGTCTTCGCCGCAGTCTTCCTGCGCTCTTTGCGGCCTACCACTGTGGCCCAGGTCTCAGTTGCCACAGGCGCCGCCGTCACAGGAGGCCGCACACCCACAGACGGGTCCACCACAGCTGCATCAGCTCTTGCTTTATCAGCTGAGCCACTTGCAGCTTTCGCTTTCTCCTTCCTCTTAGCTTGGCGCTCGCTTTGTTGCCCCACAGGGCACGCTGCAGCACCCACTGGTCTCCCAGATGGAGGTGCCTCCATCTGGCGAGCCGCAAGCTCACACAGCGGTGCAAACTCCCGCCTAAGCGCAGCCATTCGGGCTTCCATCTCCTGGCCGATCCTTGCCAATAGCGCCTCAACCAGGCCAGCCTCTGATACACTGGGCGCACTACCTTCCATCTGACTTAAGTCGCGAGACCGTTCAGGCGACACACGCTGGCGCGGAGACCGTATTGGAACCGGCTCAGGCTCCGTCGTCACCGTGGGCGGCAGTGGATCCCCTGCCGCAACAGGAGACACAACACCACGGCTAGACTCCATATCTTGCTGGAGGCGGCGAACGCTCTCCTCCAGCTCGGAAACGCGGTCGCGCAACTTCCGATTTTCCTCCTCCAGTCGTGAGGTGGATGCCGTCGCCGACCTCATCGCCAATTCACTTTCCGCGATTCGCGTCTCGTGAGACGCCAATCGCAGAAGCCGCACAAACTTCCCATTAATATTCTTGGAGTTAGCTGCCACCTTCTCCACGGAGTCCATGTGTTCGAGGACTCTAGCCACGAGATCCGCCGTTGGCAGTTGGCGGAACTCCCGCGCCAAACCCACCTCATCAGGCAGAGGTATGCTGGAGCGGCACGGAGGGCGAGGTGGGACCGACGGGTCAAACACCTCGTTCGCCCTTCTTACCTCCTCTTCTGCCGCCTCCACCTCCAGCAGCCTGCGTTTGGCCGCCGCCAACTGGACGTATTCGCCAGTTGTAGGCGGACGACCAGCCTTTCTCTTTTTCTGTGCCGAAGCCGACACAGACGAGTCAGACTCGCAGGGATCGGCACCATCTACCTCCATCACGAGAGAGTCCCTCGACGACGACCGAGAGGACCTCCGCGAAGATGGGCCTGCTATGGACCCAGATGGCCTGGCTTTATCAGGCCCCTTGCGTGTTGGCGTGGCAAAGTGGATCGCGTCAGAGACACTCTCCAACGCCTCCACAACCACGACTGGCGTCCTGCAATCTGCTGCACGCAACGCCGCCGCCTCATCACTAGACGCCTGCTCCTGCGAGCGCGTCTCCTGCCCCCCAATTATCCCCGTTTGTTTTTGTAAATTGTTCAAATTCTCCATATTGTTCCCACGAGCGTGGTCGGTCAAAATGTCCGCCAGGCCAGAGCCGCCTTAACCTGGTAAGCCTCCCTACTCGGGGGGGTCGGCAGGTACCCCCGAGGGAACCGTTTGCGACTGCACCTATTTAACGTCCAGGCAGCCATGCACCCCTCGGCACGGTTGACCGTGACACCTTGGGTTTGGACGTCCCCCCGCCCCACATCGCCCCCTTTTCGATCCTCCGTCCGAGCCTTACCGGCATGGTAGTACCTGCCAGGGTCGGAAGACCCCGCCGGCATCGCCTCGCACATCATCGGACCTACTTCGGAGACGACGGGAGCAACCCCTTTTAGTCGCCTCATACGACAGGCAGGGGATACCGTGGCCGTATTCCGCCCCGCGGCCACACAGCGGATTTTTTATAGAGGTTTACTCCTCGCGGGCCGGCCGGTTAAGGCAAGCCCCCCGTTCCTGCGAAACATGACCACAGGCTTACGGTATGAAAGAAGCTCGGGACCCTGGGAGCGCTAATCCCATACTGGAGGTGTAATTAAACACCTGCAGCCCCTGAGGCGCCGTTCTCCCGTTAGCATGGGGACCTCACCTCAAGGTACCCGAGAGTACCAGGAGGCTATCCAGTCCCCATCCCAGCGACCACCACGAGGAGGTGGGAGATCCGACTTGTGTCACACTGACACCATTCGGCCGCCCGCCCGCCAACCTAACCTAACCTAACCTAACCTAACCTAACCTAACCTAACCTAACCTAACCTAACCTAACCTAACCTAACCTAACCTTTTTTTTTTTTTTTTTTAACGTGGGGAAAATCTTCGAAAAGATACCCCGCGCCCCTTGGGGAGGGCACGGGGTTATGTGAGATTTGTACTCACTAAAAACCCCACGGCGACCTTTCTCTTTATGGGGGCGTCCCGGGACCCTTTTAACAGTACTTACCGGAACGCCCCGCTATTTGCACCGTAGTGCTCATCTCCGGGGGGTCTAAATGGACCCCCCATTACTCTCTCTTTATGGCCAGCCCCGGGAGGTCGCGCCCAGAGCCGGCCCCACCACGGGCAGCGTGCAATGACACCTGGGTCCCCAAACCCAGGCGTCTGCTGCCCCGACAGGTCTGCAAGGCAGACCTGCCCTTACTGTCTCCCACAATGGGAGGATTTAGCCGCTTTTGCGGCTAACAAAAACAAACTCGTAAGGGGGCGTTCTAGCCACGGCGACCACGGGGAGTACCCCGTGCCGCCGTACGCCCCCTTCTACTCCCGCGGGCGGGACCGCGACCACGACGCTCACGGTCCCGCTCCGCCGCCTCCTTTTGCGACATAACAGCCTCGCAAAAGGAGGCAAAAGCTGTCCATGACCTCTCGCTGGCAAGGATTTCGCGAACGACCGTTGCCAGCGAGAGGTCCCAACCCAAATAACACCTAAGTGTTACTCTATGCCCCGCAAACGCGGGGCAATCCTGAAGCGTGTGCTCGGCATTGTCATGCCAAGCACCGCAATGGTGGCAGCAAGGTGTCTCCTCTTTTCCAATCCGCCACAGGTACCCACCGAAACAACCATGTCCGGTGAGTACCTGGGTCATCCGGTAGGTTAACCTTCCAAAGCCACGGTCCTGCCATTCGCTCAAAACTGGCAGGACCGCCTCGACGGTGCGCTGTTCTGCGCAGCGACGTATGATGTCGCCGCGCCAGTTCGTGAGCGCATACCGTCGAGCCTGACGTTGGAGCGCTTCCACTTCGGACTCCAGCCGGGCTATCCCGTCACGACGGAGTTCATGGAGGCGCCAGTATACTCTGGCGTCTCCCTCCGCCATGTAATGGAATGGGATAAACCCGGCCAGAGTCATCGCCGCCGCATACGAGACCGTGCGGTACCCTCTGATTGTTCTGATGGCCAGCCGACGCTGAACCTGACCAAGCAATTTCTTGCTGGTCGGACTGGCCATCAGATCGTTGGCCCATATGGGACTGCCATATAGGGCCATCGACCGCACGACACCCGCATACAGGCGGCGTACTCTGTCATCAGGACCCCCCAGGTTTGGCAGGAGGCGGCCTAAAGCCGCCGCTGCTCTCTCCAAACGGGGGGCCAAGAGCTCGAAGTGGCGCTCAAACCGCCAGTGGCTGTCCAGGCGGAGACCGAGATATTTCATCTCGTCTCCCACCTGGACATATTCATCACCCAACCGGATGAACGACTGGGGGGGTTTCTCTCCACCTGGCGGGCAAAACCACATGGCTTCCGTTTTGCCCGCCGATACCTCCAACCCCAGTCGTCGGATTGCAGAGGAGACTGCTGCCACCGCAACCTCCGCGTGGCGGATGGTTTCGATCCAAGACCACCCGGTGGCGAGCACATACGTGTCATCGGCATAGCACGTAAGGCTCGCACCGGGTGGGAGGGGAACCCGCAATGCCGCGTCGTACCCCAAATTCCATAGAAATGGACCTAGAACAGCTCCTTGGGGTACGCCGCGGTCCACCGATCTCCGGTGCATCTCCCCGTCCCGGCCAGGGTATACAATCCACCTGTCCCGCAGGTAGTCGCCGATAACCGCCCTTAGATAGGGAGGCATCTCGTGGTAGACGAGTGCCTCCCTAATCCTCTCCCAGGGTAGGGTGTTGAAGGCATTCTTGATGTCGATTGAGACACCAAGAGCCACCCCACCCCGGGAGGTGGCCGACTCCGCGAGGGATCGCACGCGATACAACGCGTCTATCGTACTTCGACCCTCGCGGAAGCCAAATTGGCAGTCGGCCAAATCGGGACCACCGCTGGACAAGTGCCTGGAGAGGCGGGCAGCGAGAATCCTCTCGAATAACTTGCCCACCTCATCCAGGAGCACTATTGGCCGGAACGAGGAGGGAGAGTCTGCAGGCTTCCCCTCCTTTCGGATCAAAACCATCCTTCCCACCTTCCATTGGGACGGAAATCTGCCCGACTGCAGACAGCTGTTAAATAGCCGCCGCAGTCGGGGGCCGAGGACGCGTAAGGCCTTCACCCAGACGCGGCCAGGGATGCCATCGGGACCCGGAGCTGTATTCCGGGCCGCCATGCGAGCAATCCCCGCCGCAAGTTCCTCCTCCGTGACCCCCATATCGTCGGACCAAATAATTGGGTCCGACGTGGCGGGAGGTGGTGGCTCGTCGTCCCTGGGAAACAGGGTATCCACCACCCCCGCCAGAAATTGGGGGTCCAAACTCTCCGTCAGTGGGGGCGCCCATGGTCGAAGTTTGCCCATGACCATTTTGTATGGACGCCCCCACGCATCCTTCTTCAAGGAGAGGAGGAACTCATCATAACCCTGGGATTTGGCCTCCCTGATGGCCGCCTTAAGGGACGTCGCAAGCGTGCGGTACGTCCCATAAAGGATTTCTTCCCTCGCCGCATCGCGGTGCCGCCTCCGGCGGGCGCGTTGAAATTGGCGACGGGCGTGATAACATTCGCGGCGCATTTGCGCTATTTCGCCCGTCCACCAGTATGCAGCCCGCCGGCGGAAGCCACCGGCCCGGGGCATCGAAGCGTCACAAATCATTGTTAACGCGTCCCGGAACCAGTCGGCTTCCGCATCTACATCAGCGACAGGCCCAGCCGGGACTTCCGGCCAGGCCGCGGCGAGGGATGCGACCATCAGCGCGTCCTCGTCCAGACGCTTTAGCGCCCATCTCCGCGATGGTGGAGCTCTGCGGCGGCGACAGGTGGCGGAGTAATCCATACGGATATAGAGGTGGTCGCTTAGCGTTTCCACCTCTTCCGCCACCCTCCAACCGGACACGCGCCGCGCCGCAGGGGGCGTCGCCCATGAAAGGTCGACGATGGACTCCCCCTGCGGACGCACGCACGTGCTCACGGTACCCCGGTTTAAAAGCCGGAGACCGTTCGCCGCCGCCCAATCGAGCACCGCCTCTCCCCTCGCATCGGTGCTGGGAGATCCCCAAACTTGAGATTTGGAGTTAAAGTCTCCCAGCACCAGGAGCGGACGCGGATGACAGCGCGCAACGCACGCTGACACCGCGTCCAGAAACTCCTCAAACACAGCGAGGGTCCAACTGGGCGGTGCATAAATGCCCACCACCGCGGTTCCGTCCCAATTCACTGCCACGAATCCTCGGCCGCGAGTGATCAGTTCGCAGACCGAGGATCCGGGCAAGGTGGTCCACGCAATTGCCACGGAGCCCGTTTCGTCCCCAAACCAATGCGGATGGTTGGGGACTTTATAGGGCTCCGAGGCTACGGCCAACCCTACCTGCCACTCGGCCAGGGTATGGACAAACAGGTCCTGCGCCCTGGCCGAGTGGTTCAGGTTGGCCTGAAGAATGGTGCCCTTAGGCGCCATTAGTGATCAATCTCCATTGCCCCCTCCGGGGCTTCTCCGCTCGTCCCGGAATCAGCGGGCTTTTCTGCGGCTGCCGATGCCGCGGTGTCCTTCGGGGGCGATTCTGTTGATGCTGACGCAGCAACAGTCGCCTGCTCCTTACGGAGTTGCCTGCCTCTACGCCGGGAAGATTGGGCGCACGATCTCGCACCCAATCTATGGCCGGCAGGCCTCCCCAAATCGGAGCACAACGGACACCGAGGTGCTGCCGAACACTGCCCCGCAATATGACCGGTCTCACCGCACTTATAACAGCGGTCAGACCGGTCCGCATGACCCGTGCACCGCTGCCTCACGTGACCAGCTTCTAGGCAGCGGTAGCACTGAAGAGGTCTTGTCGGTAGGGCCTCAACCCTTGCCGACAACCAACCTACCCTAATCCTGCGTGCAGCCACAATTTTGTTCATGGCTGCAAGAGGACAGCGGACCCATACTGTGCCAATCCCCGATGGAGGAGTTCGCACTTCACCGGCACGAACGTCCTCCTCACTACAGCCTCCAGCAGAAGCGACAGACTGAGCGACCTCTTTAGAGGTCACTGACGCATCCAGACCAATGATGCGGCATTCGCCGCACTTCACTGGCCTGGCAACGCGAACACCCGTATCCCGGAAGATGTCTTTAAGGCGACCAGCCAAGTTGTCAGCCTTGGCTGAGCCGCCCTCTCCCGACACTTCCAAAATGATTGCCCCCGTGACCGCTGGCCTATAACGGAGGATATCAATACCCACTTCAGAAATATTAAGTTTCTGCTTGGCCTCGTTCATCACGTCCACGTAGGTCTTCGTAGCGCCCGGTGGCACGGTGAGCGTTACAGCAGCGGTCCTCGGTGGCCTGGGAGGACGCTTGCTGGGTTTCGACCCAACCTGCTGTTTTTGAGCAGGTGGCGCTGCCTTAGCAGACGCAGAGCGACTCTGCGGTGCAATAACAGGTGCAGCAGGCTGACGTGCCATTCGTTTTTCTCTCCTACCAACCACCCTGGACCACATTTCCGTGGAAGGTGCAGGTGCAGGAGGAGGCGTAGGGGGAGGAAGAGGACGTGTCACACGTCCCACCGTCGTTTTAGTGACAGCAGAAGATGCCTGAGGCCTAACAGCTGCCGCTGCCGGCTTGGCTGCAGCTGCCACTCCCACATCTTCCTTCCGCTTTGGTTTCTTGGCCACTGGGAGATCTTTCTCCAGTGGCTGCCGTGCCGTTGCCGTTCGCTTATCAGCCTGCAAAGGTGGCCTGAATGCGCTTGGCGGTAGTAATCTGTCACTTAGTGCCAGCAATTTGCGATCCACTATTTGCTCCACCGCACTCAAGATGCGATCAATGTCACTGTCCTTGAGTGACGGTGGAGTGGCCGGCGGAGTGGCCGCGCGAGCAGTTGTCGCCACCGGTATTCCCTGCGGCGGTGCCGCTGTTTCCAGGTCTGGTGACCCCTCGGTTGGAGGCGGACATGCGTCGGCAATGTTTACAGCCTCATTTACTTCCACAGCATCAGGCGCAACTGGGCGCGGGGAGGTGTCCGTTCGCGATCTAGTCGCAACTCCGCAACGCGATTTGAGCGTCTCCACCTCGCGTTGGATGATCTCCATCTGACGTCTCATCGCGTCAAGCTCTAAATCGCGTGCCCGTAACTTCTGCTGAAGCAGAATATTCTCGCGTTCCAACCGCGGGCCATCCACCGACGTTCGAGACCGTCTATAAGAGTGCATGGCCGCCGCTTGCAAATAACGGGTGGATTCCCGGATCGCTCTTACGAAAGTGCCTTTCAAATTCTTAGAATTGGAGGCAACCTTCTCCAGCGTGCGGCCATGTTCGAGGGCTTCCGCCACAATCTCTGCGTCCGATCGGCCGTCCATCCTTCGGATGAGGTCATCCACCTCATCGAGCGGCAGCGTGCTGCGGCAAGGAGGGCGCGGATCCACGTCAGGATCGAAAACGGCGCTTTCCGCTTTCGACTCTGCTTCCTTGCGGTGGAGTTCAAGGAGCTGCCTTTTGTGGTCCGCGCTGCTCTGAAATTCCCCAGCTGTTTGGGGTTTTAACCTTTTCCGTGACGTCATGCGGCCCACTGACGCCACCGAACAGATAGAAATATCTGTTTCCTCGCCGCTATCCGCACGCTCCGATTCGGCGGTGGGTGATCGTTTCCCGGATCTTCGGGGACGAGATCGACTTCTGTCGACCCTCGACAGGCGAACTGTCGGAAGATCGCCGTCCTTTCCTCGGGGAGAAACCTTTTTTTTTTTTTTTTTTTTTTAACGTGGGGAAAATCTTCGAAAAGATACCCCGCGCCCCTTGGGGAGGGCACGGGGTTATGTGAGATTTGTACTCACTAAAAACCCCACGGCGACCTTTCTCTTTATGGGGGCGTCCCGGGACCCTTTTAACAGTACTTACCGGGACGCCCCGCTATTTGCACCGTAGTGCTCTTCTCCGGGGGGTCAGATGAACCCCCCATTACTCTCTCTTTATGGCCAGCTCCGGGAGGTCGCGCCCAGAGCCGGCCCCACCACGGGCAGCGTGCAATGACACCTGGGTCCCCAAACCCAGGCGTCTGCTGCCCCGACAGGTCTGCAAGGCAGACCTGCCCTTACTGTCTCCCAAAATGGGAGGATTTAGCCGCTGCTGCGGCTAACAAAACAAACTCGTAAGGGGGCGTTCTAGCCACGGCGGCCACGGGGAGTACCCCGTGCCGCCGTACGCCCCCTTCTACTCCCGCGGGCGGGACCGCGACCACGACGCTCACGGTCCCGCTCCGCCGCCTCCTTTTGCGACATAACAGCCTCGCAAAAGGAGGCAAAAGCTGTCCATGACCTCTCGCTGGCAAGGATTTCGCGAACGACCGTTGCCAGCGAGAGGTCCCAACCCACATAACACCTTAGTGTTACTCTATGCCCCGCAAACGCGGGGCAATCCTGAAGCGTGTGCTCGGCATTGTCATGCCAAGCACCGCAATGGTGACAGCAAGGTGTCTCCTCTTTTCCAATCCGCCACAGGTACCCACCGAAACAACCATGTCCGGTGAGTACCTGGGTCATCCGGTAGGTTAACCTTCCAAAGCCACGGTCCTGCCATTCGCTCAAAACTGGCAGGACCGCCTCGACGGTGCGCTGTTCTGCGCAGCGACGTATGATGTCGCCGCGCCAGTTCGTGAGCGCATACCGTCGAGCCTGACGTTGGAGCGCTTCCACTTCGGACTCCAGCCGGGCTATCCCGTCACGACGGAGTTCATGGAGGCGCCAGTATACTCTGGCGTCTCCCTCCGCCATGTAATGGAATGGGATAAACCCGGCCAGAGTCATCGCCGCCGCATACGAGACCGTGCGGTACCCTCTGATTGTTCTGATGGCCAGCCGACGCTGAACCTGACCAAGCAATTTCTTGCTGGTCGGACTGGCCATCAGATCGTTGGCCCATATGGGACTGCCATATAGGGCCATCGACCGCACGACACCCGCATACAGGCGGCGTACTCTGTCATCAGGACCCCCCAGGTTTGGCAGGAGGCGGCCTAAAGCCGCCGCTGCTCTCTCCAAACGGGGGGCCAAGAGCTCGAAGTGGCGCTCAAACCGCCAGTGGCTGTCCAGGCGGAGACCGAGATATTTCATCTCGTCTCCCACCTGGACATACTCATCACCCAACCGGATAAACGACTGGGGGGGTTTCTCTCCACCTGGCGGGCAAAACCACATGGCTTCGGTTTTGCCCGCCGATACCTCCAACCCCAGTCGTCGGATTGCAGAGGAGACTGCTGCCACCGCAACCTCCGCGTGGCGGATGGTTTCGATCCAAGACCACCCGGTGGCGAGCACATACGTGTCATCGGCATAGCACGTAAGGCTCGCACCGGGTGGGAGGGGAACCCGCAATGCCGCGTCGTACCCCAAATTCCATAGAAATGGACCTAGAACAGCTCCTTGGGGTACGCCGCGGTCCACCGATCTCCGGTGCATCTCCCCGTCCCGGCCAGGGTATACGATCCACCTGTCCCGCAGGTAGTCGCCGATAACCGCCCTTAGATAGGGAGGCATCTCGTGGTAGACGAGGGCCTCCCTAATCCTCTCCCAGGGTAGGGTGTTGAAGGCATTCTTGATGTCGATTGAGACACCAAGAGCCACCCCACCCCGGGAGGTGGCCGACTCCGCGAGGGATCGCACGCGATACAACGCGTCTATCGTACTTCGACCCTCGCGGAAGCCAAATTGGCAGTCGGCCAAATCGGGACCACCGCTGGACAAGTGCCTGGAGAGGCGGGCAGCGAGAATCCTCTCGAATAACTTGCCCACCTCATCCAGGAGCACTATTGGCCGGAACGAGGAGGGAGAGTCTGCAGGCTTCCCCTCCTTTCGGATCAAAACCATCCTTCCCACCTTCCATTGGGACGGAAATCTGCCCGACTGCAGACAGCTGTTAAACAGCCGCCGCAGTCGGGGGCCGAGGACGCGTAAGGCCTTCACCCAGACGCGGCCAGGGATGCCATCGGGACCCGGAGCTGTATTCCGGGCCGCCATGCGAGCAATCCCTGCCGCGAGTTCCTCCTCCGTGACCCCCATATCGTCGGACCAAATAATTGGGTCCGACGTGGCGGGAGGTGGCGGCTCGTCGTCCCTGGGAAACAGGGTATCCACCACCCCCGCCAGAAATTGGGGGTCCAAACTCTCCGTCAGTGGGGGCGCCCATGGTCGAAGTTTGCCCATGACCATTTTGTATGGACGCCCCCACGCATCCTTCTTCAAGGAGAGGAGGAACTCATCATAACCCTGGGATTTGGCCTCCCTGATGGCCGCCTTAAGGGACGTCGCAAGCGTGCGATACGTCCCATAAAGGATTTCTTCCCTCGCCGCATCGCGGTGCCGCCTCCGGCGGGCGCGTTGAAATTGGCGACGGGCGTGATAACATTCACGGCGCATTTGCGCTCGGGGAGAAACCTAACCTAACCTAACCTAACCTAACCTAACCTAACCTAACCTAACCTAACCTAACCTTTTTTTTTTTTTTTTTTTTTTTTTACGAGGGGGAAATCTTCATAGACCCCCCCACTCCCCGGGGGAGGAGTGGGGGGAGTGTGAGATTCCTACTCACTAAAACCCCCTCGGTGGTGCCCTTCCCTTCGGGTTTGGTGGCCGCGGCGACCAAGGTTCTATTCCTATACCGCGACCACCCCGCTAGCGCCATTGGCGCTTCTTCTCGGTAGGGGGCAGAAGGCCCCCCCCTCAGGAATTCTCCCACCCCATGCAAAAGCATAATTGAGCCGACGACGTCACCACGCCGCCGTCGGCTCCCCCCCGGCCGCGTGCAATGGCGCTCCGTGCCCCCGCACGAAGCACCTGCGGCCTTGACTGCTCTCACCCTCCGATCGGTGGACCGGCGTGAGTCCGCAGCCAAATTGCGCCTCGAGTGGAACAGGCCCATCCTATTCCGTCATTTCCTCCTCTTCGGGGGAACCATGCGCTTCCTCTTGCGGCGGTGCCGCATCCTTCTTCTTTTTAGGCTTGGGCGCGCATCCCGCGGCACCCAGCCTGTGCGTAGCTTTCCGTCCCAGGTCGCTGCACAGCGGACACCTGATTACTTCCTCGCTGCAGGTGGCAGCCGTGTGGCCTTCATTCCCACACTTATAACACCGGCCGGTGCGGTCTTCCTTCTCCGGACAGAGTATTGCCGTGTGCCCTCTCTGCAGGCATTTATAACATTGCATGGGTCGGGGTGCCAGCACGACGATTCGCGCTGTCGTCCACCCCACCCGGACTTTCCTTGCCTCCTCGGCCTTCCTAGCGGCCTCTTGTGGGCATCGCACCCACGCCGTGCCCATACATCTCGGGGACCTTTTTATTTCCCCTACGCGGATTTCGTCAGGTCCGCAGCCTCCCAACTCGGCCAATGCGGCCTTCACGTCCTCGACCGTGACTGAGTCCTCCAGTCCTAAGAGCCGCAACTCTGCCGTTTTCACCGGTCTGGCGACCCTAACATTCGAGTCTCGGAACGCTTCCTTGAGGCGGCCGACGATGACCTCAACGTTTTCCTTCCCCTTCGCTCCGGGGATGCCAATCACGAGCCCGCCAGTAGCGGACTTCCTCGCTGTGACTTCCGTTGCACCCATGTCCCTCATTTGGACGGGTGTCAGGACCTCCCTCGCCTTTAACATTGCCTCCGTGTAGGAGGTTTTGCTTCCCGGGGGGATGGTCATGGTGAAGGCCGCGACCGGAGGCGGTCTTGGGACCGTCGGCTGCTTCTTGGTCTTCACCATCCCCCTTGCCGCACTCTTGGGCGTTTGTTGGCCCTTACGGCTCGTTGAGCGCGCTGGTCTGCTCTGGGCCGTGCCCTCTTCTCTCCGGGCTTCTCTTCTGGCCTTGCGGCCCACCACCTTGGCCCACGTACCTTCCTCGGCGGCTGCGGCAGCTGGCGGAGCAGTGCTTGTACTCGCAGTTTGCTCTTGCTTCCTCGCTTTGGAGCGAGATTTTGAGCGGTCCTTCGCAGAAGTGTCTCGCTTCTGTGTCCCTACCTCCGGGGCTTTCTTGCCCCTGACCTCAGCCATGAGGTCTTTCACCATCATGGCCAAATTGGCCACCGTAAGCGACAGCTCGGTCAATTCACTCGTCCTCTGCACGGTGTGTTCTCTCACCGGCGAGTGGTGAGGCGTCTGCGGCCGCACTTCTACCCGGGAAGGCGACGGGTCAGGAATCACCGTCGCTCTCCTCTTCGACATCTCCTCTGCGGATGGGGAGGACCGACCACTAGCCCTCCTTTTCCGCGGCTCTGTCTCTTCCTCCATGGGGCGTGGCGGTGATGGAGGACATGGTGCCTCCAGTGCAATCCTCTCCGCCCGTTCATTCTTCATGATCTCCATCTCTTGCTTCAGAGCCCTCATCTGCGTCCGGAGCTCTTCGACATCCCTCTGCAGGCGGGCCTTGTCGTCCTCGGCCAGTTTGAGGCACTGCCGCAACTCCTCCACTTGGAGGTCCTCTGTCCCCGTGGACTGGGGCCTCTTGCCCAGCTCCACCGCGTAGGCTTCTATTACATTAGAGCACTCGCGTAGAACCCTCACGAAGGTGCCCTTCAAGTTTTTCGACCCCGCCGCTACCCTTCTAATGCGGTCGGCCTTGCTCAGCATCTGAGCCACAAGGTCAGTCGCTGGCAACCTCTTGGCCTCCCGCATGAGGTCAAAGATCTCCGTCATAGGGAGACTCGATCGGCTCGGCGCTGGTGTCTCCTTCTCGAGGTCAAAAGCCTCCTGTTCTGTCCGCAGCTCTAGCTCCTGGCGTAGCGCCTCGTTGAGCCGCTCCTTGGCCTCGGCCAAGCCGACGTATTCGCCCGTGCTTGGTGGGCGGCCCCTACGTCGCGACGACCCGCTTTCTCTTGACAGTCCGTCCGTGGACATGACCGACAAATCACTGTCGCTGTCCTCGTCATGGCTGACCCTTCTCCTCGTCGTTGCGCGCCTCTTGTGCGACGGCCCGGCAATCTCCTTCTCTTCACGGCGGTGCTCCGACCTGTCGCGGACCCGCTTGTCCAACAAGGGCGCCGAGAAACCCAGCCTCTTCATTTCGGCCCAGGCTCCAGACGAGCACTCCGACTCGGAGCCGATGGGAGTCGCGTCCACGCTGCTCCCACAGCCACCGGCGGGAATGAATCTTCCCAAAGCATCACGAGCCGGGGTCTTGGCCTGGCTCTTCTCCCCGCTTACTGACGGCTTCGCAGGGGCCGCACATCGCACCACCGGTATCGAGATCTCGGCAGTAGGTTTCGTCGCGATTATTTTTGCGCCGTCCTCCCTCTTCTCTTCGTCCTTTTGGCCGGTTTTAGAGCTGCCGGCCACAGCTTTAGAGGGTTGTTTAAAAATGCGAGAATAATCCATAATGGTCCCACGAGTGGGGTCGGAAAAGAGGTCCACCCGGGCAGAGCCGCCATACCCGGGTAAGCCTAAATACTCGGGGGGGTCGGCAGGTACCCCCGAGGGAACCGTTAGAGACTGCCCTGTTTAACGTCCCGGCAGCCATGCACCCCTCGGCACGGTTGACCGTAACACCTTGGGTTGGGACGACCCCCCTATCCCCATCGCCCCCTTTTCGTTCCTCCGTGCGAACCTGCCCGGCATGGTAGTACCTGCCAGGGTCCGAAGACCCCGCCGGTATAGCCTCGCACATCATCGGACCTACTTCAGGGACGAACCCCTTTTAGTCGCCTCATACGACAGGCAGGGGATACCGTGGCCGTATTCCGCCCCGCGGCCACACAGCGGATTTTTTATAGAGGTTTACTCCTCGCGGGCCGGCCGGTTAAGGCAAGCCCCCCGTTCCTGCGAAACATGACCACAGGCTTACGGTGTGAGAGAAGCTCAGGACCCTGGGAGCGCTAATCCCATACTGGAGGTGCAATCAAGCACCTGCAGCCCTTGAGGCGCCGTTCTCCCGTTAGCATGGGGACCTCACCTCAAGGTACCCGAGAGTACCAGGAGGCTATCCAGTCCCCATCCCAGCGACCACCACGAGGAGGTGGGAGATCCGACTTGTGTCACACTGACACCATTCGGCCGCCAACCTAACCTAACCTAACCTAACCTAACCTAACCTAACCTAACCTTTTTTTTTTTTTTTTTTTTTTTTTTTTTTTTTTTTTTTTTTTTTTTTTTTTTTTTTTTTTTTTAACGTGGGGAAAATCTTCGAAAAGATACCCCGCGCCCCTTGGGGAGGGCACGGGGTTATGTGAGATTTGTACTCACTAAAAACCCCACGGCGACCTTTCTCTTTATGGGGGCGTCCCGGGACCCTTTTAACAGTACTTACCGGGACGCCCCGCTATTTGCACCGTAGTGCTCTTCTCCGGGGGGTCAGATGAACCCCCCATTACTCTCTCTTTATGGCCAGCTCCGGGAGGTCGCGCCCAGAGCCGGCCCCACCACGGGCAGCGTGCAATGACACCTGGGTCCCCAAACCCAGGCGTCTGCTGCC
This sequence comes from Megachile willughbiella, assembly GCA_945859595.2. Lineage (NCBI taxonomy): Eukaryota > Metazoa > Arthropoda > Insecta > Hymenoptera > Megachilidae > Megachile > Megachile willughbiella. The sequence continues at coordinate 45,824 of CAMAOD020000005.1, read as the reverse complement.
CCGACAGGTCTGCAAGGCAGACCTGCCCTTACTGTCTCCCAAAATGGGAGGATTTAGCCGCTGCTGCGGCTAACAAAACAAACTCGTAAGGGGGCGTTCTAGCCACGGCGGCCACGGGGAGTACCCCGTGCCGCCGTACGCCCCCTTCTACTCCCGCGGGCGGGACCGCGACCACGACGCTCGCGGTCCCGCTCCGCCGCCTCCTTTTGCGACATAACAGCCTCGCAAAAGGAGGCAAAAGCTGTCCATGACCTCTCGCTGGCAAGGATTTCGCGAACGACCGTTGCCAGCGAGAGGTCCCAACCCACATAACACCTTAGTGTTACTCTATGCCCCGCAAACGCGGGGCAATCCTGAAGCGTGTGCTCGGCATTGTCATGCCAAGCACCGCAATGGTGACAGCAAGGTGTCTCCTCTTTTCCAATCCGCCACAGGTACCCACCGAAACAACCATGTCCGGTGAGTACCTGGGTCATCCGGTAGGTTAACCTTCCAAAGCCACGGTCCTGCCATTCGCTCAAAACTGGCAGGACCGCCTCGACGGTGCGCTGTTCTACGCAGCGACGTATGATGTCGCCGCGCCAGTTCGTGAGCGCATACCGTCGAGCCTGACGTTGGAGCGCTTCCACTTCGGACTCCAGCCGGGCTATCCCGTCACGACGGAGTTCATGGAGGCGCCAGTATACTCTGGCGTCTCCCTCCGCCATGTAATGGAATGGGATAAACCCGGCCAGAGTCATCGCCGCCGCATACGAGACCGTGCGGTACCCTCTGATTGTTCTGATGGCCAGCCGACGCTGAACCTGACCAAGCAATTTCTTGCTGGTCGGACTGGCCATCAGATCGTTGGCCCATATGGGACTGCCATATAGGGCCATCGACCGCACGACACCCGCATACAGGCGGCGTACTCTGTCATCAGGACCCCCCAGGTTTGGCAGGAGGCGGCCTAAAGCCGCCGCTGCTCTCTCCAAACGGGGGGCCAAGAGCTCGAAGTGGCGCTCAAACCGCCAGTGGCTGTCCAGGCGGAGACCGAGATATTTCATCTCGTCTCCCACCTGGACATATTCATCACCCAACCGGATGAACGACTGGGGGGGTTTCTCTCCACCTGGCGGGCAAAACCACATGGCTTCGGTTTTGCCCGCCGACACCTCCAACCCCAGTCGTCGGATTGCAGAGGAGACTGCTGCCACCGCAACCTCCGCGTGGCGGATGGTTTCGATCCAAGACCACCCGGTGGCGAGCACATACGTGTCATCGGCATAGCACGTAAGGCTCGCACCGGGTGGGAGGGGAACACGCAATGCCGCGTCGTACCCCAAATTCCATAGAAATGGACCTAGAACAGCTCCCTGGGGTACGCCGCGGTCCACCGATCTCCGGTGCATCTCCCCGTCCCGGCCAGGGTATACGATCCACCTGTCCCGCAGGTAGTCGCCGATAACCGCCCTTAGATAGGGAGGCATCTCGTGATAGACGAGGGCCTCCCTAATCCTCTCCCAGGGTAGGGTGTTGAAGGCGTTCTTGATGTCGATTGACACACCAAGAGCCACCCCACCCCGGGAGGTGGCCGACTCCGCGAGGGAACGCACGCGATACAACGCGTCCATCGTACTGCGACCCTCGCGGAAGCCAAATTGGCAGTCGGCCAAATCGGGACCACCGCTGGACAAGTGCCTGGAGAGGCGGGCAGCGAGAATCCTCTCGAATAACTTGCCCACCTCATCCAGGAGCACTATTGGCCGGAACGAGGAGGGAGAGTCTGCAGGCTTCCCCTCCTTTCGGATCAAAACCATCCTTCCCACCTTCCATTGGGACGGAAATCTGCCCGACCGCAGACAGCTGTTAAACAGCCGCCGCAGTCGGGGGCCGAGGACGCGTAAGGCCTTCACCCAGACGCGGCCAGGGATGCCATCGGGACCCGGAGCTGTATTCCGGGCCGCCATGCGAGCAATCCCTGCCGCGAGTTCCTCCTCCGTGACCCCCATATCGTCGGACCAAATAATTGGGTCCGACGTGGCGGGAGGTGGTGGCTCGTCGTCCCTGGGAAACAGGGTATCCACCACCCCCGCCAGAAATTGGGGGTCCATACTCTCCGTCAGTGGGGGCGCCCATGGTCGAAGTTTGCCCATGACCATTTTGTATGGACGCCCCCACGCATCCTTCTTCAAGGAGAGGAGGAACTCATCATAACCCTGGGATTTGGCCTCCCTGATGGCCGCCTTAAGGGACGTCGCAAGCGTGCGATACGTCCCATAAAGGATTTCTTCCCTCGCCGCATCGCGGTGCCGCCTCCGGCGGGCGCGTTGAAATTGGCGACGGGCGTGATAACATTCACGGCGCATCTGCGCTATTTCGCCCGTCCACCAGTATGCAGCCCGCCGGCGGAAACCGCCGGCCCGGGGCATCGAAGCGTCACAAATCATTGTTAACGCGTCCCGGAACCAGTCGGCTTCCGCATCTACATCAGCGACAGGCCCAGCCGGGACTTCCGGCCAGGCCGCGGCGAGGGATGCGACCATCAGCGCGTCCTCGTCCAGACGCTTTAGCGCCCATCTCCGCGATGGTGGAGCTCTGCGGCGGCGACAGGTGGCGGAGTAATCCATACGGATATAGAGGTGGTCGCTTAGCGTTTCCACCTCTTCCGCCACCCTCCAACCGGACACGCGCCGCGCCGCAGGGGGCGTCGCCCATGAAAGGTCGACGATGGACTCCCCCTGCGGACGCACGCACGTGCTCACGGTACCCCGGTTTAAAAGCCGGAGACCGTTCGCCGCCGCCCAATCGAGCACCGCCTCTCCCCTCGCATCGGTGCTGGGAGACCCCCAAACTTGAGATTTGGAGTTAAAGTCTCCCAGCACCAGGAGCGGACGCGGATGACAGCGCGCAACGCACGCTGACACCGCGTCCAAAAACTCCTCAAACACTGCGAGGGACCAACTGGGCGGTGCATAAATGCCCACCACCGCGGTTCCGTCCCAATTCACTGCCACGAATCCTCGGCCGCGAGTGATCAGTTCGCAGACCGAGGATCCGGGCAAGGTGGACCACGCGATTGCCACGGAGCCCGTTACGTCCCCAAACCAATGCGGATGGTTGGGGACTTTATAGGGCTCCGCGGCTACGGCCAACCCTACCTGCCACTCGGCCAGGGTATGGACAAACAGGTCCTGCGCCCTGGCCGAGTGGTTCAGGTTGGCCTGAAGAATGGTGCCCTTAGGCGCCATTAGTGCTCAATCTCCATTGCCCCCTCCGGGGCTTCTCCGCTCGTCCCGCAATCAGCGGGCTTTTCTGCGGCTGCCGATGCCGCGGTGTCCTTCGGGGGCGATTCTGTTGATGCTGACGCAGCAACAGTCGCCTGCTCCTTACGGAGTTGCCTACCTCTACGCCGGGAAGACTGGGCGCACGATCTCGCACCCAATCTATGACCGGCAGGCCTCCCCAAATCGGAGCACAGCGGACACCGAGGTGCTGCTGAACACTGCCCCGCAATATGACCGGTCTCACCGCACTTATAACAGCGGTCAGACCGGTCCGCATGACCCGTGCACCGCTGCCTCACGTGACCAGCTTCTAGGCAGCGGTAGCACTGCAGCGGTCTTGTCGGTAGGGCCTCAACCCTAGCCGATAGCCATCCTACCCGTATCCTGCGTGCAGCCACGATTTTATTCATGGCTGCAAGAGGACAGCGCACCCACACAGTGCCGATACCGGAAGGAGGTGTTCGAACTACACCGGCACGAACAACATCCTCGCTGCAGCCACCAGCGGACGCAACAGCCTCAGCAACCTCTTTAGAGGTCACTGACGCGTCCAGGCCAATGATGCGGCATTCGCCACACTTCATTGGCCGGGCAACACGGACCCCCGTATCTCGGAAGATGTCTTTAAGGCGACCAGCCAAGCTGTCAGCCTTGGCTGAGCCGCCTTCTCCCGAAACTTCCAAAATGATTCCCCCCGTGACCGCTGGTCTATAACGGACGATATCTATTCCCACCTCAGAAAGGTTGACTTTCTCCTTAGCCTCTTTCATGACCTCCGCGTAAGTCTTCTTGGCACCCGGTGCCGTAGTGAGGGTCACCGCGGCGGTCCTAGGTGGTCTTGGTGGACGCTTGTTAGGCTTCGACCCAGCCCGTTGCTTCTGAGCAGGTGGCACTGCCTTAGCAGACGCAGACCGACGCTGCGGTGCTGTGACAGGTGCGGCGGCCTGACGTGCCATTCGTTTCGCCTTCCTGCCAACCACCTGCGACCACATTTCTGTGGAAGGCGCAGGTGGAGGTGTAGGCGGTGGAGGAGGAGGACGTGTAATACGCCCCACCGTCGTTTTGGAAGCAGCAGAAGGTGCCTGCACCCTAACAGCCGCCGGCTTGGCTGTAGTCGCTACACCCGCATCCTCCTTCCGTTTTACTTTCTTCGCCACTGGGAGATCTTTCTCCAGTGGCTGCCTTGCTGTTGCCGTTCGCTTATCAGCCTGCAGAGGTGGTCTGATTGCGGGTGGCGGCAGTAATCTGTCACTCAGTGACAGTATTTTCCTTTCGACTATCTGCTCCACCGCGCTCAGAATGCGATCTATGTCGCTATCCCTGAGCGACGGTGGATTGGCCGCACTAGCTGGAGTCACAGCCGCTACATCCCGTGGCGGCGACGGTGCCACTATTACCGGTGTTGGTAACTCCTCAGTGGGAGGCAGCGGCGGACATACCTCAGGAGGCGGACATTCATCCGCAATGTCCGCAACCTCACAAACTGCCGCAGCAGCAGGCGCAACTGAGCGCGAAGAGACGCCCGTTTGCAGCCGAGTCACGACTCCACATCGCGATTTCAGCGACTCCATCTCGCGCTGGATGACGTCCATCTGTCTCCTCATGGCGTCAAGTTCCAGATCACGAGCCCGTAACTTCTGTTGGAGCAGAATGTTTTCGCGCTCCAACCGCGGGCCATCCACAGACGTCCGCGACCGTCTGTACGAGTGCATGGCCGCCGCCTGCAGGTAACGGGTAGACTCCCGTATCGCTCGTACAAAGGTGCCTTTCAAATTCTTAGAATTTGAGGCAACCTTCTCCAGCGTGCGGCCATGCTCAAGAGCCTCCGCCACTATCTCCGCATCCGACCGGCCGTCCATCCTTCGGATGAGGTCATCCACCTCATCGAGCGGCAGCGTACTGCGGCAAGGAGGACGCGGATCGACGTCAGGATCGAAAACGGCACTTTCCGCTTTCGACTCAGCCTCCTTGCGATGGAGTTCAAGGAGCTGCCTTTTATGGTCCGCGCTGGTCTTATATTCCCCAGCTGTTTGGGGCTTTGTACGCTTCCGTGACGTCATGCGGCCCAATGACGCCACCGAACAGATAGAAATATCTGTTTCCTCGCCGCTATCCGCACGCTCCGATTCGGCGGTAGGTGAACGGTTCCCAGCTCTTCGGGAACGGGATCGACTTCTGTCGACCCTCGACAGACGGATTGTCGGGAAATCCGCGTCCCTTCCTCGAGGAGAGGGAGATGAATGGAAAGGGGGCGGGAGACGGGCGCTTTCTCCCCCCTTTCTTTCTTGCGCAGGTCCCTTCGATGTGGAAGGACCAGGGTCATCCTCCACAATACTGTGGCGACTTAATTCATCCCCTGAAGATGGCACAGGGGAAGTCGTCACCCTCTCAGTGGCATATAATTTTGCCATTCCTCGAGTCAGCCTGGCAGTTTCAGAGGCCGTAGAATCCACGGATCCTCTTCTGCTCCTGGCCTGCGCCGCGCTTGGAGTACCTGGAGCAGTGCCGATGTTCTGCACGCTCTCACAGCTACCCCGCGCCTCCTCACTACGAAGCAACTGCCCCTGAGGGCGAGCCGCTGCCTCCTCCTCCTTACTCATCGTATTTGAATTTTTGTTTTTAAATTGACACTCCATATCGGTCCCACGAGTAGGTCGGAATGGGTGTCCACCCGGGCAGAGCCGCCTTACCCGGGTAAGCCTAGGTACTCGGGGGGGTCGGCAGGTACCCCCGAGGGACCGTTTGAGACTGCCCTGTTTAACGTCCAGGCAGCCATGCACCCATCGGCACGGTTTTCCTGCACACCTTGGGTTTGGACGTCCCCCCGATCCACGCCGCCCCCTTTTTGATCCTCCATGCAAGCCTGCCCGGCATGGTAGTACCTGCCAGGGTCCGAAGACCCAGCCGGTATAGCCTTGCACTTCTGCGGATCTACTCCAGGGACGACGGGAGCACCCCTTTTAGTCGCCTCATACGACAGGCAGGGGATACCGTGGCCGTATTCCGCCCCGCGGCCACACAGCGGATTTTTTATAGAGGTTTACTCCTCGCGGCCCAGCCGGTTAAGGCAAGACCCCCGTTCCTGCGAAACATGACCACAGGCTTACGGTATGAAAGAAGCTCAGGACCCTGGGAGCGCTAATCCCATACTGGAGGTGTAATTAAACACCTGCAGCCCCTGAGGCGCCGTTCTCCCGTTAGCATGGGGACCTCACCTCAAGGTACCCGAGAGTACCAGGAGGCTATCCAGTCCCCATCCCAGCGACCACCACGAGGAGGTGGGAGATCCGACTTGTGTCACACTGACACCATTCGGCCGCCAACCTTTTTTTTTTTTTTTTTTTTTTTTTTTTTTTTTTTTTTTTTTTTTTTTTTTTTTTTTAACGTGGGGAAAATCTTCGAAAAGATACCCCGCGCCCCTTGGGGAGGGCACGGGGTTATGTGAGATTTCTACTCACTAAAAACCCCACGGCGACCTTTCTCTTTATGGGGGCGTCCCGGGACCCTTTTAACAGTACTTACCGGAACGCCCCGCTATTTGCACCGTAGTGCTCTCCTCTGGGGGGTCAGATGGACCCCCCATTGCTATCTCTTTATGGCCAGCTCCGGGAGGTCGCGCCCAGAGCCGGCCCCACCACGGGCAGCGTGCAATGACACCTGGGTCCCCAAACCCAGGCGTCTGCTGCCCCGACAGGTCTGCAAGGCAGACCTGCCCTTGCTGTCTCCCGGAATGGGAGGATTTAGCCGCTGCTGCGGCTAACAAAACAAACTCGTAAGGGGGCGTTCTAGCCACGGCGGCCACGGGGCGTACCCCGTGCCGCCGTACGCCCCCTTCTACTCCCGCGGGCGGGACCGCGACCAAGACGCTCACGGTCCCGCTCCGCTGCCTCCTTTTGCGACATGACAGCCTCGCAAAAGGAGGCAAAAGCTGTCCATGACCTCTCGCTGGCAAGGATTTCGCGAACGACCGTTGCCAGCGAGAGGTCCCAACCCACATAACACCTTAGTGTTACTCTATGCCCCGCAAACGCGGGGCAATCCTGAAGCGTGTGCTCGGCATTGTCATGCCAAGCACCGCAATGGTGACAGCAAGGTGTCTCCTCTTTTCCAATCCGCCACAGGTACCCACCGAAACAACCATGTCCGGTGAGCACCTGGGTCGGCCGCCAACCTAACCTAACCTAACCTAACCTAACCTAACCTAACCTAACCTAACCTAACCTAACCTAACCTAACCTAACCTAACCTAACCTAACCTAACCTAACCTAACCTAACCTAACCTAACGCACACCGAGCTGGGTTGGTTATGTGTATAATAACTGCCTTGAGGTGGTCTAACCTTGCGGGGAGGGGCTTAAGGGGACCTAACCTTTGGAATAGGAGCTTAATGGGACCTAACCTTTGGGGGAGATGCTTAGGGTGGTCTAACCTTTGGAGGAGTACATGTGATGATAATAAATATATTATATTTTTACTATACTACTGTGTTGTATTACTATGCCACTACTATAACATATTATATATGATAGACTATATTGTATTATATTACTATACTATAGTGTGCTACTACTATTGTATCACATTACTATATCACTATTGCTACTATACTACATTGCTATTACTACTATGCTATATTGCTATTACTACTATGCTGTATTGTAATATACTGTACTATATATTACTGCAGTATACTATACAATATATATACTACGTTACTATACTATATTGTACTACTATTATTTTACTATACTATATTGTACTACCATATTATACTACTATTATATTACTATACTATATATTATACTATATTACTACTATACTATATTGTACTACTATATTATTACTATACTGTATTGTACTACTACATTACTACTATACTATATATATACTACATTACTATACTATATTGTACTACTATACCTTATTATACTGCTACATTACTATACTATATTACTACTATACTATATTATACTGCTACATTACTATACTATATTACTACTATACTATATTATACTACTACTATATTATACTATACTATATTATTACTGTCCACCTATATGCCCAGTGGGTGCGCGCGCGTGGGGCGGGGGGCGGGCGTGGGTTGCGGGCGACGGGCGGAGCGAGCGCGGATTTCGAGCGGACGACCTACGGAACGAGCGCGGACCGGATGCGGATGGCAGGCGGATGACCCGCGGAACGAGTGTGGACCGGGTGCGGATGGCAGGCGGACGACCTGCGGAACGGATGCGGACGACCTGCGGAACGGATGGTGAACGGGTGCGGATTGCGGACCGAGTGCGGACCGGGAAATTACCCGCTGCGGACGACCTACGGAACGGGTGCGGACCGGCAAATTACCCGCTGCGGACGGACTGCGGAACGGACGATGACCCGCTGCGGACCACCTGCGGAACGGACAACTACCCGCTGCGGACCACCTGCGGAACGGACAACTACCCGCGGCGGACGACCTGCGGAACGGACGACTACCCGCTACGGACGCGCTACGCACCAACTAATAACATTACGTTTTGTACTCACCGAAAAACGACCACCGCGACGACGCTCCGCATCACCGACTATTCCATTTGCACCGCAACTGCACCACGAACCACCAGTATCACTCACACGACGCGAAAACACTCGTTTTCCGCACAATTTATCGACGTTTCGTCGAGCAACACGAGCCACGCGACGCCACGAAACGCCATTACGAGCATCGACTGTCTTCCGACTTAAAGGCCGGTCGACGCGGTAGACAACAGCCCCTTTCACATCGACGCCTACCGACTTAAAGGCCGGTCGACACCGACGACACTTACGACCTTAAGTCCGGTCGACACCGACGACACTTACGACCTTAAGTCCGGTTCACAACGACGACACCTACGACCTTAAGGCCGGTCGACACCGACGACACTTGCGACCTTAAGTCCCGTTCACAACGACGCCTACCAACTTAAGGCCGGTCGACAACGACCACCAATTAAGTACCCTCCACACCGAACACCAATTAAGTACGCTACACACCGACCAACAATTAAGTACGCTACACAACGAACAACAATTAAGTACCCTCCACACCGACGCCAAGAGAAGAGGCGCACCTAGAGCGTACACGTTGGGACCCGAAAGATGGTCAACTATGCCTGGTCAGGACGAAGTCAGGGGAAACCCTGATGGAGGTCCGTAGCGATTCTGACGTGCAAATCGATCGTCGGAACTGGGTATAGGGGCGAAAGACTAATCGAACCATCTAGTAGCTGGTTCCCTCCGAAGTTTCCCTCAGGATAGCTGGCACTCGACTCGAACGCAAATGACGAGTCTCATCTGGTAAAGCGAATGATTAGAGGCCTTGGGGCCGAAACGACCTCAACCTATTCTCAAACTTTAAATGGGTGAGATCTCTGGCTTGCTTGAAAAATCATGAAGCCACGAGATATAAAATTGATAAAATTTTACTTGGATCAGAGTGCCAAGTGGGCCAATTTTGGTAAGCAGAGCTGGCACTGTGGGATCAACCAAACGCAGAGTTACGGCGCCTAAGTCGACGCTTATGGGATACCATGAAAGGCGTTGGTTGCTCAAGACAGCAGGACGGTGGCCATGGAAGTCGGAATCCGCTAAGGAGTGTGTAACAACTCACCTGCCGAAGCAACTAGCCCTGAAAATGGATGGCGCTGAAGCGTCGCGCCTATACTCCGCCGTCAACGGCAAGTGCGCAAGGAACGGGATTCAGTTCCCGTTCTCCATGAAGCCTTGACGAGTAGGAGGGTCGCGGCGGTGTGCGCAGAAGGGTCTGGGCGTGAGCCTGCCTGGAGCCACCGTCGGTGCAGATCTTGGTGGTAGTAGCAAATACTCCAGCGAGGCCCTGGAGGACTGACGTGGAGAAGGGTTTCGTGTGAACAGCCGTTGCACACGAGTCAGTCGATCCTAAGCCCTAAGAGAAATCTAATGTTGATGAGGTGTCCTAATATTCACGCTTGTCGAACGCAAATGACAAACATACGTACGCTCGCACGCACGAACGCGCGCAAAGGCAAAAATGTCAAAGAAAAAATTGCAGTTAAATATACATTATTTTACGTCGCCGTCGTTTTTGGTGTCCTAATCCTCCGCTCGAACGATATGACCATTTTTATGTTAAATTTTTACAAACTGTCGAACGCCGAAAAAAAATGGTCGCGGATCGGATCGATGGATCCTTCTCGATGTGTTGCGACGATGTCGAACGCCTGAAAGCGATTTTTTTCTACTTTTTGCTTGGTTAAATCTTTATAAACTGTCGAACGCAAGTCGTGTCGTCGTTGCGTCGCAGACGCGTCGTTGTTTATTTTCTTTTGCGTGATTTGGGAAGAAACACACCCATCGGGCGAAAGGGAATCCGGTTCCTATTCCGGAACCCGGCAGCGGAACCGCATACCAATCGGGCCCTCGTAAGAGTGTTCGTCGGGGTAACCCAAAATGACCTGGAGACGCCGTCGGGAGATCTGGGAAGAGTTTTCTTTTCTGTATAAGCGTTCGAGTTCCCTGGAAACCTCTAGCAGGGAGATAGGG
>CAMAOD020000005.1:0-30000 GCA_945859595.2 Megachile willughbiella | reverse complement strand
TCTATCAATTTTATCGTTAAATTTCACAAAATTAATTTTAAAATGGTTTACGCATCGTTTTTAGTGTATTTGACAACTTTTTGAAAAATCGATTTTTTCGCGCTAAGTTTTTCCGCACTCTCGAATAGGCACGTTCGGGTCGCGCGTTAGGCCCATAAGCGCCCGTGCGTAAGACCGGGCGTCGCCGACCACCCGGCCGGCCGTTCGGTATCTATAGGGGAGACGACGGTCCGGTACAACCGGACACGGGGAAGCGTCGTTCTCGGCAACTATTCACCGCGGGTCAAAATGACTGAAAATGTGGTTAAGCAGAACTGTTGCGAATACAAATAATCGTTGCTAAAATGCATCGAACTTATATAAACTAAAATTACGTCCCCGGTAAAATTATTGAAATTTTACACGAATCAGAGGTGTCCTAAGGCAAAATTTCTCTCGTACGAAGCCGAAGTATTTTACCTCGAGACTTCCGTACATGGAGAGAGAATATGAAATGGCCAATTTTTGGTGGTGCATGGAATTTTAACGAACGAAACAACATCAGTTGGAAAGTTCATGAAAATTTTTAAAGTAAAAATCGACTTTTGAAAAGTTGAGCAAGAATCGCACTTTTTCACCGTAAGGTTCAGTGCATAAGAGCCGGCGTCGCCGACCATCCGGCCGGCCGTTCGGTATCTATAGGGGAGACGACGGTCCGGTACAACCGGACACGGGGAAGCGTCGTTCTCGGCAACTATTCACCGCGGGTCAAAATGACTGAAAATGTGGTTAAGCAGAACTGTTGCGAATACAAATAATCGTTGCCAAAATGCATCGAACTTATATAAACTAAAATTACGTCCCCGGTAAAATGATTGAAATTTTACACGAATCGGAGGTGTCCTAAGGCAAAATTTCTCTCGTACGAAGCCGAAGTATTTTACCTCGAGACTTCCGTACATAGAGAGAGAATATGAAATGGCAAATTGGTGGTGCATGGAATTTTAACGAACGACAACATCGGTTGGAAAGTTCGTGAAAAATTTTAAAGTAAAAATCGACTTTTGAAAAGTTGAGCAAAAATCGCACTTTTTCACCGTAAGGTTCAGTGCATAAGAGCCGGCGTCGCCGGCCATTCGGATGGCCGTTCGGTATATATAAGGGAGACGACGGTCCGGTACAACCGGACACGGGGAAGCGTCGTTTTCGGAAACTATTTACCGCGGGTCAAAATGACCCAACATGCGGTTAAGCAGAACTGTTGCAAATACAAATAATCGTTGCCAAAATGCATCGAACTTATATAAACTAAAATTACGTCCCCGGTAAAATTATTGAAATTTTACACGAACTTAGAGGTGTCCTAAGGAAAAATGTCTCTGGTACGAAGTCTTTGGAGACTTCAGTAGAAAGACAAAGCACTTAGATCGTACGAATTAAAAGAGAGGAGAGGTGTTCTGAGGAAGGCAGACACCTCTCGAAACGAAGCCGAAATATAAGTCTATTTCGTGACTTCGTAAAATTGAAGGAAAAGAAGGTGGAGATGAAAGTCAAAACAAGAAGTTTTGGACGAACATGTTAAACGAATGAAACATAAATGTTTCTGTTCAAGAAGTGTCAGAAATATAATCTCTCCCTTGCATCCTCACTCTATGTTCACGATGGAATCGAACATACGATTGGAGGACATAATAGAGAAACTAATAATATAAGTTGCAGGGAGAGAGAAGATAGGATTCATGTATGTGATGGGATAACATCATGATCCATATATTATAAATATTATTATAATACATAATAATAATATGTATTATATATATAATATATAGCATTGCAGACAGAGGCGGAAGAAAGTAAGGAAAGAGAAGGAAAAAAATTTTTTTTTCTTTTTTTTTCGCTTTTTTTCGTCTTTTTTTTTCGTTCGCGCGAAGCGCGAAGAAAAATTTTTGAAAGCAATTCGCCGCTGGCACTTAGAAAAAAAACAAGAAGAGCGCGCGCGCGCGCGTGAAGGGACTTTTAAGAGAGAAAAAAAAAATAATAAAGATATTCTTCGCGGTCGGGACTCCGAAAAATGCACAGCATTACTCCGCCAGGACTTGGTAAAACGCGAAGCAATACGCCGCCAGGACTTGGTAAAACGCAAAGCAATACGCCGCCAGGACTTAGAAAAATTCAAAGCAATACGCCGCCAGGACTTGGTAAAATGCAAAGCAATACGCCGCCAGGACTTGGTAAAATGCAAAGCAATACGCCGCCAGGACTTAGAAAAATTCAAAGCAATACGCCGCCAGGACTTAGAAAAAATCAAAGCAATACGCCGCCAGGACTTAGAAAAATTCGAAGCAATACGCCGCCAGGACTTGGTAAAACGCAAAGCAATACGCCGCCAGGACTTGATAAAATGCAAAGCAATACGCCGCCAGGACTTAGAAAAATTCAAAGCAATACGCCGCCAGGACTTAGAAAAAATCAAAGCAATACGCCGCCAGGACTTAGAAAAATTCGAAGCAATACGCGGCTGGAAATGCCGCACCGAACCGACTATGCGGGACGATGAATCTTCGATAAAATCTTCGTTTATGAATCCGAACGTGTAAAAACTATATAGCAATGTTAGAAATACGTTACTCTATCGATTCTACGTGTTTTTTATATATGTTGTCGGTCATCGATTCACCGAACCGACTATGCCGAGGGGACTTAGACGCGTACGAAATTCCCACCGAAACGACTATGCGGAACGATAAAACATCGATAAAATCTTCGTTTATGAATCCGAACGTGTAAAAACTATATAGGATTGCTAGAAATACGTTACTCTATCGATTCCATGTGTTTTTTGTATAGGTTGTCAGTTATCGTTTCACCGAACCGACTATGCCGAACGTTAAATTCTCGATAAATTCTTTATTTATGAATCCGAACGTGCCAAAACTATATAAAGTGTCTAGAAATACGTTACTCTATCGATTCTACGTGTTTTTTATATATGTTGTCGGTCATCGTTTCACCGAACCGACTATGCCGAGGGGACTTAGACGCGTACGAAATTCCCACCGAACCGACTATGCGGAACGATGAAACTTCGATAAAATCTTCGTTTATGAATCCGAACGTGTAAAAACTATATAGGATTGCTAGAAATACGTTTCTCTATCGATTCTAAATAATTTTAGTATAGGTTGTCGGTCATCGATTCACCGAACCGACTATGCGCAACAAAAATTTTCGATAACTTTTGCATTTATGAATCCAAACGTGTAAAAACCATATAGGCTTGCTAGAAACACTTTTCTCTATCGATTCTATATAAATTTTATATAGGTTGTCAGTCATCGACTCACCGAACCGACTATGCCGAACATTAAATTCCTTATAACTTTTTTATTTATGAACACAAAAATGCCAAAACTATATAACATTGTTTGGAATACGTTACTCTACCGATTCTATATAAATTTTACATAGGTTGTCGGTCATCGTTTCACCGAACCGACTATGCCGAAGGGACTTTGTCGCGTAACGGCTCGGCACCGAACCGACTATGCGGAATTGAAAATTCTCGATAAATTTTTTATTTATGAATCCGAACGTACAAAAACTATATAATATTGCTAGAAATACGTTTCTCTATCGATTCTAAATAATTTTTGTATAGGTTGTCAGTCATCGATTCACCGAACCGACTATGCGGAACAAAAATTTTCGATAACTTTTTCGTTTATGAATCCAGACGTGTAAAAACCATATAGGGTTGCTAGAAATGCGTTTCTCTATCGATTCTATATAAATTTTATATAGGTTGTCAGTCATTCACACACCGAACCGACTATGCCGAACTTTTAATTCGTGATAACTTTTTTATTTATGAATCCAAAAATGCCAAAACTATATAACAATGTTAGAAATACATTTCTCTATCGATTCTATATCAATTTTATGTAGGTTATCAGTCATCTTTCCACCGAACCGACTATGCCGAAGGGACTTTGTCGCGTAACGGCTCGGCACCGAACCGACTGTGCGGAACGATGAATCTTCGGTAAAATCTCCGTTTATGAATCAAAACGTACAAAAACTATATAATATTGCTGGAAATACGTTTCTCTATCGATTCTAAATAATTTTTGTATAGGTTGTCAGTCATCGATTCACCGAACCGACTATGCGGAACTAAAAATTCTCGATAAATTTTTCATTTATGAATCCGAAAGTGTAAAAACTATATAGCGTTGCTAGAAATACATTTCTCTATCGATTCTGCATAATTTTTATATGGGTCGTCAGTCATCGACTCACCGAACCGACTATGCCGAACTTTTAATTGTCGATAACTTTTTTATTTATGAACCCAAAAATGCCAAAATCATATAACATTGTTAGAAATCCGTTACTCTATCGATTCTGTATAAATTTTATGTAGGTTATCAGTCATCTTTCCACCGAACCGATTATGCCGGAGGGACTTTGACGCGTAACGGCTCGACACCGAACCGACTATGCGGAACTGAAAATTCTCGATAAATTTTTCATTTATGAATCCGAACTTGTAAAAGCTATATAGCGTTGCTAGAAATGCGTTTCTCTATCGATTCTATATAAATTTTACATAGGTTGTCGGTCATCGATTCACCGAACCGACTATGCCGGAGGGACTTAGTCGCGTAACGGCTCGACACCGAACCGACTATGCGGAACTGAAAATTCTCGATAAATTTTTCATTTATGAATCCGAACGTGAAAAAACTATATAGCGTTGCTAGAAATGCGTTTCTCTATCGATTCTGTATAAATTTTACATAGGTTGTCAGTCATCGATTCACCGAACCGACTATGCGGAACAAAAATTTTCGATAACTTTTTCGTTTATGAATCCAGACGTGTAAAAACCATATAGGGTTGCTAGAAATGCGTTTCTCTATCGATTCTGTATAAATTTTACATAGGTTGTCAGTCATCGACTCACCGAACCGACTATGCCGAACATTAAATTCGTGATAACTTTTTTATTTATGAATGCAAAAATGCCAAAATTATATAACATTGTTAGGAATACGTTACTCTACCGATTCTATATAAATTTTACATAGGTTGTCGGTCATCGATTCACCGAACCGACTATGCCGGAGGGACTTAGTCGCGTAACGGCTCGACACCGAACCGACTATGCGGAACTGAAAATTCTCGATAAATTTTTCATTTATGAATCCAGACGTGTAAAAACTATATAGCGTTGCTAGAAATGCGTTTCTCTATCGATTCTATATAAATTTTACATAGGTTGTCGGTCATCGATTCACCGAACCGACTATGCGCAACAAAAATTTTCGATAACTTTTTCATTTATGAATCCAGACGTGTAAAAACCATATAGGGTTGCTAGAAATACGTTTCTCTGTCGATTCTATATAAATTTTATATAGGTTGTCAGTCATCGACTCACCGAACCGACTATGCCGAACTTTAAATTCTCGATAATTTTTTTATTTATGAATGCAAAAATGCCAAAATTATATAACATTGTTAGGAATACGTTACTCTACCGATTCTATATAAATTTTACATAGGTTGTCGGTCATCGATTCACCGAACCGACTATGCCGGAGGGACTTAGTCGCGTAACGGTGTTACGGCCCGGGTTCTCGAAGGGATAAATTATTATTCCTTTCACCGCTCGACCGTATCTTTTCCTATGTTCTTCAGCTTTTGGGTTAGCGTAGCGTTGCGCTTACGTCGTCACCCTGGGTCCGTGATGGCTCGCCGATGTAAATCTTCGTAAAGTCTTCTAACAATCCTCGTGTCTCTCGCAGATGTCCGATCTTTATTCCGTCACGCTAGGCGATGCTCGTGAATTATCAACGAGTGGAATATCGATGGAGTGGTGTATATCGGTTAGGTATCTCAAGATGAATTCTCTCACAGGTTAAATATATATATATTAATATATATTCTTGAATACGATGAATGGTACAAATGTTGAATATAATGTTGATCCGTTGTATAATAATATATAATAAAGTTCGCTTACTCTAGTCACTCGACGGTGATGGGGGACGATTACGACCACCCGTAAGGATACTTTAGATGAATGCAGGATATGAATGCCTTGATGAATGCCTTGATGAATGCCGGGAATGAAAGCCGGAGATAGAACGTTGTGACCGGGCCTGGAGTAGGATTACCTATCTCGCAGGGTACCGGGTAGCAAACTGAGCTCGTGAGTGAACTTGATCGGGGTTTTTATAGTGGTTGAGAACAAAGGGATTGATTCTAGAAGGTTCGGCTGATGTAAGAGGAAGTTATTGTAAGATAAGAGAGGAATGTGTTTACAGTCGATGGTGAGAAGAAAGGATGTTATGGTTAAGATATCTCGAGAGGATGTTATGGATAGATAAGTGGAGAATGTGTTTATAGGAACGGTTCGAAAGGATGTTATTGTAAGATATCGATAAGGGTGTTTGGGCGAGTGTTACTGGAGAGTGTTTACGATCGAATAGAATTTAGATGAAGACAGGATGTTTATAATGATTGAGTTCGAGGAAAGGACTTATCGTATGGGAAAGGAATGTCGAGTGCGATCTTATAAACTATGGTCTTATAAACTATGCTCGCGTCGTTGAATATAATATGTCTTACGTCTAACGATTACATGGCTTGGTTAATATATGTTCTACGTGTCTAAGTCGATTATATGCTTTGAGTATAAATGTGTCTTACGTTCTAGCGGTTATATACGTGTCTTAAACTCTATGTAAACGTCGGAGGTCCGACGTAACACCTCCCCCCTTAGAAAAGTCAATTTTTATCGGTAGGGAAAAATTGGCTTCCCGAGTTTCGCTTTGTTAGAAAGTCCATTGGGGGTGCTTGGGGTTTTAGTTCGTAAGTGTCTTTTAGCGTGGGGTACAGGGGGTCACTAGTCACTGCACAGTCACTTTTTGGGGCTTTCACTGAATCTTCATCCTGGGGAACACACTCGATCCCAGCTCCAGGCATGTTCAGCTTCTCCTCGTTCTTTTGTTTCAGAAACAGAAAGAAATGTGTCATCGAGCTCCAAACTGCTGCTAGTAGTTGTAGACTCCATCCGTAGGCCGAATGCAGGGCAATCCCGTTCAGAATGGAATTGATGATTATCTTGAGAATCCGGAAGCTTAGGTAAATGCCGATGAGTCCGGCGCTGAAAGAGCCAAATCTGATGAATGTGGCCCAAATCTTTTCTCCTGCGGATTTTGCTATCTTTTCAATTGAGGCTGCGTCCAGTAAGTTGGCCATTTGTATGCTTCCACTTGTAAACTGACGTCCTGTGGCTCCTTGCGCGATCGAGCTGATCACCGAAGCTTTCTCAATTGGAAACATTATGTGATTTTTCAGTTTTGCCAAATCCTCTGAAGAATATATTCCTCCGTTTGCCAGGTTGTGCGGGTCGACATATTTCCACGTTGGTTTCGTGATTGACTGCAAGGCTTGTGGTGGAATTGTTTCGGTCAAACCTGGAGCCAGTCGATACCATGCGCCATTTAATTTGTACATGGCTGGCATCAGCGTGTTACATTCTCTTCTGGTTCCCACGGTGGTGAGTATGTGATTTTTGGGTGTTAGGAAACGAGACTCGTTTCCGTATGTCACCGGTAATTCATCGAAACATTCTTCAGTCTTTCTTACTTGACATGCAACTGGAATGCAGTGAATAACGTGAATGGCTTCTCCTGAAGCCACGGCCATATGTCCTGGTGCTTTTGTAATTGCATATGCCACCTCTTCCGGCGAAGTATGGATCAAGGTGAGAGCGTTTCTGATTACTTGGCGTTCCAGATTGCATCTCTGCTCGATCACGTCGTTATACAATTGCAGCAATTGGTTTTTGATGTGCCTCTCGACGTATACGAATTTCGAATTCACGTATGTGAAAATGTCGAGGTTGTTCACGGGGGTGCGCGTTTTCGCCTTGAATTTTCCATCTACTGCCGTCTCCACGATGAATAATTTCGGATGTTCAGTCTTCACCAGGCGGTATCCGCAAAGCATCGTCTCCTGAGTTTTCGTCAACGCAAATGTGGTGTCTTCGGACGTTACCACGTATATTGTTGGCGCCTGGGCTTCTTGCGACGTAATCTTACTGGCCCTTCCTTCATATAAGACGTCGTAATGGTTGAAATGGCATTGATCGATGGGTATAGGGTCCCAATACGTATATCCGTCTTCCGTGTCTAGGCATGTTCCCAGTTGGAGAGCACAGCGTTGTCCCGAACGCAGGATTACTTGATTGGTGTCCAGATTGACTGGAGCCGTATAATCCTTAATCGAGACGGTGACCACTGCTTGCACGACAACGTCAGACCAAGAACCATATGGATCTGCATAGGTTGTTCCAACACATGCTCCTTGCGTATCGATTTTTCCAGCTATCGTGAGACTGGCATGTGTAGTAGAGTTTGGTTGTATTCCATTTATCTGAACTGCAGGAGTGATAGCGATGGTTCCGGTGGTGTGCAGATTCCTGCAGGTCTCGTGAGTCGTTGGAAATATGTATTGTTGTCGTCCATTATGTACTACTGATACGTGTGAATGCATTCCACAGTAATAGATGGTCCGATCGATCTCGATCCGGCACTGGCTCACCGGTGTTTCGTTGAAGTCGCCCAGTTGAAGCAATTGTATATCTTTTGTCTCCGTTAAAGGCTTGATGTTACCTGGGTTACAGTCCAGTTGATCGATAATGGAAAAGGTTGATATATTTAGCGTTGGCCCACTGCAATCGTACCCGATGAGTCCATACGCCTGGCTGATGATAGTTAGGAGAAGAACGATCCACATGATGATACTGCTTGCTCGTAGCGCCGATGATGAATTGATGCTTGGGCTAGTAAGTCGGGGACTTTTGCTTCCTGTTGTTGAGGGTGGGGGTGCAGGTGACGTAACCACTGTGTTTACTCGCGTGTTTGAGGGGGTCTTGAACTTTTTGAGTCGATTTGCATGCACAATTTTCATTCGACCTTTCACGGCTAATTTTACATTTCCGTTGGGAAACACCCAGAGGACCTCGTAGGGCCCTACATACTCGTCGTCAAACTTATCGCGTCGCAACTCATTCGTTACCATAACCCGCTCACCGATTTCGAATTTTTCCACATGCACACGCCGATCATAATACTGCTTCGATTTTTCTTTCGCACTCATAAGATTCTTACGCGCAATGCCTAAATTATACGTGATTTTCTCCTGGAGGTCTCGCAAATATTGATTGTATGATTCGTTGGTCGTTTCGGTTAGTGCCGCGTCTGTCGCAGGTACGCGGGCGAGTTTTCCAAAGACTAACTCGTGCGGCGTTTTCTGAGTACCTTCGTGAACGCTCGTATTGTAACTGAACATTGCCAGACTCAGCCACTCGTCCCAGTTGTCTCTTTGAATGTACTGCTTTAAGTATTCCGTAAGTACGTGGTGCGATCTTTCGATAGAACCGTTGCTCTGAGGATGATGAGCTGTGGTTCGCGTTTGTGCAATCCCGAGCCTTTTCGCGACCGCCTTCATTAATGAACTAATAAAATTTCCGCCCTGATCTGTTAACATTGCCTTCGGTGCTCCGAACTGAGAAACGAATTGATTCACTATTGCATCGGCTGTTTCGATGGCCGACGCGTCGCGCAGAGGAATCGCAACTGAGTATTTAGTAAGCAAATCTTGAATTGTGAGGACGTACTTGTTTCCGGAATTTGTAGTAGGAAGCGGACCGACGAGATCAAGAGAAATCTTATCAAAGGCTTGCCCTGGCGTATCTGTTATCGTCATTGGCTGTCGTGTTTTTACCCTTGTTAATTTCTTTGTTTGACAACTGACACATGAGTTGACCAAGTCGCGCACGTTCTTTTTCAACGAAGGCCAATAATATCTTTCTCTAATTCTACGGTATGTTTTGTTTATTCCCTTGTGACCGGCAAATGCAGAGACATGATTCTCAATGAGTATTCCGCGGCGCTCGCCTTCCGAGGGTATTCTTATTTCGTGTGTACATACAAATATCTTGATTCGCGTTCCTCTAAATAAATCGGTTATTGTTCGCGCAGTATAAGTCCACGGGACTCCCTCGAATTCTACTCGAGAGACAGAAACGGAGGTCAGATTTAATTCGTCAACGATGTTGTAGAGTGATTGCACGCATGCTAAAATTCCATCAGCAGATGGCTTTTGTGTAACATAGGTTACTGTTGGTAATAAAATAATATTGAAAGACCCGTTTTTAATAACGCGGGGAATGGTACATTCCAGATCGTCCGGGATCTGTATTTTGTTCTCGGTTAATAAATCTAAACTCCCTTGGTCTAACGGATGTTGATCCACCGAAACGAAGCAGGCCAAATTATCTTGCCTCATGATAAGTCGATCACGCGTGTTTACTATGACTGGTTCGGCAAGCGCGTCGCGTTCGTTACGTCTTATCTCGTTATCGTCGTCGGAGGAATCTGACCCGACGGCGTCGCTGTAGTAATCGGACGCTGGTGTTCGCGCGGATGTTGACGGTTGGGGCTCCGGAATGTTTGAACGACTTTCGGTAGACGTTTCAGGTTTCGATTGAACTGGGAGAGCTCTAACAGATGTATCATCTAAATTATTCGGGACCTTGGTTCGTTTAAATAATTCTTTTAACTTGTGCGGTCTTGAATCGATGTTCCTTGCGTTGTCGAATGGCAACGTCAAGTTTCTCCAGTAAATACACTGGTCCCGCATTGATATATCCGCGTCATTTAGAAAAGACTGCCCTAAGATTCCCTGTGTTAAAATTGGGACCGAATCGCGTATGACATAGAAAACATAAGTTTCACCAAAAAGAGTTATATTAACAGAGCCGATGGTTGTAATTGGATGCGGGGAAATTCCCACTAACTCTAATTGATCTCCCGAGTAAATTGGCGTGTCGGGTCTTAGTGTTCCGCGTTTAATGAGGTTCGGTCCCGCGCCCGTATCAATTATGAGCGTTACGGTGTTTCTTACTTCAGGGGCTTTTATTCTGATACGAGGGATTTCTCCTCCTCCGTCGACACAATTGATTCTAACGGTTCGGTAGCTATTGCGTGTACCGTCCTCGCGTCTTGGCCCTCCCGACCTCCGGTCGTCGTAGGCGGGAGGGCTTGCCCGTTTCCCGAATTCCTAAATTTTTCATTGTATTGTCTTTTTCGACATTCATGCAGATCGTGTCCCGGGATGTTACAATATCGACAGAACCGCTCCGGTCGCGGTGAACTTGACCGGTTTTCGTTTCGAACATTTTGCGGGTAATCATTTCTAGGTGGAAAATCGCGCGATGCTCTGTAATCTCGCGAAGGCATCGGCGAAGACGATCGCCATGAGTCTCGGCGCGAAGAAATATTTCTTTCCGATCGTGATCCCCGCCATTCGGGGGTTTTATCGCGCCTCTCAAAGCTCACGCGTTTCGGCTCGTCGCGGCTCTGTCTCTCTTTATCTAACTCCAATCTTTTGAAACTAGCGATGGTCTCGAGAAATACAATTTTTAACGGTTTCGAAGCGATTGAGCGCGCCTGATCTCGCAATGGCGCGATTAAACCGTCAATATAACATTCTTTTACATAGTCTTGAATTTCATTCGCATTTGTCGCGGAACGATCGCAATCTAACATGGCGTCACGCAAATCTTTGACGCGGCTAATATAATCAAGAATGTGCTCACCGATCTTCATGTACGTGTTTGCCAATTCGCCTCGATAGTGATTGATGTTCCGTCGGGGGCCGAAGATGTCCTTCAGGAAGTTGCACAGGCTTGTTACCGTGTCCATGTCTTCATCCTCGACGACGGCTGCTGCGTGTCCCGTCAGACGGTTTGCAATCAATTTTACGAGAGTCCGTTCGGCGTTTGCAGGCACTAGTTGTTGAGCACGCTTGCAGGCACGCGTGAAGGTCAGCAGTGTTGGTGTGGTGCCGTCAAATGCTGGTACCATTTTTGCGGCTTCATTTAAGGTGAAACCGAGAGATTCCGTACCACCGTCATTTCCGTAATGCACCATTCTCATGGCTGGTTCTTCTTCGTAGTCCTCCTCCTTGGACATTGCTCCTGTATTTTCCTTGGCACTTCGTATCTCAGCCAAGATCGCCTCGTTCTCTTGGCGCTGCTTCGCCAACTTGTTCTGTTCTTCCTGCACTCGTCGGGCTTCTTCCCGAATGCGCCTTTCCTTTTCCGTTTGTTGCCGTTGGATGACAGCAAGCTCCTCTTCACTCAGGCTCTCCGTTTGTCGTGAACGAAGCTCCATCGTCGTTGTTTTCGGGGCGCCACCCTGTTGTAAGGGCATGACTTTCGCAAAATTTAACCACCGAAAACGGGCACGACCACTGTTCTTTTAGTCCGGCGCGGAAAAAGTCGAGTAACACTTTGTCTGGTATATCGCGATGATTTAAAACTGTAACTGCACTTTTAGTGTCTAGTATATCGTAATCCAACAATGGCACGGTTCGCGACGATGTTTCCGTGTCCGATTCACTGTCTAATGTCACTATTTCCGGACCGAAAACTTGCTCCAAAAACTGTGCTTCGAGGTAGCGGCGTTTACCTTCTTGCACTCGTCTCCCCGCGCGGGTGCCTCGTCGTCGCTTTCCCTATATTCCGAAATGACGTCAAAAAGAAATAAATTTTTACGCGAAAAATAAAAGAAAAATTTCCAGTAAGCAGTGTCAATGACTTACCGCCATACCGGAGCGTTGCAAACTTAAGCCACGATAAACGCGCTAAAAATTTGTACGCTCACAGCTCCTGTCAGCGATAAACGCGACAAGAAACGGTCGTTCACTGAGACTGTTCACAATAATAAAACACACAATTATTCTGCGCAGGAGGCGCCAATTCTCTTGCCAAACAAGCGAGTAGAGCAGCTTGAAGCGCTAATACTGTTTGAAAGGTAGAGATCCTTTACTTCCTGCTTGCGAACTACACTGAACTACCACGAGACGTCTGTACTCTAGCGCGCGACGGGACTGAATGAGCGAGTCGCTGCGGCGGGACCGCGCGCGTCCCGAGGGAGCGCGTAGTGGGGGAGCGCTGGCGTGGGAGCCGGCGCCGCGTAGGCGTGAGAGCCGACGCTGCGTAAGCGTGGGAGCCGGCCCGCTCAGGAATGCGGCGCGCACGTGTTCCTTCTCTGGTGGTCCGCCTGGGCGTCTGGTCAGCGTCACTTGACTCTCGGGCTATCCCTGGTATGCGGAACAGCGGGAGGTCTTCCTGCCTTGACCTGAATCCTTCGCACGCTGTCTACCCTGCGTCTGGTTAATGTCGAATGCTCGGCTTGTCTCACCACGGTGCTGAACGTATCCCACCGCTGCCACCAATTTGTTACGGCCCGGGTTCTCGAAGGGATAAATTATTATTCCTTTCACCGCTCGACCGTATCTTTTCCTATGTTCTTCAGCTTTTGGGTTAGCGTAGCGTTGCGCTTACGTCGTCACCCTGGGTCCGTGATGGCTCGCCGATGTAAATCTTCGTAAAGTCTTCTAACAATCCTCGTGTCTCTCGCAGATGTCCGATCTTTATTCCGTCACGCTAGGCGATGCTCGTGAATTATCAACGAGTGGAATATCGATGGAGTGGTGTATATCGGTTAGGTATCTCAAGATGAATTCTCTCACAGGTTAAATATATATATATTAATATATATTCTTGAATACGATGAATGGTACAAATGTTGAATATAATGTTGATCCGTTGTATAATAATATATAATAAAGTTCGCTTACTCTAGTCACTCGACGGTGATGGGGGACGATTACGACCACCCGTAAGGATACTTTAGATGAATGCAGGATATGAATGCCTTGATGAATGCCTTGATGAATGCCGGGAATGAAAGCCGGAGATAGAACGTTGTGACCGGGCCTGGAGTAGGATTACCTATCTCGCAGGGTACCGGGTAGCAAACTGAGCTCGTGAGTGAACTTGATCGGGGTTTTTATAGTGGTTGAGAACAAAGGGATTGATTCTAGAAGGTTCGGCTGATGTAAGAGGAAGTTATTGTAAGATAAGAGAGGAATGTGTTTACAGTCGATGGTGAGAAGAAAGGATGTTATGGTTAAGATATCTCGAGAGGATGTTATGGATAGATAAGTGGAGAATGTGTTTATAGGAACGGTTCGAAAGGATGTTATTGTAAGATATCGATAAGGGTGTTTGGGCGAGTGTTACTGGAGAGTGTTTACGATCGAATAGAATTTAGATGAAGACAGGATGTTTATAATGATTGAGTTCGAGGAAAGGACTTATCGTATGGGAAAGGAATGTCGAGTGCGATCTTATAAACTATGGTCTTATAAACTATGCTCGCGTCGTTGAATATAATATGTCTTACGTCTAACGATTACATGGCTTGGTTAATATATGTTCTACGTGTCTAAGTCGATTATATGCTTTGAGTATAAATGTGTCTTACGTTCTAGCGGTTATATACGTGTCTTAAACTCTATGTAAACGTCGGAGGTCCGACGTAACACCTCCCCCCTTAGAAAAGTCAATTTTTATCGGTAGGGAAAAATTGGCTTCCCGAGTTTCGCTTTGTTAGAAAGTCCATTGGGGGTGCTTGGGGTTTTAGTTCGTAAGTGTCTTTTAGCGTGGGGTACAGGGGGTCACTAGTCACTGCACAGTCACTTTTTGGGGCTTTCACTGAATCTTCATCCTGGGGAACACACTCGATCCCAGCTCCAGGCATGTTCAGCTTCTCCTCGTTCTTTTGTTTCAGAAACAGAAAGAAATGTGTCATCGAGCTCCAAACTGCTGCTAGTAGTTGTAGACTCCATCCGTAGGCCGAATGCAGGGCAATCCCGTTCAGAATGGAATTGATGATTATCTTGAGAATCCGGAAGCTTAGGTAAATGCCGATGAGTCCGGCGCTGAAAGAGCCAAATCTGATGAATGTGGCCCAAATCTTTTCTCCTGCGGATTTTGCTATCTTTTCAATTGAGGCTGCGTCCAGTAAGTTGGCCATTTGTATGCTTCCACTTGTAAACTGACGTCCTGTGGCTCCTTGCGCGATCGAGCTGATCACCGAAGCTTTCTCAATTGGAAACATTATGTGATTTTTCAGTTTTGCCAAATCCTCTGAAGAATATATTCCTCCGTTTGCCAGGTTGTGCGGGTCGACATATTTCCACGTTGGTTTCGTGATTGACTGCAAGGCTTGTGGTGGAATTGTTTCGGTCAAACCTGGAGCCAGTCGATACCATGCGCCATTTAATTTGTACATGGCTGGCATCAGCGTGTTACATTCTCTTCTGGTTCCCACGGTGGTGAGTATGTGATTTTTGGGTGTTAGGAAACGAGACTCGTTTCCGTATGTCACCGGTAATTCATCGAAACATTCTTCAGTCTTTCTTACTTGACATGCAACTGGAATGCAGTGAATAACGTGAATGGCTTCTCCTGAAGCCACGGCCATATGTCCTGGTGCTTTTGTAATTGCATATGCCACCTCTTCCGGCGAAGTATGGATCAAGGTGAGAGCGTTTCTGATTACTTGGCGTTCCAGATTGCATCTCTGCTCGATCACGTCGTTATACAATTGCAGCAATTGGTTTTTGATGTGCCTCTCGACGTATACGAATTTCGAATTCACGTATGTGAAAATGTCGAGGTTGTTCACGGGGGTGCGCGTTTTCGCCTTGAATTTTCCATCTACTGCCGTCTCCACGATGAATAATTTCGGATGTTCAGTCTTCACCAGGCGGTATCCGCAAAGCATCGTCTCCTGAGTTTTCGTCAACGCAAATGTGGTGTCTTCGGACGTTACCACGTATATTGTTGGCGCCTGGGCTTCTTGCGACGTAATCTTACTGGCCCTTCCTTCATATAAGACGTCGTAATGGTTGAAATGGCATTGATCGATGGGTATAGGGTCCCAATACGTATATCCGTCTTCCGTGTCTAGGCATGTTCCCAGTTGGAGAGCACAGCGTTGTCCCGAACGCAGGATTACTTGATTGGTGTCCAGATTGACTGGAGCCGTATAATCCTTAATCGAGACGGTGACCACTGCTTGCACGACAACGTCAGACCAAGAACCATATGGATCTGCATAGGTTGTTCCAACACATGCTCCTTGCGTATCGATTTTTCCAGCTATCGTGAGACTGGCATGTGTAGTAGAGTTTGGTTGTATTCCATTTATCTGAACTGCAGGAGTGATAGCGATGGTTCCGGTGGTGTGCAGATTCCTGCAGGTCTCGTGAGTCGTTGGAAATATGTATTGTTGTCGTCCATTATGTACTACTGATACGTGTGAATGCATTCCACAGTAATAGATGGTCCGATCGATCTCGATCCGGCACTGGCTCACCGGTGTTTCGTTGAAGTCGCCCAGTTGAAGCAATTGTATATCTTTTGTCTCCGTTAAAGGCTTGATGTTACCTGGGTTACAGTCCAGTTGATCGATAATGGAAAAGGTTGATATATTTAGCGTTGGCCCACTGCAATCGTACCCGATGAGTCCATACGCCTGGCTGATGATAGTTAGGAGAAGAACGATCCACATGATGATACTGCTTGCTCGTAGCGCCGATGATGAATTGATGCTTGGGCTAGTAAGTCGGGGACTTTTGCTTCCTGTTGTTGAGGGTGGGGGTGCAGGTGACGTAACCACTGTGTTTACTCGCGTGTTTGAGGGGGTCTTGAACTTTTTGAGTCGATTTGCATGCACAATTTTCATTCGACCTTTCACGGCTAATTTTACATTTCCGTTGGGAAACACCCAGAGGACCTCGTAGGGCCCTACATACTCGTCGTCAAACTTATCGCGTCGCAACTCATTCGTTACCATAACCCGCTCACCGATTTCGAATTTTTCCACATGCACACGCCGATCATAATACTGCTTCGATTTTTCTTTCGCACTCATAAGATTCTTACGCGCAATGCCTAAATTATACGTGATTTTCTCCTGGAGGTCTCGCAAATATTGATTGTATGATTCGTTGGTCGTTTCGGTTAGTGCCGCGTCTGTCGCAGGTACGCGGGCGAGTTTTCCAAAGACTAACTCGTGCGGCGTTTTCTGAGTACCTTCGTGAACGCTCGTATTGTAACTGAACATTGCCAGACTCAGCCACTCGTCCCAGTTGTCTCTTTGAATGTACTGCTTTAAGTATTCCGTAAGTACGTGGTGCGATCTTTCGATAGAACCGTTGCTCTGAGGATGATGAGCTGTGGTTCGCGTTTGTGCAATCCCGAGCCTTTTCGCGACCGCCTTCATTAATGAACTAATAAAATTTCCGCCCTGATCTGTTAACATTGCCTTCGGTGCTCCGAACTGAGAAACGAATTGATTCACTATTGCATCGGCTGTTTCGATGGCCGACGCGTCGCGCAGAGGAATCGCAACTGAGTATTTAGTAAGCAAATCTTGAATTGTGAGGACGTACTTGTTTCCGGAATTTGTAGTAGGAAGCGGACCGACGAGATCAAGAGAAATCTTATCAAAGGCTTGCCCTGGCGTATCTGTTATCGTCATTGGCTGTCGTGTTTTTACCCTTGTTAATTTCTTTGTTTGACAACTGACACATGAGTTGACCAAGTCGCGCACGTTCTTTTTCAACGAAGGCCAATAATATCTTTCTCTAATTCTACGGTATGTTTTGTTTATTCCCTTGTGACCGGCAAATGCAGAGACATGATTCTCAATGAGTATTCCGCGGCGCTCGCCTTCCGAGGGTATTCTTATTTCGTGTGTACATACAAATATCTTGATTCGCGTTCCTCTAAATAAATCGGTTATTGTTCGCGCAGTATAAGTCCACGGGACTCCCTCGAATTCTACTCGAGAGACAGAAACGGAGGTCAGATTTAATTCGTCAACGATGTTGTAGAGTGATTGCACGCATGCTAAAATTCCATCAGCAGATGGCTTTTGTGTAACATAGGTTACTGTTGGTAATAAAATAATATTGAAAGACCCGTTTTTAATAACGCGGGGAATGGTACATTCCAGATCGTCCGGGATCTGTATTTTGTTCTCGGTTAATAAATCTAAACTCCCTTGGTCTAACGGATGTTGATCCACCGAAACGAAGCAGGCCAAATTATCTTGCCTCATGATAAGTCGATCACGCGTGTTTACTATGACTGGTTCGGCAAGCGCGTCGCGTTCGTTACGTCTTATCTCGTTATCGTCGTCGGAGGAATCTGACCCGACGGCGTCGCTGTAGTAATCGGACGCTGGTGTTCGCGCGGATGTTGACGGTT
Source organism: Megachile willughbiella (assembly GCA_945859595.2). Taxonomy (NCBI): domain Eukaryota; kingdom Metazoa; phylum Arthropoda; class Insecta; order Hymenoptera; family Megachilidae; genus Megachile; species Megachile willughbiella. The sequence continues at coordinate 11,810 of CAMAOD020000005.1, read as the reverse complement.
GGGGCTCCGGAATGTTTGAACGACTTTCGGTAGACGTTTCAGGTTTCGATTGAACTGGGAGAGCTCTAACAGATGTATCATCTAAATTATTCGGGACCTTGGTTCGTTTAAATAATTCTTTTAACTTGTGCGGTCTTGAATCGATGTTCCTTGCGTTGTCGAATGGCAACGTCAAGTTTCTCCAGTAAATACACTGGTCCCGCATTGATATATCCGCGTCATTTAGAAAAGACTGCCCTAAGATTCCCTGTGTTAAAATTGGGACCGAATCGCGTATGACATAGAAAACATAAGTTTCACCAAAAAGAGTTATATTAACAGAGCCGATGGTTGTAATTGGATGCGGGGAAATTCCCACTAACTCTAATTGATCTCCCGAGTAAATTGGCGTGTCGGGTCTTAGTGTTCCGCGTTTAATGAGGTTCGGTCCCGCGCCCGTATCAATTATGAGCGTTACGGTGTTTCTTACTTCAGGGGCTTTTATTCTGATACGAGGGATTTCTCCTCCTCCGTCGACACAATTGATTCTAACGGTTCGGTAGCTATTGCGTGTACCGTCCTCGCGTCTTGGCCCTCCCGACCTCCGGTCGTCGTAGGCGGGAGGGCTTGCCCGTTTCCCGAATTCCTAAATTTTTCATTGTATTGTCTTTTTCGACATTCATGCAGATCGTGTCCCGGGATGTTACAATATCGACAGAACCGCTCCGGTCGCGGTGAACTTGACCGGTTTTCGTTTCGAACATTTTGCGGGTAATCATTTCTAGGTGGAAAATCGCGCGATGCTCTGTAATCTCGCGAAGGCATCGGCGAAGACGATCGCCATGAGTCTCGGCGCGAAGAAATATTTCTTTCCGATCGTGATCCCCGCCATTCGGGGGTTTTATCGCGCCTCTCAAAGCTCACGCGTTTCGGCTCGTCGCGGCTCTGTCTCTCTTTATCTAACTCCAATCTTTTGAAACTAGCGATGGTCTCGAGAAATACAATTTTTAACGGTTTCGAAGCGATTGAGCGCGCCTGATCTCGCAATGGCGCGATTAAACCGTCAATATAACATTCTTTTACATAGTCTTGAATTTCATTCGCATTTGTCGCGGAACGATCGCAATCTAACATGGCGTCACGCAAATCTTTGACGCGGCTAATATAATCAAGAATGTGCTCACCGATCTTCATGTACGTGTTTGCCAATTCGCCTCGATAGTGATTGATGTTCCGTCGGGGGCCGAAGATGTCCTTCAGGAAGTTGCACAGGCTTGTTACCGTGTCCATGTCTTCATCCTCGACGACGGCTGCTGCGTGTCCCGTCAGACGGTTTGCAATCAATTTTACGAGAGTCCGTTCGGCGTTTGCAGGCACTAGTTGTTGAGCACGCTTGCAGGCACGCGTGAAGGTCAGCAGTGTTGGTGTGGTGCCGTCAAATGCTGGTACCATTTTTGCGGCTTCATTTAAGGTGAAACCGAGAGATTCCGTACCACCGTCATTTCCGTAATGCACCATTCTCATGGCTGGTTCTTCTTCGTAGTCCTCCTCCTTGGACATTGCTCCTGTATTTTCCTTGGCACTTCGTATCTCAGCCAAGATCGCCTCGTTCTCTTGGCGCTGCTTCGCCAACTTGTTCTGTTCTTCCTGCACTCGTCGGGCTTCTTCCCGAATGCGCCTTTCCTTTTCCGTTTGTTGCCGTTGGATGACAGCAAGCTCCTCTTCACTCAGGCTCTCCGTTTGTCGTGAACGAAGCTCCATCGTCGTTGTTTTCGGGGCGCCACCCTGTTGTAAGGGCATGACTTTCGCAAAATTTAACCACCGAAAACGGGCACGACCACTGTTCTTTTAGTCCGGCGCGGAAAAAGTCGAGTAACACTTTGTCTGGTATATCGCGATGATTTAAAACTGTAACTGCACTTTTAGTGTCTAGTATATCGTAATCCAACAATGGCACGGTTCGCGACGATGTTTCCGTGTCCGATTCACTGTCTAATGTCACTATTTCCGGACCGAAAACTTGCTCCAAAAACTGTGCTTCGAGGTAGCGGCGTTTACCTTCTTGCACTCGTCTCCCCGCGCGGGTGCCTCGTCGTCGCTTTCCCTATATTCCGAAATGACGTCAAAAAGAAATAAATTTTTACGCGAAAAATAAAAGAAAAATTTCCAGTAAGCAGTGTCAATGACTTACCGCCATACCGGAGCGTTGCAAACTTAAGCCACGATAAACGCGCTAAAAATTTGTACGCTCACAGCTCCTGTCAGCGATAAACGCGACAAGAAACGGTCGTTCACTGAGACTGTTCACAATAATAAAACACACAATTATTCTGCGCAGGAGGCGCCAATTCTCTTGCCAAACAAGCGAGTAGAGCAGCTTGAAGCGCTAATACTGTTTGAAAGGTAGAGATCCTTTACTTCCTGCTTGCGAACTACACTGAACTACCACGAGACGTCTGTACTCTAGCGCGCGACGGGACTGAATGAGCGAGTCGCTGCGGCGGGACCGCGCGCGTCCCGAGGGAGCGCGTAGTGGGGGAGCGCTGGCGTGGGAGCCGGCGCCGCGTAGGCGTGAGAGCCGACGCTGCGTAAGCGTGGGAGCCGGCCCGCTCAGGAATGCGGCGCGCACGTGTTCCTTCTCTGGTGGTCCGCCTGGGCGTCTGGTCAGCGTCACTTGACTCTCGGGCTATCCCTGGTATGCGGAACAGCGGGAGGTCTTCCTGCCTTGACCTGAATCCTTCGCACGCTGTCTACCCTGCGTCTGGTTAATGTCGAATGCTCGGCTTGTCTCACCACGGTGCTGAACGTATCCCACCGCTGCCACCAATTTGTTACGGCCCGGGTTCTCGAAGGGATAAATTATTATTCCTTTCACCGCTCGACCGTATCTTTTCCTATGTTCTTCAGCTTTTGGGTTAGCGTAGCGTTGCGCTTACGTCGTCACCCTGGGTCCGTGATGGCTCGCCGATGTAAATCTTCGTAAAGTCTTCTAACAATCCTCGTGTCTCTCGCAGATGTCCGATCTTTATTCCGTCACGCTAGGCGATGCTCGTGAATTATCAACGAGTGGAATATCGATGGAGTGGTGTATATCGGTTAGGTATCTCAAGATGAATTCTCTCACAGGTTAAATATATATATATTAATATATATTCTTGAATACGATGAATGGTACAAATGTTGAATATAATGTTGATCCGTTGTATAATAATATATAATAAAGTTCGCTTACTCTAGTCACTCGACGGTGATGGGGGACGATTACGACCACCCGTAAGGATACTTTAGATGAATGCAGGATATGAATGCCTTGATGAATGCCTTGATGAATGCCGGGAATGAAAGCCGGAGATAGAACGTTGTGACCGGGCCTGGAGTAGGATTACCTATCTCGCAGGGTACCGGGTAGCAAACTGAGCTCGTGAGTGAACTTGATCGGGGTTTTTATAGTGGTTGAGAACAAAGGGATTGATTCTAGAAGGTTCGGCTGATGTAAGAGGAAGTTATTGTAAGATAAGAGAGGAATGTGTTTACAGTCGATGGTGAGAAGAAAGGATGTTATGGTTAAGATATCTCGAGAGGATGTTATGGATAGATAAGTGGAGAATGTGTTTATAGGAACGGTTCGAAAGGATGTTATTGTAAGATATCGATAAGGGTGTTTGGGCGAGTGTTACTGGAGAGTGTTTACGATCGAATAGAATTTAGATGAAGACAGGATGTTTATAATGATTGAGTTCGAGGAAAGGACTTATCGTATGGGAAAGGAATGTCGAGTGCGATCTTATAAACTATGGTCTTATAAACTATGCTCGCGTCGTTGAATATAATATGTCTTACGTCTAACGATTACATGGCTTGGTTAATATATGTTCTACGTGTCTAAGTCGATTATATGCTTTGAGTATAAATGTGTCTTACGTTCTAGCGGTTATATACGTGTCTTAAACTCTATGTAAACGTCGGAGGTCCGACGTAACAACGGCTCGACACCGAACCGACTATGCGGAACTGAAAATTCTCGATAAATTTTTCATTTATGAATCCAGACGTGTAAAAACTATATAGCGTTGCTAGAAATGCGTTTCTCTATCGATTCTATATAAATTTTACATAGGTTGTCGGTCATCGATTCACCGAACCGACTATGCGCAACAAAAATTTTCGATAACTTTTTCATTTATGAATCCAGACGTGTAAAAACCATATAGGGTTGCTAGAAATACGTTTCTCTGTCGATTCTATATAAATTTTATATAGGTTGTCAGTCATCGACTCACCGAACCGACTATGCCGAACTTTAAATTCTCGATAATTTTTTTATTTATGAATCCAGACATGCCAAAACTATATAACATTGTTAGAAATACGTTACTCTACCGATTCTATATAAATTTTACATAGGTTGTCGGTCATCGATTCACCGAACCGACTATGCCGGAGGGACTTAGTCGCGTAACGGCTCGACACCGAACCGACTATGCGGAACTGAAAATTCTCGATAAATTTTTCATTTATGAATCCAGACGTGTAAAAACTATATAGCGTTGCTAGAAATGCGTTTCTCTATCGATTCTATATAAATTTTACATAGGTTGTCGGTCATCGATTCACCGAACCGACTATGCGCAACAAAAATTTTCGATAACTTTTTCATTTATGAATCCAGACGTGTAAAAACCATATAGGGTTGCTAGAAATACGTTTCTCTGTCGATTCTATATAAATTTTATATAGGTTGTCAGTCATCGACTCACCGAACCGACTATGCCGAACTTTAAATTCTCGATAATTTTTTTATTTATGAATCCAGACATGCCAAAACTATATAACATTGTTAGAAATACGTTTCTCTATCGATTCTATATAAATTTTACATAGGTTGTCAGTCATCGTTTCACCGAACCGACTATGCCGGAGGGACTTAGTCGCGTAACGGCTCGACACCGAACCGACTATGCGCAACAAAAATTTTCGATAACTTTTTCGTTTATGAATCCAGACGTGTAAAAACCATATAGGGTTGCTAGAAATGCGTTTCTCTATCGATTCTATATAAATTTTACATAGGTTGTCAGTCATCGACTCACCGAACCGACTATGCCGAACTTTAAATTCTCTATAATTTTTTTATTTATGAATCCAGACATGCCAAAACTATATAACATTGTTAGGAATACGTTACTCTATCGATTCTGTATAAATTTTATATAGGTTGTCAGTCATCGGTTCACCGAACCGACTATGCCGGAGGGACTTAGACGCGTTCGAGCTTCGCACCGAACCGACTATGCGGAACCATAAATTCTCGATAATTTTTTTATTTATGAATCCAGACATACCAAAACTATATAACATTGTTATAAATACGTTTCTCTATCGATTCTGTATACATTTTACATAGGTTGTCAGTCATCGTTTCACCGAACCGACTATGCCGGAGGGACTTAGACGCGTTCGAATTCGACACTGAACATACCATTTATTCTCAATTTTTAAAAATATTGCAAATATTTTGTGTATTCGTATAGTTTATTTCAACGTATTTTGTTCTCTGTTATTGGTTTTGTATGTTAACGTTATGTTTGTTATTGATTTTCGTGAAAAAAAAAAAAAAAATTTTTTTTTCAATTAATTTTATCATTAAATTTTGTAAAATAATTGTTAGAACATCGTCCGTATACTTTTTAGAGTGTTTGACAACTTTTGGAAAAATCGAATTTTTCGCGCTAAGTTTTACCGCACTCTCGAATTGGTACGTTCGGATCGCGCGTTAGACCCATAAGCGCCCGTGCGTAAGACCGGGCGTCGCCGACCATCCGGCCGGCCGTTCGGTATCTATAAGGAGACGTTCGGTCCGGTCGTACCAGACGGAACAGCGTCGGGCGCGTGGCTATTCTATGACCTCGGTTGAGAACTAGTCCACCGCTCCTCGAGCGTAACTTCGCGTTGCCTCGACTGTTCGTGCTCTCGGTATCGATGCAGGATTTTCTCCACACTGCATTGTCGCGTGTCGGCGTCTAAGACCAAATGGCACATATGCGACGAACCTTTAACATGAGGCTGGTGACTCGTATGCACTTCGGTGTGTACGTTGTACTGCGAAAGAACAGGCTATCCTTCCAGCTAGAATTCCAACTGTTTTTGAAACAGGCAAAGGTTTTCTAGAATAGTTGAATATAAAATTGAACCAAAAAAGTGGTGTTGAACGGACTTGTTCGTTACAACGCCTTTATATCGAGAGACTAAAAATATAAAACGGAATATTTATTCCGAAATACAAATTACAAATTACGTCCCTTAATGTTTTGTGCGTCTCGAACGCCTAATATTCTCTCAAAATGTGTAACTATGACTCTCAACACAAAAAAACGGTTTATGAAACGGAAACTTCTTCCAAAGTGGAGAGTTTTCGGTACGGTGATGTCTCGATATTATCGAGCTTCACAATACGTACAGAATAATTTTATATAATATCGTAACTATGACTTCAACACAAAACGTGTGTAACTATGATTACACAAAAACGGTTTCTGAAACGGAAACTTCCTCCAAAGTGGAGAGTTTTCGGTACGGTGATGTCTTCGATATTATCAAGCTTCACGATACGTACGAAATTTATACAAAAATATATATATATATATAATATATATAATATCGTAACTATGGCTCGAAAAATTTTAAGAGAGAAAAAGAAGGTGGATTTGTACGAATCGATGTGCCCAGCGCGAGCTATACTTCTCTGTGTACGTGCCTGCTTCGCTTCAGTTTTCCGAACAGCATGTCCGTTGTACGCGCTATCACGGTACGTTCAGCATGCCACTGTACGCGCTAACCTCTCGATGTGTCTTAAACAAAAAATACCTACTGAGTGACTTGTGAAATAAATGAGAACCAAATAAAAGGGAACGTTTAAGCTGAAATATATATAATATGGTTCATTACAAAAATATGGTATTACGAAAAATAAGAACATCGATGTTGTGGAGGGGTTCAATTCCAGCGTGTGTGGTTTACGTGCTTAAACCGTTTCGATGCACAGCGTGAAAACGGTGTACGTGCTTCCAAAATTTGAACGGATACTTTTACGGCACGAGAGAGTTTAGCGATTTTTATTTACGCGCTTCTTCGATATCCACGACGAAAAGAGAGACGAGAATGGAGGTTTCGTATCGATATATGCCTAGCGCGAGCCGCCTCTGTATACGTGCTTCCTCTTGTTCGTTTTTCGAACAGCATGTCCGCTGTACGCGCTATCACGGTACGTTCAGCATGCCACTGTACGCGCTAACCTATATCGGTGTGTCTTAAATAAAAATACCAAAGACGAGAGAGAAGGGAGGAGAAATTTGTACAAACATGTGCAATAACCTATTAATAACTTTGAGCACATGCGAACCAAATTAAAAAAGGGAACGTTTAAGCTGATTCTGGTTCGTTTACAAAAATGGTATTACGAAAATGAAAAGAACACCGATGTTGTGGAGGTTTTCAATACAAGCGTGTGTGGTTTACGTGCTTAAACCGTTTCGATGAACAGCGTGAAAGCGGTGTACGTGCTTCCAAAACTTTTCAACGAGAAACCTTTTACGGCACGAGAGGACTTGCTTTTTACGCGCTTTATCGATACAAAAGAGAGACCCCGAGGAGGAACGAAACGTTTATATCGACACGCTCAGCGTGACGCCCACCGTACGTGCCTGTTCCAGTTCGTTTTTCGAACAGCATGTCCGCTGTACGCGCCTACCTTGGTGTGTTGTGTCGTTAAATATAATATATATATATCAAAAACCATAACGAACCAAATAAGAGTAAGGGGATCTTTTATGAAAAGTGCAGCAAATTGGTTCGTGTACAAAAATTGTACACAAATATTATGAAAGAAAGGAGGGAACGTTTAAGCTGAAAAATGAAAAAAACGAACACAACAGCGTGCTTGTTACGCGCTTACACCCGATGATGATGATGGGGACCGATTCTTACGGCGTGAAAGCGGTGTTACGTGCTTCAAAAACTTTTTGAACCGGAGAATCAATTTTTCGGCTCGAGAGGACGGCGTTTTTTTACGCGCTTACGTCGATATGCGTTTCTTCGAATCCGGCATTGAGGTGTGGAGGATTCGTAATAAAATCGAAGAGGGAGAGAACAGGAGAGAGAATTGTGAGTCTTAACGTCGATCAGTCGTTGTTAAATTAAACCGAAAGCGCCGTCGAACGTAGAAAGACCCAATTGCGAATAAATTGGCTTTAAGAAATGAATTCTTTTAGCTCCCTGGTTGATCCTGCCAGTAGTCATATGCTTGTCTCAAAGATTAAGCCATGCATGTCTAAGTACATACCGAATTAAGGTGAAACCGCGAATGGTTCATTAAATCAGTTTTGGTTTCTTAGATCGTACAGAAACTTACATGGATAACATCTCCATAACTTTTTTTTTTTTTTTAACCTGGGGGAAATCTTCGAAAGATACCCCGCGCCCCTGGGGGAGGGCGCGGGGTTATGAAGGATTTTTACCTGCTAAAACCTCCACGGTGGTCCTACCCCGGCGCATGTAGGGGGCCCCAGGAACTCTTGAAGAACACTACTGGGCCCCCGTGCCAGTAACATCATCCCGGGGGAGGTCGGAAATACCTCCCCCATAAAACCGAACTAATCTTTACGGCGGTGCCCGGACCACCGAGGCACCGCCGTCCCCACCGGGGCAGCGTGCAGGGCGTCCTGGGCCCCGACCCAGGACGCCACTGCTCCTGCGGCGGCTCTGCAAGGGGAGGCGTAAGGCCTCCCCGGAGCTGCCGTTTCCCACCGGAACCGATGAAACTCATCCCGGAAGGCCGGCGGTCTCACTACGGAAGTGAGGAACCGCCGGCCTGAAACCCTCAGCTGGGGGAGAGAGGCCGGAGCCTACGACGGCCCCGGCTGCTCCCCCGTCCTCTGTCTAGAGACAGCCCCGTGGCCGCGGTGCCACGGGGTGTCGCCGTACCTCTGGAGGGGCGCGGCGCCGAACCGCGTCGGCTGCGCCCCCTACCTCTCCTCCGCGGGTCAGATTTTTCTCTGACCCGCTCCGCGGCCTCCTTCTGCAGCATCACTTGCTCGCAGAAGGAGGCCAGGGCTTTCCAATTCCTCTCGCTTGCCAGCAATGCCCCAACTAATGCTGGCAGCGAGAGGTCATATCCCACTTCGTATATGAGGACACGGCGCAGCGCTGAAAAGGCGGTGCAAACCTCCAGCGTGTGCTGCGCCGTGTCCAAATCCTCCCCACAGTGGTGGCAGGCCGCCGTCTTCTCCTTCCCGATTCGACGCAGGTATTCACCGAAACATGCGGTAGGTGGGCCGCCCATACCGCCTTTCCCGCCACTGGTCAAAATGTGACAGGAGGGCCCCGACAACTGGCTTGCTGGCAAGCGCTCGCATCTCACCTTTCCAGCGAGCAACAGCTAGTTGTCGGGCCTGACGCTTGATCGTCTCGATCGCCTCAATCTCCGGCGGGACACCGTCGATCCGCTGGAGGGCACGGACGCGCACATAAACAAGCGCGTCCGCCCCTGCCAGGAACTCGAACGGGATTGGTCCCGCCAGGGACATCGCCACCGCGTAGGAGGTGGTGCGGTACCCCATAATGACCCTGATGGCCAACCGACGCTGAAGCCGGTGCAGCAACTGAAGCCTGGACCGGCTGGCCATCAGGGTCGATACCCACACCGGTGCTCCATATAGCACCATGGACCGCACCACTCCCACGTAGAAGCGGCGAACCCTTACTTCCGGTCCCCCGAGATTGGGCATAAGGCGGCCTAATGCGGGCGCTGCCCGCTCGACTTGGGGGACGAGGCGATCGAAATGCTGATCGAAGCGCCAGTGGCTGTCGAGGACGAGGCCCTGATATTTAATACTGGATCCGACCTCGACCCAGGCTTCACCTACCCGGATCCACGAGGGGGGAGGACCCTTCCACCAAGCTTATTATGGAAGAAAATAGCCTCGGTCTTATGTGGGTCAATCCTCAACCCCAGCTCGTGGATCCGTCCGACGACGGCGGCAACTGCCACCTCGACCAGACAGATGATCCTCTCGAACGTCTCCCCGACGGCAAGAATGAAAGTGTCGTATGCGTAGCAGACGACGTACGTGCCGTCAGGAAGCGCGACGGCACGTCATGTTCTACCAGTGCCTCCCTGATGGCGGCCCAGGGCAGTGTGGTAAATGCGTTGACAATGTCTAATGAGACGCCAACGCACATCCTACCCCGGGAAACAGCCGCCTCCGCGAGGGACTTGACGCGCCCGATCGCGTCGATCGTCGATCGTCCCTCGCGGAAGCCGTACTGGCTGTCCGCCAGATCGGGCCCCACCGCGGACAGGTACCAGTGGAGGCGGGAAGTTATTGTCCTTTCCAGGAACTTTCCCGCCTCATCTAACAAGCAGATTGGCCGGTACGCGGAGGGAGAATCCGCGGGTCTTCCTTGCGGGTCTGCCTAGCGCTGCGGCCCTTTGGTGGGCACGCCGCCGCAACGGGACATGGCTGCGTTCCCAGCCTATGATTGGCCGGCCTGCCCTGCTCTGTGCATACCATGCACTTAAGCGGGGCGGTGCTATTCTGCGGAGCACGAATAGCACCGCCCAGACCTATCAGCCGTGCTCGTGCACAGCTGCCTCGTATGTCCAAATTCGAGGCAGCGGTGGCACTGCAGCGGGCGGGCCTCCAAAGATTCCACTGGGACTCTCGTCCACCCAACCACAATGTGGCGGGCGAGGGCCAGCTTCCTGGCAGCTTCGACCGGGCAGCGCACCCATAATGTGCTAAGCCCGGCCGACGTCTTCCGTATTTCCCCGGTCCTGACCTCGGACGGGCTGCAGTTTCCTGCCATCGCGACGGCGGCCACTACCTCCTGTGTAGTGATTGAGGGCATAAGGCCCCGCAATCGGAGGTCGTCCGTCTTAATGTGGCGGGTTACCCGCACCCCCCAACCTTCCAGAGTCTCCGTCACCTTGGCGGCGAGGATGTTGGCCTTTTCTGCTTTATCAGGGCCCTGCACCTCAAGCAGGAATTCCCCGGTGACCGCCTGCCTCGGGTGCACGAGGGGAATACCCAGTTTACCGAGGTCCACCTTCGACCTGGCCCTGAACATAGCCTCCTCGTACGTCACAGGGCAGCCGCTCGGCACCGTAATCATCACCGCCGCTGTGCGCGGCGCGCGAGGAGGGACACGTTTCGCGGTCGTCGCCGCCGATCCACTCTTCTCACCCGCGGATGTGCCGCGCCCTTTTGCAGCGCCCGATGGGGCACGAATATCGGCAGCCGCCTTAGCCGCAGTACGCCGCGCCTTGCGACCCACGACGGTCGCCCAAGATTCACTAGGCGCCTCGTGCGGCGCGATAGGCGGAGGCGCTGGGGTCACTGCGGGCTGTGACCCCCGCGCCGGTGTAGGCCGCGGCTCCGCACGTTGCGGTGTGGCGGCAAAGGAGGACTTTTTCTTCCCCTTCTTCGTCATTACTGACAGAGCTGCAGACGGAGCGACCGCAGAAGGCGCCTCCCGCGGCAGGACACGCGGCGTCTGCTGCGCACTGTCTCGTGCCGGCAGCGCCGAGAATATTTCCGCCCTTAACGCGGTAAAGCGCTCGTCCATGGGCTGCGTTATACGCATAAATGGGTCCTCCTGTGCCTGTGTCAGACCGCGTGGTACGACGAGCAGAGGCGCCGTCGTATTCTGCGGGCGCTCCATTGCTCTCGGCGGCGTTGGCGGTGACGGCGACAGGCGCCTCACGGGTGATGGAGGTGCCGGAACCATCTCGACGCTCGGCACAACCGACTGCGCCGCAGTCACCGAAGCTTGCC
>CAMAOD020000004.1:572500-653627 GCA_945859595.2 Megachile willughbiella | reverse complement strand
TCTCTGTCTCTGTCTCTGTCTCTGTCTCTCTCGCTGTCTCTTCCTCTGTCTCTATCTCCGTCTCTGTCCCTGGCTCTGTCTCTGCCTCTGTCTCCGTCTCTGTCTGTGTCTCGGTCTTTGTCTCCGTCTCTGTCTCTGTCTCTGTCTCTGTCTCTGTCTCGGTCTCTGTCACTGTCTCTGTCTTTGCCTCTGTCTCTGTCCACGTATCTGTCTCTGTCTCTGTTTCTGTCTCGGTCTCTGTCTTTATCTCTGTCTCTGCCTCTGTCTCTGTCTCTGCCTCTGTCTCTGTCTCTGTCTCTGTCTCAGTCTCTGTCTCTGTCTCTGTCCCTGGCTCTGTTTCTGCCCTTGTCTCCTTCTCTGTCTCTGTCTCTGTCTCTGTCTCTGTCTCTGTCTCTGTCGCAGTCTCTCTCTCTGTCTCTGTCTCTGTCCCTGTCTCTGTCTCTGTCTCTGTCTCTGTCTCTGTCTCTGTCTCTGTCTCTGTCTCTGTCTCTGTCTCTGTCTCTGTCTCCGTCTCTGTCTCCGTCTCTGTCTCTGTCTCCGTCTTTGTCTCCGTCCTTGTCACCGTCCTTGTCTCCTGCCCCTATGCCTCCGACTTTGTCTCCTGCCCCTCTGTCTCTGTCTGTGTCTCTGTCTCCCCCTCTGTCTCTGTCTCTGTCTCCTTCTCCCCCTCTGTCTCTGTCTCTGTCTCCTCCTCGGTCTGTGTCTCTGTCTCGTTCTCCCCCTCTGTCTCTGTCTCTGTCTCCTCCTCGGTCTGTGTCTCTGTCTCTGTCTCTGTCTCTGTCTCTGTCTCTGTCTCTGTCTCTGTCTCTGTCTCTGTCTCTGTCTCTGTCTCTGTCTCTGTCTCTGTCTCTGTCTCTGTCTCTGTCTCTGTCTCTGTCTCTGTCTCTGTCTCTGTCTCTGTCTCTGTCTCTGTCTCTCTCTCTGTCGCTGTCTCTCCCTCTGTCTCTGTCTCTGTCGCTGTCTCCCCCTCTGTCTCTGTCTCCGTCTCTGTCCCTGGCTCTGTCTCTGCCTCTGTTTCTGTCTCTGTCTCTGTCTCGGTCTCTGTCTCTGTCTCTGTCACTGTCTCTGTCTCTGTCGCTGTCTCTGTCCCTGTCTCTGTCTCTGTCTTTGTCTCCGTAACTGTCTCTGTCTCTGTCTCTGTCTCTGTCTCTGTCGCTGTCTCTCCCTCTGTCTCTGTCTCTGTCTCCGTCCCTGGCTCTGTCTCTGCCCCTGTCTCCGTCTCTGTCTCTGTCTCTGCCTCTCCCTCTGTCTCTGTCTCTGTCGCTGTCTCCCCCTCTGTCTCTGTCTCCGTCTCTGTCCCTGGCTCTGTCTCTGCCTCTGTTTCTGTCTCTGTCTCTGCCTCTGTGTCTGTCTCTGTCTCTGTCTCGGTCTCTGTCTCTGTCTCTGTCTCTGTCTCTGTCTCTGTCTCTGTCTCTGTCTCTGTCTCTGTCTCTGTCTCTGTCTCTGTCTCTGTCTCTGTCTCTGTCTCTGTCTCTGTCTCTGTCTCTGTCTCTGTCTCTGTCTCTGCCCCTGTCTCCGTCTCTGTCTCTGTCTCTGCCTCTCCCTCTGTCTCTGTCTCTGTCGCTGTCTCCCCCTCTGTCTCTGTCTCCGTCTCTGTCCCTGGCTCTGTCTCTGCCTCTGTTTCTGTCTCTGTCTCTGCCTCTGTGTCTGTCTCTGTCTCTGTCTCGGTCTCTGTCTCTGTCTCTGTCGCTGTCTCTGTCTCTGTCTCTGCCTCTGTCTCTATCTCCGTCTCTGTCCCTGGCTCTGTCTCTGCCTCTGTCTCTGCCTCTGTCTCTGTCCCTGTCCCTCTCCCTGTACCTGTCGCTGTCTCTGTCTCTGTCTCTGTCTCGGTCTCTGTCTCTGTCTCTGTCTTTGCCTCTGTCTCTGTCCACGTATCTGTCTCTGTCTCTGTTTCTGTCTCGGTCTCTGTCTTTATCTCTGTCTCTGCCTCTGTCTCTGTCTCTGTCTCTGCCTCTGTCTCTGTCTCTGTCTCTGTCTCAGTCTCTGCCTCTGTCTCTGTCCCTGGCTCTGTCTCTGCCTCTGTCTCCGTCTCTGTCTCTGTCTCTGTCTCTGTCTCTGTCGCAGTCTCTCTCTCTGTCTCTGTCTCTGTCCCTGTCTCTGTCTCTGTCTCTGTCTCTGTCTCTGTCTCCGTCTCTGTCTCCGTCTCTGTCTCTGTCTCCGTCTTTGTCTCCGTCCTTGTCACCGTCTTTGTCTCCTGCCCCTATGCCTCCGACTTTGTCTCCTGCCCCTCTGTCTCTGTCTGTGTCTCTGTCTCCCCCTCTGTCTCCCCCTCTGTCTCTGTCTCTGTCTCTGTCTCTGTCTCTGTCTCTGTCTCTGTATCTGTCTCTGTCTCTGTCTCTGTCTCTGTCTCTGTCTCTGTCTCTGTCTCAGTCTCTGTCTCTGTCTCTGTCTCTCTCTCTGTCGCTGTCCCTCCCTCTGTCTCTGTCTCTGTCTCTGTCTCTGTCTCCGTCTTTGTCTCCGTCCTTGTCTCCGTCTTTGTCTCCGGCCCCTATGCCTCCGACTTTGTCTCCTGCCCCTCTGTCTCTGTCTCTGTCTCTGTCTCTCCCTCTGTCTCTGTCTCTGTCTCCTCCTTGGTCTGTGTCTCCGTCTCTGTGTCTGTCTCTGTCTCTGTCTCTGTCTCTGTCACTGCCTCTGTCTCTGTCTCTGTCTCTGTCGCTGTCTCTTCCTCTGTCTCTATCTCCGTCTCTGTCCCTGGCTCTGTCTCTGCCTCTGTCTCCGTCTCTGTCTGTGTCTCGGTCTTTGTCTCCGTCTCTGTCTCTGTCTGTGTCCCTGTCTCTGTCTCCGTCCCTGTCTCTGCCGCTGTCTCTGTCTCTGTCTCTGTCGCTGTCTCTCCCTCTGTCTCTGTCTCTGTCTCCGTCCCTGGCTCCGTCTCTGCCCCTGTCTCCGTCTCTGTCTCTGTCTGTGTCCCTGTCTCTGTCTCCGTCCCTGTCTCTGCCGCTGTCTCCGTCTCTGTCTCTGTCTCTGTCTCTGACTCTGTCTCCGTCTCTGTCCCTGGCTCTGTCTCTGCCTCTGTCTCCGTCTCTGTCTCTGTCTCGGTCTTTGTCTCCGTCTCTGTTTCTGCCTCTGTCTCTGTCCGCGTATCTTTCTCTGTCTCTGTCTCTGTCTCTGTCTCTGTCTCTGTCTCTGTCTCTGTCTCTGTCTCTGTCTCTGTCTGTGTCTCTGTCTCTGTCTCCGTCCCTGTCTCTGCCGCTGTCTCTGTCTCCGTCTCAGTCTCTGTCTCTGTCTCCGTCTCTCTCTCTGTCTCTGTCTCTGCCTCTGTCTCTGTCCGCGTACCTGTCTCTGTCTCTGTTTCTGTCTCTGTCTCTGTCGCTGTCTCTCCCTCTGTCTCTGTCTCCGTCTCTGTCCCTGGCTCTGTCTCTGCCTCTGTCTCTGTCTCTGTCTCTATCTCTGTCTCCGTCCCTGTCTCTGCCGCTGTCTCTGTCTCCGTCTCAGTCTCTGTCTCTGTCTCCGTCTCTCTCACTCTGTGTCTGTCTCTGCCTCTGTCTCTGTCCGCGTATCTGTCTCTGTCTCTGTTTCTGTCTCTGTCTCTGTCTCTGTCTCTGTGTCTGTCTCTGTCTCTGTCTCTGTCGCTGTCTCTCCCTCAGTATCTGTCTCTGTCTCTGTCTCTGTCTCTGTCTCAGTCTCTGTCTCTGTCTCTGTCTCTGTCTGTGTCTCTGTCTCTGTCTCCGTCCCTGTCTTTGCCGCTGTCTCTGTCTCCGTCTCAGTCACTGTCTCTGTCTCCGTCTCTCTCTCTGTCTCTGTTTCTGCCTCGGTCTCTGTCCGCGTATCTGTCTCTGTCTCTGTCTCTGTCTCTGCCTCTGTCGCTGTCTCTGTCTCTGTCTCTGTCTCTGTCTCTGTCTCTGTCTCTGTCTCTGTCTCTGTCTCTGTCTCTGTCTCTGTCTCTGTCTCTGTCTCTGTCTCTGTCTCTGTCTGTGTCTCTGTCTCTGTCTCCGTCCCTGTCTCTGCCGCTGTCTCTGTCTCCGTCTCAGTCTCTGTCTCTGTCTCCGTCTCTCTCTCTGTCTCTGTCTCTGCCTCTGTCTCTGTCTCTGTTTCTGTCTCTGTCTCTCTCTATGTCTCTGTCTCTGTCTCTGTCTCTGTCTCTGTCTCTGTCTCTGTCTCTGCCTCTGTCTCTGTCCGCGTATCTGTCTCTGTCTCTGTTTCTGTCTCTGTCTCTGTCTCTGTCTCTGTCTCTGTCTCTGTCTCTGCCTCCGTCTCTGTCCCTGGCTCTGTCTCTGCCTCTGTCTCCGTCTCTGTCTCTGTCTCGGTCTTTGTCTCCGTCTCTGTTTCTGCCTCTGTCTCTGTCCGCGTATCTTTCTCTGTCTCTGTCTCTGTCTCTGTCTCCGTCCCTGTCTCTGCCGCTGTCTCTGTCTCCGTCTCAGTCTCTGTCTCTGTCTCCGTCTCTCTCTCTGTCTCTGTCTCTGCCCCTGTCTCTGTCCGCGTATCTGTATCTGTCTCTGTTTCTGTCTCTGTTTCTGTCTCTGTCTCTGTCTCTGTCTCTGTCTCTGTCTCTGTCTCTGTCTCTGTCTCTGTCTCTGTCTCTGTCTCTGTCTCTGTATCTGTCTCTGTCTCTGTCTCTGTCTCTGTCTCTGTCCCTGTCTGTGTTCCTGTCTCTGTCTCCGTCCCTGTCTCTGCCGCTGTCTCTGTCTCTGTCTCTGTCTCCGTCTCTGCATCTGTCTCTGTCCGCGTATCTGTCTCTGTCTCTGTTTCTGTCTCTGTCTCTGTCTCTGTCTCTCCCTCTGTCTCTGTCTCCGTCTCTGTCCCTGGCTCTGTCTCTGCCTCTGTCTCCGTCTCTGTCTCTGTCTCGGTCTTTGTCTCCGTCTCTGTCTCCGTCTCTGTCTCTGTCTCTGTCTCTATCTCCGTCTCTGTCTCTGTATCTGTCTGTGTCTGTGTCTCTGTCTCTGCCTCTGTCGCTGTCTCTGCCTCTGTCTCTGTCCCCGTATCTGTCCCTGTCTCTGTTTCTGTCTCTGTCTCTGTCTCTGTCTCTGTCTCTGTCTCTGTCTCTGTCTCCGTCTCTGTCTCTGTCTCTGTCTCTGTCTCTGTCTCTGTCTCTGTCTCTGTCGCTGTCTCTCCCTCAGTCTCTGTCTCTGTCTCTGTCCCTGGCTCTGTCTCTGCCTCTGTCTCCGTCTTTGTTCCTGTCTCTGCCTCTGTCTCTGTCTCTGTCTCTGTCTCTGCCTCTGCCTCTGTCTCTATCTCTGTCTCTGTCTTTGTCTCTGTCTCTGTCTCTGTCTCTGTCTCTGTCTCTGTCTCTGTCTCTGTCTCTGTCTCTGTCTCTGTCTCTGTCTCTGTCTCTGTCTCTGTCTCTGTCTCTGTCTCTGTCTCTGTCTCTGTCTCTGTCTCTGTCTCTGTCTCTGTCTCTGTCTCTGTCTCTGTCTCTGTCTCTGTCTCTGTCTCTGTCTCAGTCTCTGTCTCTGTCTCTGTCGCTGTCTCTCCCTCTGTCTCCGTCTCTGTCTCTGTCTGTGTCTCTGTCTCTGACTCTGTTTCTGTCTCTGTCTCTGTCTCTGTCTCCGTCCCTGTCTTTGCCGCTGTCTCTGTCTCCGTCTCAGTCTCTGTCTCTGTCTCTGTCTCTGTCTCTGTCTCTGTCTCTGTCTCTGTCTCTGTCTGTGTCTCTGTCTCTGTCTCCGTCCCTGTCTATGCCGCTGTCTCTGTCTCCGTCTCAGTCTCTGTCTCTGTCTCCGTCTCTCTCTCTGTCTCTGTCTCTGCCTCTGTCTCTGTCTCTGTTTCTGTCTCTGTCTCTGTCTATGTCTCTGTCTCTGTCTCTGTCTCTGTCTCTGTCTCTGTCTCTGTCTGTGTCCCTGTCTCTGTCTCCGTCCCTGTCTCTGCCGCTGTCTCTGTCTCGGTCTCAGTCTCTGTCTCTGTCTCCGTCTCTCTCTCTGTCTCTGTCTCTGCCTCTGTCTCTGTCCGCGTATCTGCCTCTGTCTCTGTTTCTGTCTCTGTCTCTGTCTCTGTCTCTGTCTCTGTCCCTGTCTCTGTCTCCGTCTCTGTCCCTGGCTCTGTCTCTGCCTCTGTCTCCGTCTCTGTCTCTGTCTCGGCCTTTGTCTCCGTCTCTGTTTCTGCCTCTGTCTCTGTCCGCGTATCTTTCTCTGTCTCTGTCTCTGTCTCTGTCTCTGTCTCTGTCTCTGTCTCTGTCTCTGTCTCTGTCTGTGTCTCTGTCTCTGTCTCCGTCCCTGTCTCTGCCGCTGTCTCTGTCTCCGTCTCAGTCTCTGTCTCTGTCTCCGTCTCTCTCTCTGTCTCTGCCTCTGCCTCTGTCTGTGTCCCTGTCTCTGTCTCCGTACCTGTCTCTGCCGCTGTCTCTGTCTCCGTCTCAGTCTCTGTCTCTGTCTCCGTCTCTCTCTCTGTCTCTGTCTCTGCCTCTGTCTCTGTCCGCGTATCTGTCTGTGTCTCTGTTTCTGTCTCTGTCTCTGTCGCTGTCTCTCCCTCTGTCTCTGTCTCCGTCTCTGTCCCTGGCTCTGTCTCTGCCTCTGTCTCTGTCTCTGTCTCTATCTCTGTCTCCGTCCCTGTCTCTGCCGCTGTCTCTGTTTCTGTCTCTGTCTCTGTCTCTGTCTCTGTCTCTGTGTCTGTCTCTGTCTCTGTCTCTGTCGCTGTCTCTCCCTCAGTCTCTGTCTCTGTCTCTGTCTCTGTCTCTGTCTCTGTCTCTGTCTCAGTCTCTGTCTCTGTCTCTGTCTGTGTCTCTGTCTCTGTCTCCGTCCCTGTCTTTGCCGCTGTCTCTGTCTCCGTCTCAGTCTCTGTCTCTGTCTCCGTCTCTCTCTCTGTGTCTGTTTCTGCCTCGGTCTCTGCCGCGTATCTGTCTCTGTCTCTGTTTCTGTCTCTGTCTCTGTCTCTGTCTCAGTCTCAGTCTCTGTCTGTGTCTCTGTCTCTGTCTCCGTCCCTGTCTCTGCCGCTGTCTCTGTCTCCGTCTCAGTCTCTGTCTCTGTCTCCGTCTCTCTCTCTGTCTCTGTCTCGGCCTCTGTCTCTGTCTCTGTTTCTGTCTCTGTCTCTGTCTCTGTCTCTGTCTCTGTCTCTGTCTCTGTCTCTGTCTCTGTCTCCGTCTCAGTCTCTGTCTCTGTCTCCGTCTCTGTCTCTGTCTCCGTCTTTGTCTCCGTCCTTGTCACCGTCTTTGTCTCCTGCCCCTATGCCTCAGACTTTGTCTCCTGCCCCTCTGTCTCTGTCTGTGTCTCTGTCTCCCCCTCTGTCTCTGTCTCTGTCTCCTCCTCGGTCTGTGTCTCTGTCTCTGTCTCCCCCTCTGTCTCTGTCTCTGTCTCCTCCTTGGTCTGTGTCTCTGTCTCTGTCTCTGTCTCTGTCTCTGTCTCTGTCTCTGTCTCTGTCTCTGTCTCTGTCTCTGTCTCTGTGTCTGTCTCTGTCTCTGTCTCTGTCTCTGTCTCTGTCTGTGTCTCTGTCTCTGTCTCTGTCTCTGTCGCTGTCTCTGTCTCTGTCTCCGTCTCTGTCCCTGTCTCTGTCTCTGTCTCTGTCTCTGTCTCTGTCTCCGTCTCTGTCTCCGTCTCTGTCTCTGTCTCCTGCCCCTCTGCCTCCGACTTTGCCTCCTGCCCCTCTGTCTCTGTCTGTGTCTCTGTCTCTCCCTCTGTCTCTGTCTCTGCCTCTTCCTCGGTCTGTGTCTCTGTCTCTGTCTCTGTCTCTGTCGCTATCTCTGTCTCTGTCTCTGTCTCTGTCCCTGTCTCTGTCTCTGTCTCTGTCTCCGTCTCTGTCTCTGTCTCCGTCTTTGTCTCCGTCCTTGTCTCCGTCTTTGTCTCCTGCCCCTATGCCTCCGACTTTGTCTCCTGCCCCTCTGTCTCTGTCTCTGCCTCTGTCTCTGTCTCTGTCTCTGTCTCAGTCTCTGTCTCTGTCTCTGTCCCTGGCTCTGTCTCTGCCTCTGTCTCCGTCTCTGTCTCTGTCTCTGTCTCTGTCTCTGTCTCTGTCTCTGTCGCAGTCTCTCTCTCTGTCTCTGTCTCTGTCAATGTCTCTGTCTCTGTCTCTGTCTCTGTCTCTGTCTCCGTCCCTGTCTCCTTCTCTGTCTCTGTCTCCGTCTTTGTCTCCGTCCTTGTCACCGTCTTTGTCTCCTGCCCCTATGCCTCCGACTTTGTCTCCTGCCCCTCTGTCTCTGTCTGTGTCTCTGTCTCCCCCTCTGTCTCTGTCTCTGTCTCCTCCTCGGTCTGTGTCTCTATCTCTGTCTCTGTCTCTGTCTCTGTCGCTGTCTCTGTCTCTGCCTCTGTCTCTTTCTCTGTCTCTGTCTCTGTCTCTGTCTCTGTCTCTGTCTCTGTCTCTGTCTCTGTCTCTGTCTCTGTCTCTGTCTCTCTCTCTGTCGCTGTCTCTCCCTCTGTCTCTGTCTCTGTCTCTGTCTCCGTCTTTGTCTCCGTCCTTGTCTCCGTCTTTGTCTCCTGCCCCTATGCCTCCGACTTTGTCTCCTGCCCCTCTGTCTTTGTCTGTGTCTCTGTCTCTCCCTCTGTCTCTGTCTCTGTCTCCTCCTCGGTCTGTGTCTCTGTCTCTGTGTCTGTCTCTGTCTCTGTCTCTGTCTCTGTCTCTGTCTCTGTCACTGCCTCTGTCTCTGTCTCTGTCTCTGTCGCTGTCTCTTCCTCTGTCTCTATCTCCGTCTCTGTCCCTGGCTCTGTCTCTGCCTCTGTCTCCGTCTCTGTCTGTGTCTCGGTCTTTGTCTCCGTCTCTGTCTCCGTCTCTGTCTCTGTCTCCGTCTTTGTCTCCGTCCTTGTCACCGTCCTTGTCTCCTGCCCCTATGCCTCCGACTTTGTCTCCTATCCCTCTGTCTCTGTCTGTGTCTCCGTCTCCCCCTCTGTCTCTGTCTCTGTCTCCTCCTCGGTCTGTGTCTCTGTCTCTGTCTCCCCCTCTGTCTCTGTCTCTGTCTCCTCCTCGGTCTGTGTCTCTGTCTCTGTCTCTGTCGCTGTCTCTCCCTCTGTCTCCGTCTCTGTCTCTGTCTGTGTCTCTGTCTCTGACTCTGTTTCTGTCTCTGTCTCTGTCTCTGTCTCCGTCCCTGTCTTTGCCGCTGTCTCTGTCTCCGTCTCAGTCTCTGTCTCTGTCTCTGTCTCTGTCTCTGTCTCTGTCTCTGTCTCTGTCTCTGTCTGTGTCTCTGTCTCTGTCTCCGTCCCTGTCTATGCCGCTGTCTCTGTCTCCGTCTCAGTCTCTGTCTCTGTCTCCGTCTCTCTCTCTGTCTCTGTCTCTGCCTCTGTCTCTGTCTCTGTTTCTGTCTCTGTCTCTGTCTATGTCTCTGTCTCTGTCTCTGTCTCTGTCTCTGTCTCTGTCTCTGTCTGTGTCCCTGTCTCTGTCTCCGTCCCTGTCTCTGCCGCTGTCTCTGTCTCGGTCTCAGTCTCTGTCTCTGTCTCCGTCTCTCTCTCTGTCTCTGTCTCTGCCTCTGTCTCTGTCCGCGTATCTGCCTCTGTCTCTGTTTCTGTCTCTGTCTCTGTCTCTGTCTCTGTCTCTGTCCCTGTCTCTGTCTCCGTCTCTGTCCCTGGCTCTGTCTCTGCCTCTGTCTCCGTCTCTGTCTCTGTCTCGGCCTTTGTCTCCGTCTCTGTTTCTGCCTCTGTCTCTGTCCGCGTATCTTTCTCTGTCTCTGTCTCTGTCTCTGTCTCTGTCTCTGTCTCTGTCTCTGTCTCTGTCTCTGTCTGTGTCTCTGTCTCTGTCTCCGTCCCTGTCTCTGCCGCTGTCTCTGTCTCCGTCTCAGTCTCTGTCTCTGTCTCCGTCTCTCTCTCTGTCTCTGTCTCTGCCTCTGTCTCTGTCTCTGTTTCTGTCTCTGTCTCTGTCTCTGTCTCTGTCTCTGTCTCTGTCTCTGTCTCTGTCTCTGTCTCCGTCTCAGTCTCTGTCTCTGTCTCCGTCTCTGTCTCTGTCTCCGTCTTTGTCTCCGTCCTTGTCACCGTCTTTGTCTCCTGCCCCTATGCCTCAGACTTTGTCTCCTGCCCCTCTGTCTCTGTCTGTGTCTCTGTCTCCCCCTCTGTCTCTGTCTCTGTCTCCTCCTCGGTCTGTGTCTCTGTCTCTGTCTCCCCCTCTGTCTCTGTCTCTGTCTCCTCCTTGGTCTGTGTCTCTGTCTCTGTCTCTGTCTCTGTCTCTGTCTCTGTCTCTGTCTCTGTCTCTGTCTCTGTCTCTGTCTCTGTGTCTGTCTCTGTCTCTGTCTCTGTCTCTGTCTCTGTCTGTGTCTCTGTCTCTGTCTCTGTCTCTGTCGCTGTCTCTGTCTCTGTCTCCGTCTCTGTCCCTGTCTCTGTCTCTGTCTCTGTCTCTGTCTCTGTCTCCGTCTCTGTCTCCGTCTCTGTCTCTGTCTCCTGCCCCTCTGCCTCCGACTTTGCCTCCTGCCCCTCTGTCTCTGTCTGTGTCTCTGTCTCTCCCTCTGTCTCTGTCTCTGCCTCTTCCTCGGTCTGTGTCTCTGTCTCTGTCTCTGTCTCTGTCGCTATCTCTGTCTCTGTCTCTGTCTCTGTCCCTGTCTCTGTCTCTGTCTCTGTCTCCGTCTCTGTCTCTGTCTCCGTCTTTGTCTCCGTCCTTGTCTCCGTCTTTGTCTCCTGCCCCTATGCCTCCGACTTTGTCTCCTGCCCCTCTGTCTCTGTCTCTGCCTCTGTCTCTGTCTCTGTCTCTGTCTCAGTCTCTGTCTCTGTCTCTGTCCCTGGCTCTGTCTCTGCCTCTGTCTCCGTCTCTGTCTCTGTCTCTGTCTCTGTCTCTGTCTCTGTCTCTGTCGCAGTCTCTCTCTCTGTCTCTGTCTCTGTCCATGTCTCTGTCTCTGTCTCTGTCTCTGTCTCTGTCTCCGTCCCTGTCTCCTTCTCTGTCTCTGTCTCCGTCTTTGTCTCCGTCCTTGTCACCGTCTTTGTCTCCTGCCCCTATGCCTCCGACTTTGTCTCCTGCCCCTCTGTCTCTGTCTGTGTCTCTGTCTCCCCCTCTGTCTCTGTCTCTGTCTCCTCCTCGGTCTGTGTCTCTATCTCTGTCTCTGTCTCTGTCTCTGTCGCTGTCTCTGTCTCTGCCTCTGTCTCTTTCTCTGTCTCTGTCTCTGTCTCTGTCTCTGTCTCTGTCTCTGTCTCTGTCTCTGTCTCTGTCTCTGTCTCTGTCTCTCTCTCTGTCGCTGTCTCTCCCTCTGTCTCTGTCTCTGTCTCTGTCTCCGTCTTTGTCTCCGTCCTTGTCTCCGTCTTTGTCTCCTGCCCCTATGCCTCCGACTTTGTCTCCTGCCCCTCTGTCTTTGTCTGTGTCTCTGTCTCTCCCTCTGTCTCTGTCTCTGTCTCCTCCTCGGTCTGTGTCTCTGTCTCTGTGTCTGTCTCTGTCTCTGTCTCTGTCTCTGTCTCTGTCTCTGTCACTGCCTCTGTCTCTGTCTCTGTCTCTGTCGCTGTCTCTTCCTCTGTCTCTATCTCCGTCTCTGTCCCTGGCTCTGTCTCTGCCTCTGTCTCCGTCTCTGTCTGTGTCTCGGTCTTTGTCTCCGTCTCTGTCTCCGTCTCTGTCTCTGTCTCCGTCTTTGTCTCCGTCCTTGTCACCGTCCTTGTCTCCTGCCCCTATGCCTCCGACTTTGTCTCCTATCCCTCTGTCTCTGTCTGTGTCTCCGTCTCCCCCTCTGTCTCTGTCTCTGTCTCCTCCTCGGTCTGTGTCTCTGTCTCTGTCTCCCCCTCTGTCTCTGTCTCTGTCTCCTCCTCGGTCTGTGTCTCTGTCTCTGTCTCTGTCGCTGTCTCTCCCTCTGTCTCCGTCTCTGTCTCTGTCTGTGTCTCTGTCTCTGACTCTGTTTCTGTCTCTGTCTCTGTCTCTGTCTCCGTCCCTGTCTTTGCCGCTGTCTCTGTCTCCGTCTCAGTCTCTGTCTCTGTCTCTGTCTCTGTCTCTGTCTCTGTCTCTGTCTCTGTCTCTGTCTGTGTCTCTGTCTCTGTCTCCGTCCCTGTCTATGCCGCTGTCTCTGTCTCCGTCTCAGTCTCTGTCTCTGTCTCCGTCTCTCTCTCTGTCTCTGTCTCTGCCTCTGTCTCTGTCTCTGTTTCTGTCTCTGTCTCTGTCTATGTCTCTGTCTCTGTCTCTGTCTCTGTCTCTGTCTCTGTCTCTGTCTGTGTCCCTGTCTCTGTCTCCGTCCCTGTCTCTGCCGCTGTCTCTGTCTCGGTCTCAGTCTCTGTCTCTGTCTCCGTCTCTCTCTCTGTCTCTGTCTCTGCCTCTGTCTCTGTCCGCGTATCTGCCTCTGTCTCTGTTTCTGTCTCTGTCTCTGTCTCTGTCTCTGTCTCTGTCCCTGTCTCTGTCTCCGTCTCTGTCCCTGGCTCTGTCTCTGCCTCTGTCTCCGTCTCTGTCTCTGTCTCGGCCTTTGTCTCCGTCTCTGTTTCTGCCTCTGTCTCTGTCCGCGTATCTTTCTCTGTCTCTGTCTCTGTCTCTGTCTCTGTCTCTGTCTCTGTCTCTGTCTCTGTCTCTGTCTGTGTCTCTGTCTCTGTCTCCGTCCCTGTCTCTGCCGCTGTCTCTGTCTCCGTCTCAGTCTCTGTCTCTGTCTCCGTCTCTCTCTCTGTCTCTGCCTCTGCCTCTGTCTGTGTCCCTGTCTCTGTCTCCGTACCTGTCTCTGCCGCTGTCTCTGTCTCCGTCTCAGTCTCTGTCTCTGTCTCCGTCTCTCTCTCTGTCTCTGTCTCTGCCTCTGTCTCTGTCCGCGTATCTGTCTGTGTCTCTGTTTCTGTCTCTGTCTCTGTCGCTGTCTCTCCCTCTGTCTCTGTCTCCGTCTCTGTCCCTGGCTCTGTCTCTGCCTCTGTCTCTGTCTCTGTCTCTATCTCTGTCTCCGTCCCTGTCTCTGCCGCTGTCTCTGTTTCTGTCTCTGTCTCTGTCTCTGTCTCTGTCTCTGTGTCTGTCTCTGTCTCTGTCTCTGTCGCTGTCTCTCCCTCAGTCTCTGTCTCTGTCTCTGTCTCTGTCTCTGTCTCTGTCTCTGTCTCAGTCTCTGTCTCTGTCTCTGTCTGTGTCTCTGTCTCTGTCTCCGTCCCTGTCTTTGCCGCTGTCTCTGTCTCCGTCTCAGTCTCTGTCTCTGTCTCCGTCTCTCTCTCTGTGTCTGTTTCTGCCTCGGTCTCTGCCGCGTATCTGTCTCTGTCTCTGTTTCTGTCTCTGTCTCTGTCTCTGTCTCAGTCTCAGTCTCTGTCTGTGTCTCTGTCTCTGTCTCCGTCCCTGTCTCTGCCGCTGTCTCTGTCTCCGTCTCAGTCTCTGTCTCTGTCTCCGTCTCTCTCTCTGTCTCTGTCTCTGCCTCTGTCTCTGTCTCTGTTTCTGTCTCTGTCTCTGTCTCTGTCTCTGTCTCTGTCTCTGTCTCTGTCTCTGTCTCTGTCTCCGTCTCAGTCTCTGTCTCTGTCTCCGTCTCTGTCTCTGTCTCCGTCTTTGTCTCCGTCCTTGTCGCCGTCTTTGTCTCCTGCCCCTATGCCTCAGACTTTGTCTCCTGCCCCTCTGTCTCTGTCTGTGTCTCTGTCTCCCCCTCTGTCTCTGTCTCTGTCTCCTCCTCGGTCTGTGTCTCTGTCTCTGTCTCCCCCTCTGTCTCTGTCTCTGTCTCCTCCTTGGTCTGTGTCTCTGTCTCTGTCTCTGTCTCTGTCTCTGTCTCTGTCTCTGTCTCTGTCTCTGTCTCTGTCTCTGTCTCTGTCTCTGTGTCTGTCTCTGTCTCTGTCTCTGTCTCTGTCTCTGTCTGTGTCTCTGTCTCTGTCTCTGTCTCTGTCGCTGTCTCTGTCTCTGTCTCCGTCTCTGTCCCTGTCTCTGTCTCTGTCTCTGTCTCTGTCTCTGTCTCCGTCTCTGTCTCCGTCTCTGTCTCTGTCTCCTGCCCCTCTGCCTCCGACTTTGCCTCCTGCCCCTCTGTCTCTGTCTGTGTCTCTGTCTCTCCCTCTGTCTCTGTCTCTGCCTCTTCCTCGGTCTGTGTCTCTGTCTCTGTCTCTGTCTCTGTCGCTATCTCTGTCTCTGTCTCTGTCTCTGTCCCTGTCTCTGTCTCTGTCTCTGTCTCCGTCTCTGTCTCTGTCTCCGTCTTTGTCTCCGTCCTTGTCTCCGTCTTTGTCTCCTGCCCCTATGCCTCCGACTTTGTCTCCTGCCCCTCTGTCTCTGTCTCTGCCTCTGTCTCTGTCTCTGTCTCTGTCTCAGTCTCTGTCTCTGTCTCTGTCCCTGGCTCTGTCTCTGCCTCTGTCTCCGTCTCTGTCTCTGTCTCTGTCTCTGTCTCTGTCTCTGTCTCTGTCGCAGTCTCTCTCTCTGTCTCTGTCTCTGTCCATGTCTCTGTCTCTGTCTCTGTCTCTGTCTCTGTCTCCGTCCCTGTCTCCTTCTCTGTCTCTGTCTCCGTCTTTGTCTCCGTCCTTGTCACCGTCTTTGTCTCCTGCCCCTATGCCTCCGACTTTGTCTCCTGCCCCTCTGTCTCTGTCTGTGTCTCTGTCTCCCCCTCTGTCTCTGTCTCTGTCTCCTCCTCGGTCTGTGTCTCTATCTCTGTCTCTGTCTCTGTCTCTGTCGCTGTCTCTGTCTCTGCCTCTGTCTCTTTCTCTGTCTCTGTCTCTGTCTCTGTCTCTGTCTCTGTCTCTGTCTCTGTCTCTGTCTCTGTCTCTGTCTCTGTCTCTCTCTCTGTCGCTGTCTCTCCCTCTGTCTCTGTCTCTGTCTCTGTCTCCGTCTTTGTCTCCGTCCTTGTCTCCGTCTTTGTCTCCTGCCCCTATGCCTCCGACTTTGTCTCCTGCCCCTCTGTCTTTGTCTGTGTCTCTGTCTCTCCCTCTGTCTCTGTCTCTGTCTCCTCCTCGGTCTGTGTCTCTGTCTCTGTGTCTGTCTCTGTCTCTGTCTCTGTCTCTGTCTCTGTCTCTGTCACTGCCTCTGTCTCTGTCTCTGTCTCTGTCGCTGTCTCTTCCTCTGTCTCTATCTCCGTCTCTGTCCCTGGCTCTGTCTCTGCCTCTGTCTCCGTCTCTGTCTGTGTCTCGGTCTTTGTCTCCGTCTCTGTCTCCGTCTCTGTCTCTGTCTCCGTCTTTGTCTCCGTCCTTGTCACCGTCCTTGTCTCCTGCCCCTATGCCTCCGACTTTGTCTCCTATCCCTCTGTCTCTGTCTGTGTCTCCGTCTCCCCCTCTGTCTCTGTCTCTGTCTCCTCCTCGGTCTGTGTCTCTGTCTCTGTCTCCCCCTCTGTCTCTGTCTCTGTCTCCTCCTCGGTCTGTGTCTCTGTCTCTGTCTCTGTCTCTGTCTCTGTCTCTGTCTCTGTCTCTGTCTCTGTCTCTGTCTCTGTCTCTGTCTCTGTCTCTGTCTCTGTCTCTGTCTCTGTCTCTGTCTCTGTCTCTGTCTCTGTCTCTGTCTCTGTCTCTGTCTCTGTCTCTGTCTCTGTCTCTCTCTCTGTCGCTGTCTCTCCCTCTGTCTCTGTCTCTGTCGCTGTCTCCCCCTCTGTCTCTGTCTCCGTCTCTGTCCCTGGCTCTGTCTCTGCCTCTGTTTCTGTCTCTGTCTCTGTCTCGGTCTCTGTCTCTGTCTCTGTCTCTGTCACTGTCTCTGTCTCTGTCGCTGTCTCTGTCCCTGTCTCTGTCTCTGTCTCTGTCTCCGTAACTGTCTCTGTCTCTGTCTCTGTCTCTGTCTCTGTCGCTGTCTCTCCCTCTGTCTCTGTCTCTGTCTCCGTCCCTGGCTCTGTCTCTGCCCCTGTCTCCGTCTCTGTCTCTGTCTCTGCCTCTCCCTCTGTCTCTGTCTCTGTCGCTGTCTCCCCCTCTGTCTCTGTCTCCGTCTCTGTCCCTGGCTCTGTCTCTGCCTCTGTTTCTGTCTCTGTCTCTGCCTCTGTGTCTGTCTCTGTCTCTGTCTCGGTCTCTGTCTCTGTCTCTGTCTCTGTCTCTGTCTCTGTCTCTGTCTCTGTCTCTGTCTCTGTCTCTGTCTCTGTCTCTGTCTCTGTCTCTGTCTCTGTCTCTGTCTCTGTCTCTGTCTCTGTCTCTGTCTCTGTCTCTGTCTCTCTCTCTGTCGCTGTCTCTCCCTCTGTCTCTGTCTCTGTCGCTCTCTCCCCCTCTGTCTCTGTCTCCGTCTCTGTCCCTGGCTCTGTCTCTGCCTCTGTTTCTGTCGCTGTCTCTGTCTCTGTCTCTGTCTCTGTCTCTGTCTCCGTAACTGTCTCTGTCTCTGTCTCTGTCTCTGTCTCTGTCTCTGTCGCTGTCTCTCCCTCTGTCTCTGTCTCTGTCTCCGTACCTGGCTCTGTCTCTGCCCCTGTCTCCGTCTCTGTCTCTGTCTCTGCCTCTCCCTCTGTCTCTGTCTCTGTCGCTGTCTCCCCCTCTGTCTCTGTCTCCGTCTCTGTCCCTGGCTCTGTCTCTGCCTCTGTTTCTGTCTCTGTCTCTGCCTCTGTGTCTGTCTCTGTCTCTGTCTCGGTCTCTGTCTCTGTCTCTGTCTCTGTCGCTGTCTCTGTCTCTGTCTCTGCCTCTGTCTCTATCTCCGTCTCTGTCCCTGGCTCTGTCTCTGCCTCTGTCTCTGCCTCTGTCTCTGTCCCTGTCCCTCTCCCTGTACCTGTCGCTGTCTCTGTCTCTGTCTCTGTCTCGGTCTCTGTCTCTGTCTCTGTCTTTGCCTGTGTCTCTGTCCACGTATCTGTCTCTGTCTCTGTTTCTGTCTCGGTCTCTGTCTTTATCTCTGTCTCTGCCTCTGTCTCTGTCTCTGCCTCTGTCTCTGTCTCTGTCTCTGTCTCAGTCTCTGCCTCTGTCTCTGTCCCTGGCTCTGTCTCTGCCTCTGTCTCCGTCTCTGTCTCTGTCTCTGTCTCTGTCTCTGTCGCAGTCTCTCTCTCTGTCTCTGTCTCTGTCCCTGTCTCTGTCTCTGTCTCTGTCTCTGTCTCTGTCTCTGTCTCTGTCTCTGTCTCTGTCTCTGTCTCTGTCTCTGTCTCTGTCTCTGTCTCTGTCTCTGTCTCTGCCGCAGTCTCTCTCTCTGTCTCTGTCTCTGTCCCTGTCTCTGTCTCTGTCTCTGTCTCTGTCTCTGTCTCCGTCTCTGTCTCCGTCTCTGTCTCTGTCTCCGTCTTTGTCTCCGTCCTTGTCACCGCCTTTGTCTCCTGCCCCTATGCCTCCGACTTTGTCTCCTGCCCCTCTGTCTCTGTCTGTGTCTCTGTCTCCCCCTCTGTCTCTGTCTCTGTCTCCTCCTCGGTCTGTGTCCCTGTCTCTGTCTCTGTCTCGGTCTCTGTCTCTGTCTCTGTCTCTGTCTCTGTCTCTGTCTGTGTCCCTGTCTCTGTCTCCGTCCCTGTCTCTGCCGCTGTCTCTGTCTCTGTCTCTGTCGCTGTCTCTCCCTCTGTCTCTGTCTCTGTCTCCGTCCCTGGCTCTGTCTCTGCCCCTGTCTCCGTCTCTGTCTCTGTCTCTGTCTCTGTCTCTGTCCCTGTCTCTGTCTCTGTCGCTGTCTCTCCCTCTGTCTCTGTCTCTGTCTCCGTCCCTGGCTCTGTCTCTGCCCCTGTCTCCGTCTCTGTCTCTGTCTCTGTCTCTGACTCTGTCTCCGTCTCTGTCCCTGGCTCTGTCTCTGCCTCTGTCTCCGTCTCTGTCTCTGTCTCGGTCTTTGTCTCCGTCTCTGTTTCTGCCTCTGTCTCTGTCCGCGTATCTTTCTCTGTCTCTGTCTCTGTCTCTGTCTCTGTCTCTGTCTCTGTCTCTGTCTCTGTCTCTGTCTCTGTCTCTGTCTGTGTCTCTGTCTCTGTCTCCGTCCCTGTCTCTGCCGCTGTCTCTGTCTCCGTCTCAGTCTCTGTCTCTGTCTCCGTCTCTCTCTCTGTCTCTGTCTCTGCCTCTGTCTCGGTCCGCGTATCTGTCTCTGTCTCTGTTTCTGTCTCTGTCTCTGTCGCTGTCTCTTCCTCTGTCTCTGTCTCCGTCTCTGTCCCTGGCTCTGTCTCTGCCTCTGTCTCTGTCTCTGTCTCTATCTCTGTCTCCGTCCCTGTCTCTGCCGCTGTCTCTGTCTCCGTCTCAGTCTCTGTCTCTGTCTCCGTCTCTCTCACTCTGTGTCTGTCTCTGCCTCTGTCTCTGTCCGCGTATCTGTCTCTGTCTCTGTTTCTGTCTCTGTCTCTGTCTCTGTCTCTGTGTCTGTCTCTGTCTCTGTCTCTGTCGCTGTCTCTCCCTCAGTATCTGTCTCTGTCTCTGTCTCTGTCTCTGTCTCAGTCTCTGTCTCTGTCTCTGTCTCTGTCTGTGTCTCTGTCTCTGTCTCCGTCCCTGTCTTTGCCGCTGTCTCTGTCTCCGTCTCAGTCACTGTCTCTGTCTCCGTCTCTCTCTCTGTCTCTGTTTCTGCCTCGGTCTCTGTCCGCGTATCTGTCTCTGTCTCTGTCTCTGTCTCTGCCTCTGTCGCTGTCTCTGTCTCTGTCTCTGTCTCTGTCTCTGTCTCTGTCTCTGTCTCTGTCTCTGTCTCTGTCTCTGTCTCTGTCTCTGTCTGTGTCTCTGTCTCTGTCTCCGTCCCTGTCTCTGCCGCTGTCTCTGTCTCCGTCTCAGTCTCTGTCTCTGTCTCCGTCTCTCTCTCTGTCTCTGTCTCTGCCTCTGTCTCTGTCTCTGTTTCTGTCTCTGTCTCTGTCTATGTCTCTGTCTCTGTCTCTGTCTCTGTCTCTGTCTCTGTCTCTGTCTCTGTCTCTGTCTCTGCCTCTGTCTCTGTCCGCGTATCTGTCTCTGTCTCTGTTTCTGTCTCTGTCTCTGTCTCTGTCTCTGTCTCTGTCTCTGTCTCTGTCTCTGCCTCCGTCTCTGTCCCTGGCTCTGTCTCTGCCTCTGTCTCCGTCTCTGTCTCTGTCTCGGTCTTTGTCTCCGTCTCTGTTTCTGCCTCTGTCTCTGTCCGCGTATCTTTCTCTGTCTCTGTCTCTGTCTCTGTCTCTGTCTCTGTCTCTGTCTCTGTCTCTGTTTCTGTCTCTGTCTCTGTCTCTGTCTCTGTGTCTGTCTCTGTCTCTGTCTCTGTCGCTGTCTCTCCCTCAGTATCTGTCTCTGTCTCTGTCTCTGTCTCTGTCTCAGTCTCTGTCTCTGTCTCTGTTTCTGTCTCTGTCTCTGTCTCTGTCTCTTTCTCTGTCTCTGTCTCTGCCTCCGTCTCTGTCCCTGGCTCTGTATCTGCCTCTGTCTCCGTCTCTGTCTCTGTCTCGGTCTTTGTCTCCGTCTCTGTTTCTGCCTCTGTCTCTGTCCGCGTATCTTTCTCTGTCTCTGTCTCTGTCTCTGTCTCTGTCTCTGTCTCTGTCTCTGTCTCTGTCTCTGTCTCTGTCTCTGTCTCTGTCTCTGTATCTGACTCTGTCTCTGTCTCTGCCGCTGTCTCTGTCTCTGTCTCTGTCTCCGTCTCTGCCTCTGTCTCTGTCCGCGTATCTGTCTCTGTCTCTGTTTCTGTCTCTGTCTCTGTCTCTGTCTCTCCCTCTGTCTCTGTCTCCGTCTCTGTCCCTGGCTCTGTCTCTGCCTCTGTCTCCGTCTCTGTCTCTGTCTCGGTCTTTGTCTCCGTCTCTGTCTCCGTCTCTGTCTCTGTCTCTGTCTCTATCTCCGTCTCTGTCTCTGTATCTGTCTGTGTCTGTGTCTCTGTCTCTGCCTCTGTCGCTGTCTCTGCCTCTGTCTCTGTCCCCGTATCTGTCCCTGTCTCTGTTTCTGTCTCTGTCTCTGTTTCTGTCTCTGTCTCTGTCTCTGTCTCTGTCTCCGTCTCTGTCTCTGTCTCTGTCTCTGTCTCTGTCTCTGTCTCTGTCGCTGTCTCTCCCTCAGTCTCTGTCTCTGTCTCTGTCCCTGGCTCTGTCTCTGCCTCTGTCTCCGTCTTTGTTCCTGTCTCTGCCTCTGTCTCTGTCTCTGTCTCTGTCTCTGCCTCTGCCTCTGTCTCTATCTCTGTCTCTGTCTTTGTCTCTGTCTCTGTCTCTGTCTCTGTCTCTGTCTCTGTCTCTGTCTCTGTCTCTGTCTCTGTCTCTGTCTCTGTCTCTGTCTCTGTCTCTGTCTCTGTCTCTGTCTCTGTCTCTGTCTCTGTCTCTGTCTCTGTCTCTGTCTCTGTCTCTGTCTCTGCCGCTGTCTCTGTCTCGGTCTCAGTCTCTGTCTCTGTCTCCGTCTCTCTCTCTGTCTCTGTCTCTGCCTCTGTCTCTGTCCGCGTATCTGCCTCTGTCTCTGTTTCTGTCTCTGTCTCTGTCTCTGTCTCTGTCTCTGTCCCTGTCTCTGTCTCTGTCTCCGTCTCTGTCCCTGGCTCTGTCTCTGCCTCTGTCTCCGTCTCTGTCTCTGTCTCGGCCTTTGTCTCCGTCTCTGTTCCTGCCTCTGTCTCTGTCCGCGTATCTTTCTCTGTCTCTGTCTCTGTCTCTGTCTCTGTCTCTGTCTCTGTCTCTGTCTCTGTCTCTGTCTGTGTCTCTGTCTCTGTCTCCGTCCCTGTCTCTGCCGCTGTCTCTGTCTCCGTCTCAGTCTCTGTCTCTGTCTCCGTCTCTCTCTCTGTCTCTGCCTCTGCCTCTGTCTGTGTCCCTGTCTCTGTCTCCGTCCCTGTCTCTGCCGCTGTCTCTGTCTCCGTCTCAGTCTCTGTCTCTGTCTCCGTCTCTCTCTCTGTCTCTGTCTCTGCCTCTGTCTCTGTCCGCGTATCTGTCTGTGTCTCTGTTTCTGTCTCTGTCTCTGTCGCTGTCTCTCCCTCTGTCTCTGTCTCCGTCTCTGTCCCTGGCTCTGTCTCTGCCTCTGTCTCTGTCTCTGTCTCTATCTCTGTCTCCGTCCCTGTCTCTGCCGCTGTCTCTGTTTCTGTCTCTGTCTCTGTCTCTGTCTCTGTCTCTGTGTCTGTCTCTGTCTCTGTCTCTGTCGCTGTCTCTCCCTCAGTCTCTGTCTCTGTCTCTGTCTCTGTCTCTGTCTCTGTCTCTGTCTCAGTCTCTGTCTCTGTCTCTGTCTGTGTCTCTGTCTCTGTCTCCGTCCCTGTCTTTGCCGCTGTCTCTGTCTCCGTCTCAGTCTCTGTCTCTGTCTCCGTCTCTCTCTCTGTGTCTGTTTCTGCCTCGGTCTCTGTCCGCGTATCTGTCTCTGTCTCTGTCTCCGTCCCTGTCTTTGCCGCTGTCTCTGTCTCTGTCTCTGTCTCTGTCTCTGTCTCAGTCTCAGTCTCTGTCTGTGTCTCTGTCTCTGTCTCCGTCCCTGTCTCTGCCGCTGTCTCTGTCTCCGTCTCAGTCTCTGTCTCTGTCTCCGTCTCTCTCTCTGTCTCTGTCTCTGCCTCTGTCTCTGCCGCGTATCTGTCTCTGTCTCTGTTTCTGTCTCTGTCTCTGTCTCTGTCTCTGTCTCTGTCTCTGTCTCTGTCTCTGTCTCTGTCTCTGTCTCTGTCTCTGTCTCTGTCTCTGTCTCTGTCTCTGTCTCTGTCTCTGTCTCTGTCTCTGTCAGTGTCCCTGTCTCTGTCTCCGTCCCTGTCTCTGCCGCTGTCTCTGTCTCCGTCTCAGTCTCTGCCTCTGTCTCCGTCTCTCTCTCTGTCTCTGTCTCTGTCTCTGCCTCTGTCTCTGTCCGCGTATCTGT
This sequence comes from Megachile willughbiella, assembly GCA_945859595.2. Classification (NCBI taxonomy): domain Eukaryota; kingdom Metazoa; phylum Arthropoda; class Insecta; order Hymenoptera; family Megachilidae; genus Megachile; species Megachile willughbiella. The sequence continues at coordinate 632,415 of CAMAOD020000004.1, read as the reverse complement.
CTCTGTCTCTGTTTCTGTCTCTGTCTCTGTCGCTGTCTCTCCCTCTGTCTCTGTCTCCGTCTCTGTCCCTGGCTCTGTCTCTGCCTCTGTCTCCGTCTCTGTCTCTGTCTCGGTCCTTGTCTCCGTCTCTGTCTCCGTCTCTGTCTCTGTCTCTGTCTCTATCTCCGTCTCTGTCTCTGTATCTGTCTGTGTCTGTGTCTCTGTCTCTGCCTCTGTCGCTGTCTCTGTCTCTGTCTCTGTCTCTGTCTCTGTCTCTGTCTCTGTCTCTGTCTCTGTCTCTGTCTCTGTCTCTGTCTCTGTCTCTGTCTCTGTCTCTGTCTCTGTCGCTGTCTCTCCCTCTGTCTCTGTCTCTGTCTCTGTCCATGGCTCTGTCTCTGCCTCTGTCTCTGTCTCTGTCTCTGTCTCTGTCTCTGCCTCTGTCTCTGTCTCTGTCTCTGTCTGTGTCTGTGTCCCTGTCTCTGTCTCCGTCCCTGTCTCTGCCGCTGTCGCTGTCTCTCCCTCTGTCTCTTTCTCTGTCTCTGTCTCTGTCTCTGTCTCTGTCTCTGTCTCTGTCTCAGTCTCTGCCTCTGTCTCCGTCTCTCTCTCTGTCTCTGTCTCTGTCTCTGCCTCTGTCTCTGTCTCTGTCCGCGTATCTGTCTCTGTCTCTGTTTCTGTCTCTGTCTCTGTCGCTGTCTCGGTCCTTGTCTCCGTCTCTGTCTCCGTCTCTGTCTCTGCCGCTGTCTCTGTCTCCGTCTCAGTCTCTGTCTCTGTCTCCGTCTCTCTCTCTGTCTCTGTCTCTGCCTCTGTCTCTGTCCGCGTATCTGTCTCTGTCTCTGTTTCTGTCTCTGTCTCTGTCTCTGCCTCTGCCTCTGTCTATGTCTCTGTCTCTGTCTCTGTCCGCGTATCTGTCTCTGTCTCTGTTTCTGTCTCTGTCTCTGTCGCTGTCTCTCCCTCTGTCTCTGTCTCCGTCTCTGTCCCTGGCTCAGTCTCTGTCTCTGTCTCCGTCTCTCTCTCTGTCTCTGTCTCTGCCTCTGTCTCTGTCCGCGTATCTGTCTCTGTCTCTGTTTCTGTCTCTGTCTCTGTCTCTGTCTCTGTCTCTGTCTCTGTCTCTGTCTCTGTCTCTGTCTCTGCCTCTGTCTCTGTCTCTGTCTCTGTCTCTGTCTCTGTCTCTGCCGCTGTCTCTGTCTCCGTCTCAGTCTCTGCCTCTGTCTCCGTCTCTCTCTCTGTCTCTGTCTCTGTCTCTGCCTCTGTCTCTGTCCGCGTATCTGTCTCTGTCTCTGTTTCTGTCTCTGTCTCTGTCGCTGTCTCTCCCTCTGTCTCTGTCTCCGTCTCTGTCCCTGGCTCAGTCTCTGTCTCTGTCTCCGTCTCTCTCTCTGTCTCTGTCTCTGCCTCTGTCTCTGTCCGCGTATCTGTCTCTGTCTCTGTTTCTGTCTCTGTCTCTGTCGCTGTCTCCGTCTCTGTCTCTGGCTCTGTGTCTGCCTCTGTCTCCTTCTCTGTCTCTGTCTCGGTCTTTGTCTCCGTCTCTGTCTCCGTCTCTGTCTCTGTCTCTGTCTCTATCTCCGTCTCTGTCTCTGTATCTGTCTGTGTCTGTGTCTCTGTCTCTGCCTCTGTCGCTGTCTCTGCCTCTGTCTCTGTCCCCGTATCTGTCTCTGTCTCTGTTTCTGCCTCTGTCTCTGTCTCTGTCTCGGTCTCTGTCTCCGTCTCTGTCTCTGTCTCTGTCTCTGTCTCTGTCTCTGTCTCTGTCTCTGTCTCTGTATCTGTCGCTGTCTCTCCCTCAGTCTCTGTCTCTGTCTCTGTCCCTGGCTCTGTCTCTGTCTCTGTCTCTGTCTCCGTCTCTGTCTCTGTCTCTGTCTCTATCTGCGTCTCTGTCTCTGTCTGTGTCTCTGTCTCTGACTCTGTCTCTGTCTCTGTCTCTGTCTTTGTCTCTGTCTCTGCCTCTGTCTCTGTCCCCGTATCTGTCTCTGTCTCTGTCTCTGTCTCTGTCTCTGTCTCTGTCTCTGTCTCTGTCTCTGTCTCTGTCAGTGTCCCTGTCTCTGTCTCCGTCCCTGTCTCTGCCGCTGTCTCTGTCTCCGTCTCAGTCTCTGCCTCTGTCTCCGTCTCTCTCTCTGTCTCTGTCTCTGTCTCTGCCTCTGTCTCTGTCCGCGTATCTGTCTCTGTCTCTGTTTCTGTCTCTGTCTCTGTCGCTGTCTCTCCCTCTGTCTCTGTCTCCGCCTCTGTCCCTGGCTCTGTCTCTGCCTCTGTCTCCGTCTCTGTCTCTGTCTCGGTCCTTGTCTCCGTCTCTGTCACCGTCTCTGTCTCTGTCTCTGTCTCTATCTCCGTCTCTGTCTCTGTATCTGTCTGTGTCTGTGTCTCTGTCTCTGCCTCTGTCGCTGTCTCTGCCTCTGTCTCTGTCCCCGTATCTGTCCCTGTCTCTGTTTCTGTCTCTGTCTCCGTCTTTGTCCCTGTCTCTGCCTCTGTCTCTGTCTCTGTCTCTGTCTCTGCCTCTGCCTCTGTCTCTATCTCTGTCTCTGCCTCTGTCTCTGTCTCTGTCTCTGTCTCTGTCTCTGTCTCTGTCTCTGTCTCTGTCTCTGTCTCTGTCTCTGTCTCTGTCTCTGTCTCTGTCTCTGTCTCTGTCTCTGCCTCTGTCTCTGTCTCTGTCTCTGTCTCTGTCTCTGTCTCTGTCTCTGTCTCTGTCTCTGTCTCTGTCTCTGTCTCTGTCTCTGTCTCTGTCTCTGTCTCTGTCTCTGTCGCTGTCTCTGCCTCTGTCTCTGTCCCCGTATCTGTCCCTGTCTCTGTTTCTGTCTCTGTCTCCGTCTTTGTCCCTGTCTATGCCGCTGTCTCTGTCCCCGTATCTGTCTCTGTCTCTGTCTCTGTCTCTGTCTCTGTCTCTGTTTCTGTCTCTGTCTCTGTCGCTGTCTCTCCCTCTGTCTCTGTCTCCGCCTCTGTCCCTGGCTCTGTCTCTGCCTCTGTCTCCGTCTCTGTCTCTGTCTCGGTCCTTGTCTCCGTCTCTGTCACCGTCTCTGTCTCTGTCTCTGTCTCTATCTCCGTCTCTGTCTCTGTATCTGTCTGTGTCTGTGTCTCTGTCTCTGCCTCTGTCGCTGTCTCTGCCTCTGTCTCTGTCCCCGTATCTGTCCCTGTCTCTGTTTCTGTCTCTGTCTCCGTCTTTGTCCCTGTCTCTGCCTCTGTCTCTGTCTCTGTCTCTGTCTCGGCCTCTGCCTCTGTCTCTATCTCTGTCTCTGCCTCTGTCTCTGTCTCTGTCTCTGTCTCTGTCTCTGTCTCTGTCTCTGTCTCTGTCTCTGTCTCTGTCTCTGTCTCTGTCTCTGTATCTGTCGCTGTCTCTCCCTCAGTCTCTGTCTCTGTCTCTGTCCCTGGCTCTGTCTCTGTCTCTGTCTCTGTCTCCGTCTCTGTCTCTGTCTCTGTCTCTATCTGCGTCTCTGTCTCTGTCTGTGTCTCTGTCTCTGACTCTGTCTCTGTCTCTGTCTCTGTCTTTGTCTCTGTCTCTGCCTCTGTCTCTGTCCGCGTATCTGTCTCTGTCTCTGTCTCTGTCTCTGTCTCTGTCTCTGTCTCTGTCTCTGTCTCTGTCAGTGTCCCTGTCTCTGTCTCCGTCCCTGTCTCTGCCGCTGTCGCTGTCTCTCCCTCTGTCTCTTTCTCTGTCTCTGTCTCTGTCTCTGTCTCTGTCTCTGTCTCTGTCTCAGTCTCTGCCTCTGTCTCCGTCTCTCTCTCTGTCTCTGTCTCTGTCTCTGCCTCTGTCTCTGTCTCTGTCCGCGTATCTGTCTCTGTCTCTGTTTCTGTCTCTGTCTCTGTCGCTGTCTCGGTCCTTGTCTCCGTCTCTGTCTCCGTCTCTGTCTCTGCCGCTGTCTCTGTCTCCGTCTCAGTCTCTGTCTCTGTCTCCGTCTCTCTCTCTGTCTCTGTCTCTGCCTCTGTCTCTGTCCGCGTATCTGTCTCTGTCTCTGTTTCTGTCTCTGTCTCTGTCTCTGCCTCTGCCTCTGTCTATGTCTCTGTCTCTGTCTCTGTCCGCGTATCTGTCTCTGTCTCTGTTTCTGTCTCTGTCTCTGTCGCTGTCTCTCCCTCTGTCTCTGTCTCCGTCTCTGTCCCTGGCTCAGTCTCTGTCTCTGTCTCCGTCTCTCTCTCTGTCTCTGTCTCTGCCTCTGTCTCTGTCCGCGTATCTGTCTCTGTCTCTGTTTCTGTCTCTGTCTCTGTCTCTGTCTCTGTCTCTGTCTCTGTCTCTGTCTCTGTCTCTGTCTCTGTCTCTGTCTCTGTCTCTGTCTCTGTCTCTGTCTCTGTCTCTGTCTCTGCCGCTGTCTCTGTCTCCGTCTCAGTCTCTGCCTCTGTCTCCGTCTCTCTCTCTGTCTCTGTCTCTGTCTCTGCCTCTGTCTCTGTCCGCGTATCTGTCTCTGTCTCTGTTTCTGTCTCTGTCTCTGTCGCTGTCTCTCCCTCTGTCTCTGTCTCCGTCTCTGTCCCTGGCTCAGTCTCTGTCTCTGTCTCCGTCTCTCTCTCTGTCTCTGTCTCTGCCTCTGTCTCTGTCCGCGTATCTGTCTCTGTCTCTGTTTCTGTCTCTGTCTCTGTCGCTGTCTCCGTCTCTGTCTCTGGCTCTGTGTCTGCCTCTGTCTCCTTCTCTGTCTCTGTCTCGGTCTTTGTCTCCGTCTCTGTCTCCGTCTCTGTCTCTGTCTCTGTCTCTATCTCCGTCTCTGTCTCTGTATCTGTCTGTGTCTGTGTCTCTGTCTCTGCCTCTGTCGCTGTCTCTGCCTCTGTCTCTGTCCCCGTATCTGTCTCTGTCTCTGTTTCTGCCTCTGTCTCTGTCTCTGTCTCTGTCTCTGTCTCCGTCTCTGTCTCTGTCTCTGTCTCTGTCTCTGTCTCTGTCTCTGTCTCTGTCTCTGTCTCTGTATCTGTCGCTGTCTCTCCCTCAGTCTCTGTCTCTGTCTCTGTCCCTGGCTCTGTCTCTGTCTCTGTCTCTGTCTCCGTCTCTGTCTCTGTCTCTGTCTCTATCTGCGTCTCTGTCTCTGTCTGTGTCTCTGTCTCTGACTCTGTCTCTGTCTCTGTCTCTGTCTTTGTCTCTGTCTCTGCCTCTGTCTCTGTCCGCGTATCTGTCTCTGTCTCTGTCTCTGTCTCTGTCTCTGTCTCTGTCAGTGTCCCTGTCTCTGTCTCCGTCCCTGTCTCTGCCGCTGTCTCTGTCTCCGTCTCAGTCTCTGCCTCTGTCTCCGTCTCTCTCTCTGTCTCTGTCTCTGTCTCTGCCTCTGTCTCTGTCCGCGTATCTGTCTCTGTCTCTGTTTCTGTCTCTGTCTCTGTCGCTGTCTCTCCCTCTGTCTCTGTCTCCGCCTCTGTCCCTGGCTCTGTCTCTGCCTCTGTCTCCGTCTCTGTCTCTGTCTCGGTCCTTGTCTCCGTCTCTGTCACCGTCTCTGTCTCTGTCTCTGTCTCTATCTCCGTCTCTGTCTCTGTATCTGTCTGTGTCTGTGTCTCTGTCTCTGCCTCTGTCGCTGTCTCTGCCTCTGTCTCTGTCCCCGTATCTGTCCCTGTCTCTGTTTCTGTCTCTGTCTCCGTCTTTGTCCCTGTCTCTGCCTCTGTCTCTGTCTCTGTCTCTGTCTCTGCCTCTGCCTCTGTCTCTATCTCTGTCTCTGCCTCTGTCTCTGTCTCTGTCTCTGTCTCTGTCTCTGTCTCTGTCTCTGTCTCTGTCTCTGTCTCTGTCTCTGTCTCTGTCTCTGTCTCTGTCTCTGTCTCTGTCTCTGTCTCTGTCTCTGTCTCTGTCTCTGTCTCTGTCTCTGTCTCTGTGTCTGTCTCTGTCTCTGTCTCTGTCTCTGTCTCTGTCTCTGTCTCTGTCTCTGTCGCTGTCTCTGCCTCCGTCTCTGTCCCCGTATCTGTCCCTGTCTCTGTTTCTGTCTCTGTCTCCGTCTTTGTCCCTGTCTCTGCCGCTGTCTCTGTCCCCGTATCTGTCTCTGTCTCTGTCTCTGTCTCTGTCTCTGTCTCTGTTTCTGTCTCTGTCTCTGTCGCTGTCTCTCCCTCTGTCTCTGTCTCCGCCTCTGTCCCTGGCTCTGTCTCTGCCTCTGTCTCCGTCTCTGTCTCTGTCTCGGTCCTTGTCTCCGTCTCTGTCACCGTCTCTGTCTCTGTCTCTGTCTCTATCTCCGTCTCTGTCTCTGTATCTGTCTGTGTCTGTGTCTCTGTCTCTGCCTCTGTCGCTGTCTCTGCCTCTGTCTCTGTCCCCGTATCTGTCCCTGTCTCTGTTTCTGTCTCTGTCTCCGTCTTTGTCCCTGTCTCTGCCTCTGTCTCTGTCTCTGTCTCTGTCTCGGCCTCTGCCTCTGTCTCTATCTCTGTCTCTGCCTCTGTCTCTGTCTCTGTCTCTGTCTCTGTCTCTGTCTCTGTCTCTGTCTCTGTCTCTGTCTCTGTCTCTGTCTCTGTCTCTGTATCTGTCGCTGTCTCTCCCTCAGTCTCTGTCTCTGTCTCTGTCCCTGGCTCTGTCTCTGTCTCTGTCTCTGTCTCCGTCTCTGTCTCTGTCTCTGTCTCTATCTGCGTCTCTGTCTCTGTCTGTGTCTCTGTCTCTGACTCTGTCTCTGTCTCTGTCTCTGTCTTTGTCTCTGTCTCTGCCTCTGTCTCTGTCCGCGTATCTGTCTCTGTCTCTGTCTCTGTCTCTGTCTCTGTCTCTGTCTCTGTCTCTGTCTCTGTCAGTGTCCCTGTCTCTGTCTCCGTCCCTGTCTCTGCCGCTGTCTCTGTCTCCGTCTCAGTCTCTGCCTCTGTCTCTGTCTCTCTCTCTGTCTCTGTCTCTGTCTCTGCCTCTGTCTCTGTCCGCGTATCTGTCTCTGTCTCTGTTTCTGTCTCTGTCTCTGTCGCTGTCTCTCCCTCTGTCTCTGTCTCCGCCTCTGTCCCTGGCTCTGTCTCTCCCTCTGTCTCTGTCTCTGTCTCTGTCTCGGTCCTTGTCTCCGTCTCTGTCACCGTCTCTGTCTCTGTCTCTGTCTCTATCTCCGTCTCTGTCTCTGTATCTGTCTGTGTCTGTGTCTCTGTCTCTGCCTCTGTCGCTGTCTCTGCCTCTGTCTCTGTCCCCGTATCTGTCCCTGTCTCTGTTTCTGTCTCTGTCTCCGTCTTTGTCCCTGTCTCTGCCTCTGTCTCTGTCTCTGTCTCTGTCTCTGCCTCTGCCTCTGTCTCTATCTCTGTCTCTGCCTCTGTCTCTGTCTCTGTCTCTGTCTCTGTCTCTGTCTCTGTCTCTGTCTCTGTCTCTGTCTCTGTCTCTGTCTCTGTCTCTGTCTCTGTCTCTGTCTCTGTCTCTGTCTCTGTCTCTGTCTCTGTCTCTGTCTCTGTCTCTGTCTCTGTCTCTGTCTCTGTCTCTGTCTCTGTCTCTGTCTCTGTCTCTGTCGCTGTCTCTGCCTCTGTCTCTGTCCCCGTATCTGTCCCTGTCTCTGTTTCTGTCTCTGTCTCCGTCTTTGTCCCTGTCTCTGCCGCTGTCTCTGTCCCCGTATCTGTCTCTGTCTCTGTCTCTGTCTCTGTCTCTGTCTCTGTCTCTGTTTCTGTCTCTGTCTCTGTCGCTGTCTCTCCCTCTGTCTCTGTCTCCGCCTCTGTCCCTGGCTCTGTCTCTGCCTCTGTCTCCGTCTCTGTCTCTGTCTCGGTCCTTGTCTCCGTCTCTGTCACCGTCTCTGTCTCTGTCTCTGTCTCTATCTCCGTCTCTGTCTCTGTATCTGTCTGTGTCTGTGTCTCTGTCTCTGCCTCTGTCGCTGTCTCTGCCTCTGTCTCTGTCCCCGTATCTGTCCCTGTCTCTGTTTCTGTCTCTGTCTCCGTCTTTGTCCCTGTCTCTGCCTCTGTCTCTGTCTCTGTCTCTGTCTCGGCCTCTGCCTCTGTCTCTATCTCTGTCTCTGCCTCTGTCTCTGTCTCTGTCTCTGTCTCTGTCTCTGTCTCTGTCTCTGTCTCTGTCTCTGTCTCTGTCTCTGTCTCTGTCTCTGTCTCTGTCTCTGTCTCTGTCTCTGTCTCTGTCTCTGTCTCTGCCTCTCTCTCTGTCTCTGTCCGCGTATCTGTCTCTGTCTCTGTTTCTGTCTCTGTCTCTGTCGCTGTCTCGGTCCTTGTCTCCGTCTCTGTCTCCGTCTCTGTCTCTGCCGCTGTCTCTGTCTCCGTCTCAGTCTCTGTCTCTGTCTCCGTCTCTCTCTCTGTCTCTGTCACTGCCTCTGTCTCTGTCCGCGTATCTGTCTCTGTCTCTGTTTCTGTCTCTGTCTCTGTCTCTGCCTCTGTCTATGTCTCTGTCTCTGTCTCTGTCCGCGTATCTGTCTCTGTCTCTGTTTCTGTCTCTGTCTCTGTCGCTGTCTCTCCCTCTGTCTCTGTCTCCGTCTCTGTCCCTGGCTCAGTCTCTGTCTCTGTCTCCGTCTCTCTCTCTGTCTCTGTCTCTGCCTCTGTCTCTGTCCGCGTATCTGTCTCTGTCTCTGTTTCTGTCTCTGTCTCTGTCTCTGTCTCTGTCTCTGTCTCTGTCTCTGTCTCTGTCTCTGTCTCTGTCTCTGTCTCTGTCTCTGTCTCTGTCTCTGTCTCTGTCTCTGTCTCTGTCTCTGTCTCTGTCTCTGTCTCTGTCTCTGTCTCTGTCTCTGTCAGTGTCCCTGTCTCTGTCTCCGTCCCTGTCTCTGCCGCTGTCTCTGTCTCCGTCTCAGTCTCTGCCTCTGTCTCCGTCTCTCTCTCTGTCTCTGTCTCTGTCTCTGCCTCTGTCTCTGTCCGCGTATCTGTCTCTGTCTCTGTTTCTGTCTCTGTCTCTGTCGCTGTCTCTCCCTCTGTCTCTGTCTCCGTCTCTGTCCCTGGCTCAGTCTCTGTCTCTGTCTCCGTCTCTCTCTCTGTCTCTGTCTCTGCCTCTGTCTCTGTCCGCGTATCTGTCTCTGTCTCTGTTTCTGTCTCTGTCTCTGTCGCTGTCTCCGTCTCTGTCTCTGGCTCTGTGTCTGCCTCTGTCTCCTTCTCTGTCTCTGTCTCGGTCTTTGTCTCCGTCTCTGTCTCCGTCTCTGTCTCTGTCTCTGTCTCTATCTCCGTCTCTGTCTCTGTATCTGTCTGTGTCTGTGTCTCTGTCCCTGCCTCTGTCGCTGTCTCTGCCTCTGTCTCTGTCCCCGTATCTGTCTCTGTCTCTGTTTCTGTCTCTGTCTCTGTCTCTGTCTCTGTCTCTGTCTCCGTCTCTGTCTCTGTCTCTGTCTCTGTCTCTGTCTCTGTCTCTGTATCTGTCGCTGTCTCTCCCTCAGTCTCTGTCTCTGTCTCTGTCCCTGGCTCTGTCTCTGTCTCTGTCTCTGTCTCCGTCTCTGTCTCTGTCTCTGTCTCTATCTGCGTCTCTGTCTCTGTCTGTGTCTCTGTCTCTGACTCTGTCTCTGTCTCTGTCTCTGTCTTTGTCTCTGTCTCTGCCTCTGTCTCTGTCCGCGTATCTGTCTCTGTCTCTGTCTCTGTCTCTGTCTCTGTCTCTGTCTCTGTCTCTGTCTCTGTCAGTGTCCCTGTCTCTGTCTCCGTCCCTGTCTCTGCCGCTGTCTCTGTCTCCGTCTCAGTCTCTGCCTCTGTCTCCGTCTCTCTCTCTGTCTCTGTCTCTGTCTCTGCCTCTGTCTCTGTCCGCGTATCTGTCTCTGTCTCTGTTTCTGTCTCTGCCTCTGTCGCAGTCTCTCCCTCTGTCTCTGTCTCCGCCTCTGTCCCTGGCTCTGTCTCTGCCTCTGTCTCCGTCTCTGTCTCTGTCTCGGTCCTTGTCTCCGTCTCTGTCACCGTCTCTGTCTCTGTCTCTGTCTCTATCTCCGTCTCTGTCTCTGTATCTGTCTGTGTCTGTGTCTCTGTCTCTGCCTCTGTCGCTGTCTCTGCCTCTGTCTCTGTCCCCGTATCTGTCCCTGTCTCTGTTTCTGTCTCTGTCTCCGTCTTTGTCCCTGTCTCTGCCTCTGTCTCTGTCTCTGTCTCTGTCTCTGCCTCTGCCTCTGTCTCTATCTCTGTCTCTGCCTCTGTCTCTGTCTCTGTCTCTGTCTCTGTCTCTGTCTCTGTCTCTGTCTCTGTCTCTGTCTCTGTCTCTGTCTCTGTCTCTGTCTCTGTCTCTGTCTCTGTCTCTGTCTCTGTCTCTGTCTCTGTCTCTGTCTCTGTCTCTGTCTCTGTCTCTGTCTCTGTCTCTGTCTCTGTCTCTGTCTCTGTCTCTGTCGCTGTCTCTGCCTCTGTCTCTGTCCCCGTATCTGTCCCTGTCTCTGTTTCTGTCTCTGTCTCCGTCTTTGTCCCTGTCTCTGCCGCTGTCTCTGTCCCCGTATCTGTCTCTGTCTCTGTCTCTGTCTCTGTCTCTGTTTCTGTCTCTGTCTCTGTCGCTGTCTCTCCCTCTGTCTCTGTCTCCGCCTCTGTCCCTGGCTCTGTCTCTGCCTCTGTCTCCGTCTCTGTCTCTGTCTCGGTCCTTGTCTCCGTCTCTGTCACCGTCTCTGTCTCTGTCTCTGTCTCTATCTCCGTCTCTGTCTCTGTATCTGTCTGTGTCTGTGTCTCTGTCTCTGCCTCTGTCGCTGTCTCTGCCTCTGTCTCTGTCCCCGTATCTGTCCCTGTCTCTGTTTCTGTCTCTGTCTCCGTCTTTGTCCCTGTCTCTGCCTCTGTCTCTGTCTCTGTCTATGTCTCGGCCTCTGCCTCTGTCTCTATCTCTGTCTCTGCCTCTGTCTCTGTCTCTGTCTCTGTCTCTGTCTCTGTCTCTGTCTCTGTCTCTGTCTCTGTCTCTGTCTCTGTCTCTGTCTCTGTATCTGTCGCTGTCTCTCCCTCAGTCTCTGTCTCTGTCTCTGTCCCTGGCTCTGTCTCTGTCTCTGTCTCTGTCTCCGTCTCTGTCTCTGTCTCTGTCTCTATCTGCGTCTCTGTCTCTGTCTGTGTCTCTGTCTCTGACTCTGTCTCTGTCTCTGTCTCTGTCTTTGTCTCTGTCTCTGCCTCTGTCTCTGTCCGCGTATCTGTCTCTGTCTCTGTCTCTGTCTCTGTCTCTGTCTCTGTCTCTGTCTCTGTCTCTGTCAGTGTCCCTGTCTCTGTCTCCGTCCCTGTCTCTGCCGCTGTCTCTGTCTCCGTCTCAGTCTCTGCCTCTGTCTCCGTCTCTCTCTCTGTCTCTGTCTCTGTCTCTGCCTCTGTCTCTGTCCGCGTATCTGTCTCTGTCTCTGTTTCTGTCTCTGTCTCTGTCGCTGTCTCTCCCTCTGTCTCTGTCTCCGCCTCTGTCCCTGGCTCTGTCTCTGCCTCTGTCTCCGTCTCTGTCTCTGTCTCGGTCCTTGTCTCCGTCTCTGTCACCGTCTCTGTCTCTGTCTCTGTCTCTATCTCCGTCTCTGTCTCTGTATCTGTCTGTGTCTGTGTCTCTGTCTCTGCCTCTGTCTCTGTCCCCGTATCTGTCTCTGTCTCTGTCTCTGTCTCTGTCTCTGTCTCTGTCTCTGTCTCTGTCTCTGTCTCGGCCTCTGCCTCTGTCTCTATCTCTGTCTCTGCCTCTGTCTCTGTCTCTGTCTCTGTCTCTGTCTCTGTCTCTGTCTCTGTCTCTGTCTCTGTCTCTGTCTCTGTCTCTGTCTCTGTCTCTGTCTCTGTCTCTGTCTCTGTCTCTGTCTCTGTCTCTGTCTCTGTCTCTGTCTCTGTCTCTGTCTCTGTCTCTGTCTCTGTCTCTGTCTCTGTCTCTGTCTCTGTCTCTGTCTCTGTCTCTGTCTCTGTCTCTGTCTCTGTCTCTGTCTCTGTCTCTGTCTCTGTCTCTGTCTCTGTCGCTGTCTCTGCCTCTGTCTCTGTCCCCGTATCTGTCCCTGTCTCTGTTTCTGTCTCTGTCTCCGTCTTTGTCCCTGTCTCTGCCCCTGTCTCTGTCCCCGTATCTGTCTCTGTCTCTGTCTCTGTCTCTGTCTCTGTCTCTGTCTCTGTCTCTGTCTCTGTCTCTGTCTCTGTCTCTGTCTCTGTCTCTGTCTCTGTCTCTGTCTCTGTCTCTGTCTCTGTCTCTGTCTGTGACTCTGTCTCTGTCTCCGTCCCTGTCTCTGCCGCTGTCTCTGTCTCCGTCTCAGTCTCTGTCTCTGTCTCCGTCTCTCTCTCTGTCTCTGTCTCTGCCCCTGTCTCTGTCCGCGTATCTGTCTCTGTCTCTGTTTCTGTCTCTGTTTCTGTCTCTGTCTCTGTCTCTGTCTCTGTCTCTGTCTCTGTCTCTGTCTCTGTCTCTGTCTCTGTCTCGGTCTTTGTCTCCGTCTCTGTCTCCGTCTCTGTCTCTGTCTCTGTCTCTATCTCCGTCTCTGTCTCTGTATCTGTCTGTGTCTGTGTCTCTGTCTCTGCCTCTGTCGCTGTCCGCGTATCTGTCTCTGTCTCTGTTTCTGTCTCTGTCTCTGTCGCTGTCTCTCCCTCTGTCTCTGTCTCCGTCTCTGTCCCTGGCTCTGTCTCTGCCTCTGTCTCCGTCTCTGTCTCTGTCGCTGTCTCTCCCTCAGTCTCTGTCTCTGTCTCTGTCCCTGGCTCTGTCTCTGCCTCTGTCTCTGTCTCTGTCTCTATCTCTGTCTCCGTCCCTGTCTCTGCCGCTGTCTCTGTCTCCGTCTCAGTCTCTGTCTCTGTCCGCGTATCTGTCTCTGTCTCTGTTTCTGTCTCTGTCTCTGTCGCTGTCTCTCCCTCTGTCTCTGTCTCCGTCTCTGACCCTGGCTCTGTCTCTGCCTCTGTCTCTGTCTCTGTCTCTATCTCTGTCTCCGTCCCTGTCTCTGCCGCTGTCTCTGTCTCCGTCTCAGTCTCTGTCTCTGTCTCCGTCTCTCTCTCTGTGTCTATCTCTGCCTCTGTCTCTGTCCGCGTATCTGTCTCTGTCTCTGTTTCTGTCTCTGTCTCTGTCTCTGTCTCTGTGTCTGTCTCTGTCTCTGTCTCTGTCTCTGCCTCTGTCGCTGTCTCTGTCTCTGTCTCTGTCTCTGTCTCTGTCTCTGTCGCTGTCTCTCCCTCTGTCTCTGTCTCCGTCTCTGTCCTTGGCTCTGTCTCTGCCTCTGTCTCTGTCTCTGTCTCCGTCCCTGTCTCTGCCGCTGTCTCTGTCTCCGTCTCTGTCTCTGTCTCTGTCTCTGTCTGTGTCCCTGTCTCTGTCTCCGTCCCTGTCTCTGCCGCTGTCTTTGTCTCCGTCTCAGTCTCTGTCTCTGTCCCCGTATCTGTCTCTGTCTCTGTCTCTGTCTCTGTGTCTGTCTCCGTCTCTCTCTCTGTCTCTGTCTCTGCCTCTGTCTCTGTCCGCGTATCTGTCTCTGTCTCTGTTTCTGTCTCTGTCTCTGTCTCTGTCTCTGTCTCTGTCTCTGTCTCTGTCTCTGTCTCTGTCTCTGTCTCTGTCTCTGTCTCTGTCTCTGTCTCTGTCTCTGTCTCTGTCTCTGTCTCTGTCTCTGTCTCTGTCTCTGTCTCTGTCTCTGTCTCTGTCAGTGTCCCTGTCTCTGTCTCCGTCCCTGTCTCTGCCGCTGTCTCTGTCTCCGTCTCAGTCTCTGCCTCTGTCTCCGTCTCTCTCTCTGTCTCTGTCTCTGTCTCTGCCTCTGTCTCTGTCCGCGTATCTGTCTCTGTCTCTGTTTCTGTCTCTGTCTCTGTCGCTGTCTCTCCCTCTGTCTCTGTCTCCGTCTCTGTCCCTGGCTCAGTCTCTGTCTCTGTCTCCGTCTCTCTCTCTGTCTCTGTCTCTGCCTCTGTCTCTGTCCGCGTATCTGTCTCTGTCTCTGTTTCTGTCTCTGTCTCTGTCGCTGTCTCCGTCTCTGTCTCTGGCTCTGTGTCTGCCTCTGTCTCCTTCTCTGTCTCTGTCTCGGTCTTTGTCTCCGTCTCTGTCTCCGTCTCTGTCTCTGTCTCTGTCTCTATCTCCGTCTCTGTCTCTGTATCTGTCTGTGTCTGTGTCTCTGTCCCTGCCTCTGTCGCTGTCTCTGCCTCTGTCTCTGTCCCCGTATCTGTCTCTGTCTCTGTTTCTGTCTCTGTCTCTGTCTCTGTCTCTGTCTCTGTCTCCGTCTCTGTCTCTGTCTCTGTCTCTGTCTCTGTCTCTGTCTCTGTCTCTGTCTCTGTCTCTGTATCTGTCGCTGTCTCTCCCTCAGTCTCTGTCTCTGTCTCTGTCCCTGGCTCTGTCTCTGTCTCTGTCTCTGTCTCCGTCTCTGTCTCTGTCTCTGTCTCTATCTGCGTCTCTGTCTCTGTCTGTGTCTCTGTCTCTGACTCTGTCTCTGTCTCTGTCTCTGTCTTTGTCTCTGTCTCTGCCTCTGTCTCTGTCCGCGTATCTGTCTCTGTCTCTGTCTCTGTCTCTGTCTCTGTCTCTGTCTCTGTCTCTGTCTCTGTCAGTGTCCCTGTCTCTGTCTCCGTCCCTGTCTCTGCCGCTGTCTCTGTCTCCGTCTCAGTCTCTGCCTCTGTCTCCGTCTCTCTCTCTGTCTCTGTCTCTGTCTCTGCCTCTGTCTCTGTCCGCGTATCTGTCTCTGTCTCTGTTTCTGTCTCTGTCTCTGTCGCAGTCTCTCCCTCTGTCTCTGTCTCCGCCTCTGTCCCTGGCTCTGTCTCTGCCTCTGTCTCCGTCTCTGTCTCTGTCTCGGTCCTTGTCTCCGTCTCTGTCACCGTCTCTGTCTCTGTCTCTGTCTCTATCTCCGTCTCTGTCTCTGTATCTGTCTGTGTCTGTGTCTCTGTCTCTGCCTCTGTCGCTGTCTCTGCCTCTGTCTCTGTCCCCGTATCTGTCCCTGTCTCTGTTTCTGTCTCTGTCTCCGTCTTTGTCCCTGTCTCTGCCTCTGTCTCTGTCTCTGTCTCTGTCTCTGCCTCTGCCTCTGTCTCTATCTCTGTCTCTGCCTCTGTCTCTGTCTCTGTCTCTGTCTCTGTCTCTGTCTCTGTCTCTGTCTCTGTCTCTGTCTCTGTCTCTGTCTCTGTCTCTGTCTCTGTCTCTGTCTCTGTCTCTGTCTCTGTCTCTGTCTCTGTCTCTGTCTCTGTCTCTGTGTCTGTCTCTGTCTCTGTCTCTGTCTCTGTCTCTGTCTCTGTCTCTGTCTCTGTCGCTGTCTCTGCCTCTGTCTCTGTCCCCGTATCTGTCCCTGTCTCTGTTTCTGTCTCTGTCTCCGTCTTTGTCCCTGTCTCTGCCGCTGTCTCTGTCCCCGTATCTGTCTCTGTCTCTGTCTCTGTCTCTGTCTCTGTCTCTGTTTCTGTCTCTGTCTCTGTCGCTGTCTCTCCCTCTGTCTCTGTCTCCGCCTCTGTCCCTGGCTCTGTCTCTGCCTCTGTCTCCGTCTCTGTCTCTGTCTCGGTCCTTGTCTCCGTCTCTGTCACCGTCTCTGTCTCTGTCTCTGTCTCTATCTCCGTCTCTGTCTCTGTATCTGTCTGTGTCTGTGTCTCTGTCTCTGCCTCTGTCGCTGTCTCTGCCTCTGTCTCTGTCCCCGTATCTGTCCCTGTCTCTGTTTCTGTCTCTGTCTCCGTCTTTGTCCCTGTCTCTGCCTCTGTCTCTGTCTCTGTCTCTGTCTCGGCCTCTGCCTCTGTCTCTATCTCTGTCTCTGCCTCTGTCTCTGTCTCTGTCTCTGTCTCTGTCTCTGTCTCTGTCTCTGTCTCTGTCTCTGTCTCTGTCTCTGTCTCTGTCTCTGTATCTGTCGCTGTCTCTCCCTCAGTCTCTGTCTCTGTCTCTGTCCCTGGCTCTGTCTCTGTCTCTGTCTCTGTCTCCGTCTCTGTCTCTGTCTCTGTCTCTATCTGCGTCTCTGTCTCTGTCTGTGTCTCTGTCTCTGACTCTGTCTCTGTCTCTGTCTCTGTCTTTGTCTCTGTCTCTGCCTCTGTCTCTGTCCGCGTATCTGTCTCTGTCTCTGTCTCTGTCTCTGTCTCTGTCTCTGTCTCTGTCTCTGTCTCTGTCAGTGTCCCTGTCTCTGTCTCCGTCCCTGTCTCTGCCGCTGTCTCTGTCTCCGTCTCAGTCTCTGCCTCTGTCTCCGTCTCTCTCTCTGTCTCTGTCTCTGTCTCTGCCTCTGTCTCTGTCCGCGTATCTGTCTCTGTCTCTGTTTCTGTCTCTGTCTCTGTCGCTGTCTCTCCCTCTGTCTCTGTCTCCGTCTCTGTCCCTGGCTCAGTCTCTGTCTCTGTCTCCGTCTCTCTCTCTGTCTCTGTCTCTGCCTCTGTCTCTGTCCGCGTATCTGTCTCTGTCTCTGTTTCTGTCTCTGTCTCTGTCGCTGTCTCCGTCTCTGTCTCTGGCTCTGTGTCTGCCTCTGTCTCCTTCTCTGTCTCTGTCTCGGTCTTTGTCTCCGTCTCTGTCTCCGTCTCTGTCTCTGTCTCTGTCTCTATCTCCGTCTCTGTCTCTGTATCTGTCTGTGTCTGTGTCTCTGTCCCTGCCTCTGTCGCTGTCTCTGCCTCTGTCTCTGTCCCCGTATCTGTCTCTGTCTCTGTTTCTGTCTCTGTCTCTGTCTCTGTCTCTGTCTCTGTCTCCGTCTCTGTCTCTGTCTCTGTCTCTGTCTCTGTCTCTGTCTCTGTCTCTGTCTCTGTCTCTGTCTCTGTATCTGTCGCTGTCTCTCCCTCAGTCTCTGTCTCTGTCTCTGTCCCTGGCTCTGTCTCTGTCTCTGTCTCTGTCTCCGTCTCTGTCTCTGTCTCTGTCTCTATCTGCGTCTCTGTCTCTGTCTGTGTCTCTGTCTCTGACTCTGTCTCTGTCTCTGTCTCTGTCTTTGTCTCTGTCTCTGCCTCTGTCTCTGTCCGCGTATCTGTCTCTGTCTCTGTCTCTGTCTCTGTCTCTGTCTCTGTCTCTGTCTCTGTCTCTGTCAGTGTCCCTGTCTCTGTCTCCGTCCCTGTCTCTGCCGCTGTCTCTGTCTCCGTCTCAGTCTCTGCCTCTGTCTCCGTCTCTCTCTCTGTCTCTGTCTCTGTCTCTGCCTCTGTCTCTGTCCGCGTATCTGTCTCTGTCTCTGTTTCTGTCTCTGTCTCTGTCGCAGTCTCTCCCTCTGTCTCTGTCTCCGCCTCTGTCCCTGGCTCTGTCTCTGCCTCTGTCTCCGTCTCTGTCTCTGTCTCGGTCCTTGTCTCCGTCTCTGTCACCGTCTCTGTCTCTGTCTCTGTCTCTATCTCCGTCTCTGTCTCTGTATCTGTCTGTGTCTGTGTCTCTGTCTCTGCCTCTGTCGCTGTCTCTGCCTCTGTCTCTGTCCCCGTATCTGTCCCTGTCTCTGTTTCTGTCTCTGTCTCCGTCTTTGTCCCTGTCTCTGCCTCTGTCTCTGTCTCTGTCTCTGTCTCTGCCTCTGCCTCTGTCTCTATCTCTGTCTCTGCCTCTGTCTCTGTCTCTGTCTCTGTCTCTGTCTCTGTCTCTGTCTCTGTCTCTGTCTCTGTCTCTGTCTCTGTCTCTGTCTCTGTCTCTGTCTCTGTCTCTGTCTCTGTCTCTGTCTCTGTCTCTGTCTCTGTCTCTGTCTCTGTCTCTGTGTCTGTCTCTGTCTCTGTCTCTGTCTCTGTCTCTGTCTCTGTCTCTGTCTCTGTCGCTGTCTCTGCCTCTGTCTCTGTCCCCGTATCTGTCCCTGTCTCTGTTTCTGTCTCTGTCTCCGTCTTTGTCCCTGTCTCTGCCGCTGTCTCTGTCCCCGTATCTGTCTCTGTCTCTGTCTCTGTCTCTGTCTCTGTCTCTGTTTCTGTCTCTGTCTCTGTCGCTGTCTCTCCCTCTGTCTCTGTCTCCGCCTCTGTCCCTGGCTCTGTCTCTGCCTCTGTCTCCGTCTCTGTCTCTGTCTCGGTCCTTGTCTCCGTCTCTGTCACCGTCTCTGTCTCTGTCTCTGTCTCTATCTCCGTCTCTGTCTCTGTATCTGTCTGTGTCTGTGTCTCTGTCTCTGCCTCTGTCGCTGTCTCTGCCTCTGTCTCTGTCCCCGTATCTGTCCCTGTCTCTGTTTCTGTCTCTGTCTCCGTCTTTGTCCCTGTCTCTGCCTCTGTCTCTGTCTCTGTCTCTGTCTCGGCCTCTGCCTCTGTCTCTATCTCTGTCTCTGCCTCTGTCTCTGTCTCTGTCTCTGTCTCTGTCTCTGTCTCTGTCTCTGTCTCTGTCTCTGTCTCTGTCTCTGTCTCTGTCTCTGTATCTGTCGCTGTCTCTCCCTCAGTCTCTGTCTCTGTCTCTGTCCCTGGCTCTGTCTCTGTCTCTGTCTCTGTCTCCGTCTCTGTCTCTGTCTCTGTCTCTATCTGCGTCTCTGTCTCTGTCTGTGTCTCTGTCTCTGACTCTGTCTCTGTCTCTGTCTCTGTCTTTGTCTCTGTCTCTGCCTCTGTCTCTGTCCGCGTATCTGTCTCTGTCTCTGTCTCTGTCTCTGTCTCTGTCTCTGTCTCTGTCTCTGTCTCTGTCAGTGTCCCTGTCTCTGTCTCCGTCCCTGTCTCTGCCGCTGTCTCTGTCTCCGTCTCAGTCTCTGCCTCTGTCTCCGTCTCTCTCTCTGTCTCTGTCTCTGTCTCTGCCTCTGTCTCTGTCCGCGTATCTGTCTCTGTCTCTGTTTCTGTCTCTGTCTCTGTCGCTGTCTCTCCCTCTGTCTCTGTCTCCGCCTCTGTCCCTGGCTCTGTCTCTGCCTCTGTCTCCGTCTCTGTCTCTGTCTCGGTCCTTGTCTCCGTCTCTGTCACCGTCTCTGTCTCTGTCTCTGTCTCTATCTCCGTCTCTGTCTCTGTATCTGTCTGTGTCTGTGTCTCTGTCTCTGCCTCTGTCGCTGTCTCTGCCTCTGTCTCTGTCCCCGTATCTGTCTCTGTCTCTGTCTCTGTCTCTGTCTCTGTCTCTGTCTCTGTCTCGGCCTCTGCCTCTGTCTCTATCTCTGTCTCTGCCTCTGTCTCTGTCTCTGTCACTGTCTCTGTCTCTGTCTCTGTCTCTGTCTCTGTCTCTGTCTCTGTCTCTGTCTCTGTCTCTGTCTCTGTCTCTGTCTCTGTCTCTGTCTCTGTCTCTGTCTCTGTCTCTGTCTCTGTCTCTGTCTCTGTCTCTGTCTCTGTCTCTGTCTCTGTCTCTGTCTCTGTCTCTGTCTCTGTCTCTGTCTCTGTCTCTGTCTCTGTCTCTGTCTCTGTCTCTGTCTCTGTCTCTGTCTCTGTCGCTGTCTCTGCCTCTGTCTCTGTCCCCGTATCTGTCCCTGTCTCTGTTTCTGTCTCTGTCTCCGTCTTTGTCCCTGTCTCTGCCCCTGTCTCTGTCCCCGTATCTGTCTCTGTCTCTGTCTCTGTCTCTGTCTCTGTCTCTGTCTCTGTCTCTGTCTCTGTCTCTGTCTCTGTCTCTGTCTCTGTCTCTGTCTCTGTCTCTGTCTCTGTCTCTGTATCTGTCTGTGTCTGTGTCTCTGTCTCTGCCTCTGTCGCTGTCTCTGCCTCTGTCTCTGTCCCCGTATCTGTCCCTGTCTCTGTTTCTGTCTCTGTCTCCGTCTTTGTCCCTGTCTCTGCCTCTGTCTCTGTCTCTGTCTCTGTCTCTGCCTCTGCCTCTGTCTCTATCTCTGTCTCTGCCTCTGTCTCTGTCTCTGTCTCTGTCTCTGTCTCTGTCTCTGTCTCTGTCTCTGTCTCTGTCTCTGTCTCTGTCTCTGTCTCTGTCTCTGTCTCTGTCTCTGTCTCTGTCTCTGTCTCTGTCTCTGTCTCTGTCTCTGTCTCTGTGTCTGTCTCTGTCTCTGTCTCTGTCTCTGTCTCTGTCTCTGTCTCTGTCTCTGTCGCTGTCTCTGCCTCTGTCTCTGTCCCCGTATCTGTCCCTGTCTCTGTTTCTGTCTCTGTCTCCGTCTTTGTCCCTGTCTCTGCCGCTGTCTCTGTCCCCGTATCTGTCTCTGTCTCTGTCTCTGTCTCTGTCTCTGTCTCTGTTTCTGTCTCTGTCTCTGTCGCTGTCTCTCCCTCTGTCTCTGTCTCCGCCTCTGTCCCTGGCTCTGTCTCTGCCTCTGTCTCCGTCTCTGTCTCTGTCTCGGTCCTTGTCTCCGTCTCTGTCACCGTCTCTGTCTCTGTCTCTGTCTCTATCTCCGTCTCTGTCTCTGTATCTGTCTGTGTCTGTGTCTCTGTCTCTGCCTCTGTCGCTGTCTCTGCCTCTGTCTCTGTCCCCGTATCTGTCCCTGTCTCTGTTTCTGTCTCTGTCTCCGTCTTTGTCCCTGTCTCTGCCTCTGTCTCTGTCTCTGTCTCTGTCTCGGCCTCTGCCTCTGTCTCTATCTCTGTCTCTGCCTCTGTCTCTGTCTCTGTCTCTGTCTCTGTCTCTGTCTCTGTCTCTGTCTCTGTCTCTGTCTCTGTCTCTGTCTCTGTCTCTGTATCTGTCGCTGTCTCTCCCTCAGTCTCTGTCTCTGTCTCTGTCCCTGGCTCTGTCTCTGTCTCTGTCTCTGTCTCCGTCTCTGTCTCTGTCTCTGTCTCTATCTGCGTCTCTGTCTCTGTCTGTGTCTCTGTCTCTGACTCTGTCTCTGTCTCTGTCTCTGTCTTTGTCTCTGTCTCTGCCTCTGTCTCTGTCCGCGTATCTGTCTCTGTCTCTGTCTCTGTCTCTGTCTCTGTCTCTGTCTCTGTCTCTGTCTCTGTCAGTGTCCCTGTCTCTGTCTCCGTCCCTGTCTCTGCCGCTGTCTCTGTCTCCGTCTCAGTCTCTGCCTCTGTCTCCGTCTCTCTCTCTGTCTCTGTCTCTGTCTCTGCCTCTGTCTCTGTCCGCGTATCTGTCTCTGTCTCTGTTTCTGTCTCTGTCTCTGTCGCTGTCTCTCCCTCTGTCTCTGTCTCCGCCTCTGTCCCTGGCTCTGTCTCTGCCTCTGTCTCCGTCTCTGTCTCTGTCTCGGTCCTTGTCTCCGTCTCTGTCACCGTCTCTGTCTCTGTCTCTGTCTCTATCTCCGTCTCTGTCTCTGTATCTGTCTGTGTCTGTGTCTCTGTCTCTGCCTCTGTCGCTGTCTCTGCCTCTGTCTCTGTCCCCGTATCTGTCTCTGTCTCTGTCTCTGTCTCTGTCTCTGTCTCTGTCTCTGTCTCGGCCTCTGCCTCTGTCTCTATCTCTGTCTCTGCCTCTGTCTCTGTCTCTGTCACTGTCTCTGTCTCTGTCTCTGTCTCTGTCTCTGTCTCTGTCTCTGTCTCTGTCTCTGTCTCTGTCTCTGTCTCTGTCTCTGTCTCTGTCTCTGTCTCTGTCTCTGTCTCTGTCTCTGTCTCTGTCTCTGTCTCTGTCTCTGTCTCTGTCTCTGTCTCTGTCTCTGTCTCTGTCTCTGTCTCTGTCTCTGTCTCTGTCTCTGTCTCTGTCTCTGTCTCTGTCTCTGTCTCTGTCTCTGTCTCTGTCTCTGTCGCTGTCTCTGCCTCTGTCTCTGTCCCCGTATCTGTCCCTGTCTCTGTTTCTGTCTCTGTCTCCGTCTTTGTCCCTGTCTCTGCCCCTGTCTCTGTCCCCGTATCTGTCTCTGTCTCTGTCTCTGTCTCTGTCTCTGTCTCTGTCTCTGTCTCTGTCTCTGTCTCTGTCTCTGTCTCTGTCTCTGTCTCTGTCTCTGTCTCTGTCTCTGTCTCTGTCTCTGTCTCTGTCTCTGTCTCTGTCTCTGTCTGTGACTCTGTCTCTGTCTCCGTCCCTGTCTCTGCCGCTGTCTCTGTCTCCGTCTCAGTCTCTGTCTCTGTCTCCGTCTCTCTCTCTGTCTCTGTCTCTGCCCCTGTCTCTGTCCGCGTATCTGTCTCTGTCTCTGTTTCTGTCTCTGTTTCTGTCTCTGTCTCTGTCTCTGTCTCTGTCTCTGTCTCTGTCTCTGTCTCTGTCTCTGTCTCGGTCTTTGTCTCCGTCTCTGTCTCCGTCTCTGTCTCTGTCTCTGTCTCTATCTCCGTCTCTGTCTCTGTATCTGTCTGTGTCTGTGTCTCTGTCTCTGCCTCTGTCGCTGTCCGCGTATCTGTCTCTGTCTCTGTTTCTGTCTCTGTCTCTGTCGCTGTCTCTCCCTCTGTCTCTGTCTCCGTCTCTGTCCCTGGCTCTGTCTCTGCCTCTGTCTCCGTCTCTGTCTCTGTCGCTGTCTCTCCCTCAGTCTCTGTCTCTGTCTCTGTCCCTGGCTCTGTCTCTGCCTCTGTCTCTGTCTCTGTCTCTATCTCTGTCTCCGTCCCTGTCTCTGCCGCTGTCTCTGTCTCCGTCTCAGTCTCTGTCTCTGTCCGCGTATCTGTCTCTGTCTCTGTTTCTGTCTCTGTCTCTGTCGCTGTCTCTCCCTCTGTCTCTGTCTCCGTCTCTGTCCCTGGCTCTGTCTCTGCCTCTGTCTCTGTCTCTGTCTCTATCTCTGTCTCCGTCCCTGTCTCTGCCGCTGTCTCTGTCTCCGTCTCAGTCTCTGTCTCTGTCTCCGTCTCTCTCTCTGTGTCTATCTCTGCCTCTGTCTCTGTCCGCGTATCTGTCTCTGTCTCTGTTTCTGTCTCTGTCTCTGTCTCTGTCTCTGTGTCTGTCTCTGTCTCTGTCTCTGTCTCTGCCTCTGTCGCTGTCTCTGTCTCTGTCTCTGTCTCTGTCTCTGTCTCTGTCGCTGTCTCTCCCTCTGTCTCTGTCTCCGTCTCTGTCCTTGGCTCTGTCTCTGCCTCTGTCTCTGTCTCTGTCTCCGTCCCTGTCTCTGCCGCTGTCTCTGTCTCCGTCTCTGTCTCTGTCTCTGTCTCTGTCTGTGTCCCTGTCTCTGTCTCCGTCCCTGTCTCTGCCGCTGTCTTTGTCTCCGTCTCAGTCTCTGTCTCGGTCCTTGTCTCCGTCTCTGTCTCCGTCTCTGCCTCTGTCCCTGTCTCTGTCTCTGTCTCTATCTCCGTCTCTGTCTCTGTATCTGTCTGTGTCTGTGTCTCTGTCTCTGCCTCTGTCGCTGTCTCTGCCTCTGTCTCTGTCCCCGTATCTGTCCCTGTCTCTGTTTCTGTCTCTGTCTCTGTCTCTGTCTCTGTCTCTGTCTCTGTCTCTGTCTCTGTCTCTGTCTCCGTCTCTGTCTCTGTCTCTGTCCTTGGCTCTGTCTCTGCCTCTGTCTCCGTCTTTGTCCCTGTCTCTGCCTCTGTCTCTGTCTCTGTCTCTGTCTCTGCCTCTGCCTCTGTCTCTATCTCTGTCTCTGTCTCTGTCTCTGTTTCTGTCTCTGTCTCTGTCTCTGTCTCTGTCTCTGTCTCTGTCTCTGTCTCTGTCTCTGTCTCTGTCTCTGTCTCTGTCTGTGTCTCTGTCTCTGTCTCTGTCTCAGTCTCTGTCTCTGTCTCTGTCTCTGTCTGTGTCTCTGTCTCTGTCTCCGTCCCTGTCTTTGCCGCTGTCTCTGTCTCCGTCTCAGTCTCTGTCTCTGTCTCTGTCTCTGTCTCTGTCTCTGTCTCTGTCTCTGTCTCTGTCTGTGTCTCTGTCTCTGTCTCCGTCCCTGTCTATGCCGCTGTCTCTGTCTACGTCTCAGTCTCTGTCTCTGTCTCCATCTCTCTCTCTGTCTCTGTCTCTGCCTCTGTCTCTGTCTCTGTTTCTGTCTCTGTCTCAGTCTATGTCTCTGTCTCTGTCTCTGTCTCTGTCTCTGTCTCTGTCTCTGTCTGTGTCCCTGTCTCTGTCTCCGTCCCTGTCTCTGCCGCTGTCTCTGTCTCCGTCTCAGTCTCTGTCTCTGTCTCCGTCTCTCTCTCTGTCTCTGTCTCTGCCTCTGTCTCTGTCCGCGTATCTGCCTCTGTCTCTGTTTCTGTCTCTGTCTCTGTCTCTGTCTCTGTCTCTGTCCCTGTCTCTGTCTCCGTCTCTGTCCCTGGCTCTGTCTCTGCCTCTGTCTCCGTCTCTGCGTCTGCCTCTGTCTCTATCTCTGTCTCTGTCTCTGTCTCTGTCTCTGTCTCTGTCTCTGTCTCTGTCTCTGTCTCTGTCTCTGTCTCTGTCTCTGTCTCTGTCTGTGTCTCTGTCTCTGTCTCTGTCTCAGTCTCTGTCTCTGTCTCTGTCTCTGTCTGTGTCTCTGTCTCTGTCTCCGTCCCTGTCTTTGCCGCTGTCTCTGTCTCCGTCTCAGTCTCTGTCTCTGTCTCTGTCTCTGTCTCTGTCTCTGTCTCTGTCTGTGTCTCTGTCTCTGTCTCCGTCCCTGTCTATGCCGCTGTCTCTGTCTACGTCTCAGTCTCTGTCTCTGTCTCCATCTCTCTCTCTGTCTCTGTCTCTGCCTCTGTCTCTGTCTCTGTTTCTGTCTCTGACTCAGTCTATGTCTCTGTCTCTGTCTCTGTCTCTGTCTCTGTCTCTGTCTCTGTCTCTGTCTCTGTCTCTGTCTCTGTCTCTGTCTCTGTCTCTGTCTCTGTCTCTGTCTCTGTCTGTGTCTCTGTCTCTGTCTCTGTCTGTGTCTGTGTCCCTGTCTCTGTCTCCGTCCCTGTCTCTGCCGCTGTCGCTGTCTCTCCCTCTGTCTCTGTCTCTGTCTCTGTCTGTGTCTCTGTCTCTGTCTCCGTCCCTGTCTCTGCCGCTGTCTCTGTCTCCGTCTCTGTCTCTGTCTCTGTTTCTGTCTCTGTCTCTGTCGCTGTCTCTCCCTCTGTCTCTGTCTCCGTCTCTGTCCCTGGCTCTGTCTCTGCCTCTGTCTCCGTCTCTGTCTCTGTCTCGGTCCTTGTCTCCGTCTCTGTCTCCGTCTCTGTCTCTATCTCCGTCTCTGTCTCTGTATCTGTCTGTGTCTGTGTCTCTGTCTCTGCCTCTGTCGCTGTCTCTGCCTCTGTCTCTGTCCCCGTATCTGTCCCTGTCTCTGTTTCTGTCTCTGTCTCCGTCTTTGTCCCTGTCTCTGCCTCTGTCTCTGTCTCTGTCTCTGTCTCTGTCTCTGCCTCTGCCTCTGTCTCTATCTCTGTCTCTGTCTCTGTCTCTGTCTCTGTCTCTGTCTCTGTCTCTGTCTCTGTCTCTGTCTCTGTCTCTGTCTCTGTCTGTGTCTCTGTCTCTGTCTCTGTCTGTGTCTGTGTCCCTGTCTCTGTCTCCGTCCCTGTCTCTGCCGCCGTCGCTGTCTCTCCCTCTGTCTCTGTCTCTGTCTCTGTCGCTGGCTCTGTCTCTGCCTCTGTCTCCGTATCTGTCTCTGTCTCTGTCTCTGTCTCTGTCTCTGTCTCTGTCTCTGTCTCTGTCTCTGTCTCTATGTCTGTCACTGTCTCTGTCTCTTTCTCTGTCTCTGTCTCTGTCTCTGTCTCTGTCTCTGTCTCTGTCTCCGTCTCTGTCTCTGTCTCTATCTCTGTCTCAGTCTCAGTCTCTGTCTCTGTCTCTGTCTCTGTCTCTGTCTCTGTCTCTGTCTCTGTCTCTGTCTCTGTCTCTGTCTCTGTCTCTGTCTCTGTCTCTGTCTCTGTCCATGGCTCTGTCTCTGCCTCTGTCTCTGTCTCTGTCTCTGTCTCTGTCTCTGTCTCTGTCTCTGTCTCTGTCTCTGTCAGTGTCCGTGTCTCTGTCTCCGTCCCTGTCTCTGCCGCTGTCTCTGTCACCGTCTCTGTCTCTGTCTCTGTCTCTGTCTCTGTCTCAGTCTCAGTCTCTGTCTCTGTCTCTGTCTCTGCCTCCGTAACTGTCTCTCTCTCTGTCTCTGTCTCTGTCTCTGTCGCTGTCTCTCCCTCTGTCTCTGTCTCTGTCTCCGTCCCTGGCTCTGTCTCTGCCTCTGTCTCCGTCTCTGTCTGTGTCTCCGTCTTTGTCTCCGTCTCTGTCTCTGTCTCTGTCTCTGTCTCTGCCTCTGTCTCTGCCTCTGTCTCTGTCCCTGTCCCTCTCCCTGTACCTGTTGCTGTCTCTGTCTCTGTCTCTGTCTCGGTCTCTGTCTCTGTCTCTGTCTCTGTCTCCGTCTTTGTCTCCGTCCTTGTCACCGTCTTTGTCTCCTGCCCCTATGCCTCCGACTTTATCTCCTGCCCCTCTGTCTCTGTCTGTGTCTCTGTCTCCCCCTCTGTCTCTGTCTCTGTCTCCTCCTCGGTCTGTGTCTCTGTCTCTGTCTCTGTCTCTGTCTCTGTCTCTGTCTCTGTCTCTGTCTCTGTCTCTGTCTCTGTCTCTGGCTCTGTCTCTGTCTCTGTCTCCGTCTCTGTCTCCGTCTCTGTCTCTGTCTCCGTCTTTGTCTCCGTCCTTGTCACCGTCTTTGTCTCCTGCCCCTATGCCTCCGACTTTGTCTCCTGCCCCTCTGTCTCTGTCTGTGTCTCTGTCTCCCCCTCTGTCTCTGTCTCTGCCTCCTCCTCGGTCTGTGTCTCTGTCTCTTTCTCTGTCTCTGTCTCTGTCTCTGTCTCTGTCTCTGTCTCTGTCTCTGTCTCTGTCTCTGTCTCTGTCTCTGTCTCTGTCTCTGTCTCTGTCTCCGTCCCTGGCTCTGTCTCTGCCTCTGTCTCCGTCTCTGTCTGTGTCTCCGTCTTTGTCTCCGTCTCTGTCTCTGTCTCTGTCTCTGTCTCTGCCTCTGTCTCTGCCTCTGTCTCTGTCCCTGTCCCTCTCCCTGTACCTGTTGCTGTCTCTGTCTCTGTCTCTGTCTCGGTCTCTGTCTCTGTCTCTGTCTTTGCCTCTGTCTCTGTCCACGTATCTGTCTCTGTCTCTGTTTCTGTCTCGGTCTCTGTCTTTATCTCTGTCTCTGCCTCTGTCTCTGTCTCTGCCTCTGTCTCTGTCTCTGTCTCTGTCTCAGTCTCTGCCTCTGTCTCTGTCCCTGGCTCTGTCTCTGCCTCTGTCTCCGTCTCTGTCTCTGTGTCTGTCTCTGTCTCTGTCTCTGTCGCAGTCTCTCTCTCTGTCTCTGTCTCTGTCCCTGTCTCTGTCTCTGTCTCTGTCTCTGTCTCTGTCTCCGTCTCTGTCTCCGTCTCTGTCTCTGTCTCCGTCTTTGTCTCCGTCCTTGTCACCGTCTTTGTCTCCTGCCCCTATGCCTCCGACTTTGTCTCCTGCCCCTCTGTCTCTGTCTGTGTCTCTATCTCCCCCTCTGTCTCTGTCTCTGTCTCCTCCTCGGTATGTGTCTCCGTCTCTGTGTCTGTCTCTGTCTCTGTCTCTGTCTCTGTCACTGCCTCTGTCTCTGTCTCTGTCTCTGTCGCTGTCTCTTCCTCTGTCTCTATCTCCGTCTCTGTCCCTGGCTCTGTCTCTGCCTCTGTCTCCGTCTCTGTCTGTGTCTCGGTCTTTGTCTCCGTCTCTGTCTCTGTCTCTGTCTCTGTCTCTGCCTCTGTCTCTGCCTCTGTCTCTGTCCCTGCCCCTCTCCCTGTACCTGTCGCTGTCTCTGTCTCTGTCTCTGTCTCGGTCTCTGTCTCTGGCTCTGTCTTTGCCTCTGTCTCTGTCCACGTATCTGTCTCTGTCTCTATTTCTGTCTTGGTCTCTGTCTTTATCTCTGTCTCTGCCTCTGTCTCTGTCTCTGCCTCTGTCTCTGTCTCTGTCTCTGTCTCAGTCTCTGTCTCTGTCTCTGTCCCTGGCTCTGCCTCTGCCTCTGTCTCCGTCTCTGTCTCTGTCTCTGTCTCTGTCTCTGTCTCTGTCTCTGTCTCTGTCGCAGTCCCTCTCTCTGTCTCTGTCTCTGTCCCTGTCTCTGTCTCTGTCTCTGTCTCTGTCTCTGTCTCTGTCTCCGTCTCTGTCTCCGTCTCTGTCTCTGTCTCCGTCTTTGTCTCCGTCCTTGTCACCGTCTTTGTCTCCTGCCCCTATGCCTCCGACTTTATCTCCTGCCCCTCTGTCTCTGTCTGTGTCTCTGTCTCCCCCTCTGTCTCTGTCTCTGTCTCCTCCTCGGTCTGTGTCTCTGTCTCTGTCTCTGTCTCTGTCTCTGTCTCTGTCTCTGTCTCTGTCTCTGTCTCTGTCTCTGTCTCTGGCTCTGTCTCTGTCTCTGTCTCCGTCTCTGTCTCCGTCTCTGTCTCTGTCTCCGTCTTTGTCTCCGTCCTTGTCACCGTCTTTGTCTCCTGCCCCTATGCCTCCGACTTTGTCTCCTGCCCCTCTGTCTCTGTCTGTGTCTCTGTCTCCCCCTCTGTCTCTGTCTCTGCCTCCTCCTCGGTCTGTGTCTCTGTCTCTTTCTCTGTCTCTGTCTCTGTCTCTGTCTCTGTCTCTGTCTCTGTCTCTGTCTCTGTCTCTGTCTCTGTCTCTGTCTCTGTCTCTGTCTCTGTCTCTGTCTCTGTCTCTGTCTCCGTCCCTGGCTCTGTCTCTGTCGCTGTCTCTCCCTCTGTCTCTGTCTCTGTCTCCGTCCCTGGCTCTGTCTCTGCCCCTGTCTCCGTCTCTGTCTCTGTCTCTGTCTCTGTCTCTGTCTCTGTCTCTGTCGCTGTCTCTCCCTCTGTCTCTGTCTCTGTCTCCGTCCCTGGCTCTGTCTCTGCCCCTGTCTCCGTCTCTGTCTCTGTCTCTGCCTCTCCCTCTGTCTCTGTCTCTGTCGCTGTCTCCCCCTCTGTCTCTGTCTCCGTCTCTGTCTCTGCCTCTGTCTCTGCCTCTGTCATTGTCTCTGTCTCTGTCTCTGTCTCTGTTTCTGTCTCTGTCTCTGTCTCTGTCTCTGTCTCTGTCTCTGTCTCTGTCTCTGTCTCTGTCTCTGTCTCTGTCTGTGTCTCTGTCTCTGTCTCCGTCCCTGTCTCTGCCGCTGTCTCTGTCTCCGTCTCAGTCTCTGTCTCTGTCTCCGTCTCTCTCTCTGTCTCTGTCTCTGCCTCTGTCTCTGTCTCTGTTTCTGTCTCCGTCTCTGTCTATGTCTCTGTCTCTGTCTCTGTCTCTGTCTCTGTCTCTGTCTGTGTCCCTGTCTCTGTCTCCGTCCCTGTCTCTGCCGCTGTCTCTGTCTCCGTCTCAGTCTCTGTCTCTGTCTCCGTCTCTCTCTCTGTCTCTGTCTCTGCCTCTGTCTCTGTCCGCGTATCTGTCTCTGTCTCTGTTTCTGTCTCTGTCTCTGTCTCTGTCTCTGTCTCTGTCTCTGTCTCTGTCTCTGTCTCTGTCTCTGTCTCTGTCTCTGTCTCTGTCTCTGTCTCTGTCTCCGTCTCTGTCCCTGGCTCTGTCCCTGCCTCTGTCTCCGTCTCTGTCTCTGTCTCGGTCTTTGTCTCCGTCTCTGTTTCTGCCTCTGTCTCTGTCCGCGTATCTTTCTCTGTCTCTGTCTCTGTCTCTGTCTCTGTCTCTGTCTCTGTCTCTGTCTGTGTCTCTGTCTCTGTCTCCGTCCCTGTCTCTGCCGCTGTCTCTGTCTCCGTCTCAGTCTCTGTCTCTGTCTCCGTCTCTCTCTCTGTCTCTGTCTCTGCCTCTGTCTCTGTCCGCGTATCTGTCTCTGTCTCTGTTTCTGTCTCTGTCTCTGTCGCTGTCTCTCCCTCTGTCTCTGTCTCCGTCTCTGTCCCTGGCTCTGTCTCTGCCTCTGTCTCTGTCTCTGTCTCTATCTCTGTCTCCGTCCCTGTCTCTGCCGCTGTCTCTGTCTCCGTCTCAGTCTCTGTCTCTGTCTCCGTCTCTCTCTCTGTGTCTATCTCTGCCTCTGTCTCTGTCCGCGTATCTGTCTCTGTCTCTGTTTCTGTCTCTGTCTCTGTCTCTGTCTCTGTGTCTGTCTCTGTCTCTGTCTCTGTCTCTGTCTCTGTCTCTGTCTCTGTCTCTGTCTCTGTCTGTGTCTGTGTCTCTGTCTCTGCCTCTGTCGCTGTCTCTGCCTCTGTCTCTGTCCCCGTATCTGTCCCTGTCTCTGTTTCTGTCTCTGTCTCTGTCTCTGTCTCTGTCTCTGTCTCTGTCTCTGTCTCTGTCTCCGTCTCTGTCTCTGTCTCTGTCCTTGGCTCTGTCTCTGCCTCTGTCTCCGTCTTTGTCCCTGTCTCTGCCTCTGTCTCTGTCTCTGTCTCTGTCCCTGCCTCTGCCTCTGTCTCTATCTCTGTCTCTGTCTCTGTCTCTGTCTCTGTCTCTGTCTCTGTCTCTGTCTCTGTCTCTGTCTCTGTCTCTGTCTCTGTCTCTGTCTCTGTCTCTGTCTCTGTCTGTGTCTCTGTCTCTGTCTCTGTCTCAGTCTCTGTCTCTGTCTCTGTCTCTGTCTGTGTCTCTGTCTCTGTCTCCGTCCCTGTCTTTGCCGCTGTCTCTGTCTCCGTCTCAGTCTCTGTCTCTGTCTCTGTTTCTGTCTCTGTCTCTGTCTCTGTCTGTGTCTCTGTCTCTGTCTCCGTCCCTGTCTATGCCGCTGTCTCTGTCTACGTCTCAGTCTCTGCCTCTGTCTCCATCTCTCTCTCTGTCTCTGTCTCTGCCTCTGTCTCTGTCTCTGTTTCTGTCTCTGTCTCAGTCTATGTCTCTGTCTCTGTCTCTGTCTCTGTCTCTGTCTCTGTCTCTGTCTCTGTCTCTGTCTGTGTCCCTGGCTCTGTCTCTGCCTCTGTCTCTGTCTCTGTCTCTATCTCTGTCTCCGTCCCTGTCTCTGCCGCTGTCTCTGTCTCCGTCTCAGTCTCTGTCTCTGTCTCCGTCTCTCTCTCTGTGTCTGTCTCTGCCTCTGTCTCTGTCCGCGTATCTGTCTCTGTCTCTGTTTCTGTCTCTGTCTCTGTCTCTGTCTCTGTCTCTGTGTCTGTCTCTGCCTCTGTCTCTGTCGCTGTCTCTCCCTCAGTCTCTGTCTCTGTCTCTGTCTCTGTCTCTGTCTCTGTCTCAGTCTCTGTCTCTGTCTCTGTCTCTGTCTGTGTCTCTGTCTCTGTCTCCGTCCCTGTCTTTGCCGCTGTCTCTGTCTCCGTCTCAGTCTCTGTCTCTGTCTCCGTCTCTCTCTCTGTCTCTGTTTCTGCCTCGGTCTCTGTCCGCGTATCTGTCTCTGTCTCTGTCTCCGTCCCTGTCTTTGCCGCTGTCTCTGTCTACGTCTCAGTCTCTGTCTCTGTCTGCGTCTCTCTCTGTGTCTCTGTTTCTGCCTCGGTCTCTGTCCGCGTATCTGTCTCTGTCTCTGTCTCTGTCTCTGCCTCTGTCTCTGTCTCTGTTTCTGTCTCTGTCTCTGTCTGTGTCTCTGTCTCTGTCTCTGTCTCTGTCTCTGTCTCTGTCTCTGTCTCTGTCTCTGTCTCTGTCTCTGTCTCTGTCTCTGTCTCTGTCTGTGTCCCTGTCTCTGTCTCCGTCCCTGTCTCTGCCGCTGTCTCTGTCTCCGTCCCAGTCTCTGTCTCTGTCTCCGTCTCTCTCTCTGTCTCTGTCTCTGCCTCTGTGTCTGTCCGCGTATCTGTCTCTGTCTCTGTTTCTGTCTCTGTCTCTGTCTCTGTATCTCTCTCTGTCTCTGTCTCTGTCTCCGTCTCTGTCCGTGGCTCTGTCTCTGCCTCTGTCTCCGTCTCTGTCTCTGTCTCGGTCTTTGTCTCCGTCTCTGTCTCTGCCTCTGTCTCTGTCCGCGTATCTTTCTCTGTCTCTGTCTCTGTCTCTGTCTCTGTCTCTGTCTCTGTCTCTGTCTCTGTCTCCGTCTCTGTCTCTGTCTCTGTCTCTGTCTCTGTCTCTGTCTCTGTCTCTGTCTCTGTCGCTGTCTCTCCCTCTGTCTCCGTCTCTGTCTCTGTCTGTGTCCCTGTCTCTGTCTCCGTCCCTGTCTCTGCCGCTGTCTCTGTCTCCGTCCCAGTCTCTGTCTCTGTCTCCGTCTCTCTCTCTGTCTCTGTCTCTGCCTCTGTGTCTGTCCGCGTATCTGTCTCTGTCTCCGTCTCTGTCTCTGTCTCGGTCTTTGTCTCCGTCTCTGTTTCTGCCTCTGTCTCTGTCCGCGTATCTTTCTCTGTCTCTGTCTCTGTCTCTGTCTCTGTCTCTGTCTGTGTCTCTGTCTCTGTCTCCGTCCCTGTCTCTGCCGTTGTCTCTGTCTCCGTCTCAGTCTCTGTCTCTGTCTCCGTCTCTCTCTCTGTCTCTGTCTCTGCCTCTGTCTCTGTCCGCGTATCTGTCTCTGTCTCTGTTTCTGTCTCTGTCTCTGTCGCTGTCTCTCCCTCTGTCTCTGTCTCCGTCTCTGTCCCTGGCTCTGTCTCTGCCTCTGTCTCTGTCTCTGTCTCTATCTCTGTCTCCGTCCCTGTCTCTGCCGCTGTCTCTGTCTCCGTCTCAGTCTCTGTCCCTGTCTCCGTCTCTCTCTCTGTGTCTATCTCTGCCTCTGTCTCTGTCCGCGTATCTGTCTCTGTCTCTGTTTCTGTCTCTGTCTCTGTCTCTGTCTCTGTGTCTGTCTCTGTCTCTGTCTCTGTCCCTGCCTCTGTCGCTGTCTCTGTCTCTGTCTCTGTCTCTGTCTCTGTCTCTGTCGCTGTCTCTCCCTCTGTCTCTGTCTCCGTCTCTGTCCTTGGCTCTGTCTCTGCCCTCTGTCTCTGTCTCTGTCTCTGTCTCTGTCTGTGTCTCTGTCTCTGTCTCCGTCCCTGTCTCTGCCGCTGTCTCTGTCTCCGTCTCTGTCTCTGTCTCTGTCTCTGTCTGTGTCCCTGTCTCTGTCTCCGTCCCTGTCTCTGCCGCTGTCTTTGTCTCCGTCTCAGTCTCTGTCTCGGTCCTTGTCTCCGTCTCTGTCTCCGTCTCTGCCTCTGTCCCTGTCTCTGTCTCTGTCTCTGTCTCTGTCTCTGTCTCTGTCTCTGTCTCTGTCTCTGTCTCTGTCTGTGTCTCTGTCTCTGTCTCCGTCCCTGTCTCTGCCGCTGTCTCTGTCTCCGTCTCAGTCTCTGTCTCTGTCTCCGTCTCTCTCTCTGTCTCTGTCTCTGCCTCTGTCTCTGTCCGCGTATCTGTCTCTGTCTCTGTTTCTGTCTCTGTCTCTGTCGCTGTCTCCGTCTCTGTCCCTGGCTCTGTGTCTGCCTCTGTCTCCTTCTCTGTCTCTGTCTCGGTCTTTGTCTCCGTCTCTGTCTCCGTCTCTCTCTCTGTCTCTGTCTCTGCCTCTGTCTCTGTCCGCGTATCTGTCTCTGTCTCTGTTTCTGTCTCTGTCTCTGTCTCTGTCTCTGTCTCTGTCTCTGTCTCTGTCTCTGTCTCTGTCTCTGTCTCTGTCTCTGTCTCTGTCTCTGTCTCTGTCTCTGTCTCTGTCTCTGTCTCTGTCTGTGTCCCTGTCTCTGTCTCCGTCGCTGTCTCTGCCGCTGTCTCTGTCTCCGTCTCAGTCTCTGCCTCTGTCTCCGTCTCTCTCTCTGTCTCTGTCTCTGTCTCTGCCTCTGTCTCTGTCCGCGTATCTGTCTCTGTTTCTGTCTCTGTCTCTGTCGCTGTCTCTCCCTCTGTCTCTGTCTCCGTCTCTGTCCCTGGCTCTGTCTCCGCCTCTGTCTCCGTCTCTGTCTCTGTCTCGGTCCTTGTCTCCGTCTCTGTCTCCGTCTCTGTCTCTGTCTCTGTCTCTATCTCCGTCTCTGTCTCTGTATCTGTCTGTGTCTGTGTCTCTGTCTCTGCCTCTGTCGCTGTCTCTGCCCCTGTCTCTGTCCCCGTATCTGTCCCTGTCTCTGTTTCTGTCTCTGTCTCCGTCTTTGTCCCTGTCTCTGCCTCTGTCTCTGTCTCTGTCTCTGTCTCTGTCTCTGCCTCTGCCTCTGTCTCTATCTCTGTCTCTGTCTCTGTCTCTGTCTCTGTCTCTGTCTCTGTCTCTGTCTCTGTCTCTGTCTCTGTCTCTGTCTCTGTCTCTGTCTCTGTCTCTGTCTCTGTCTCTGTCTCTGTCTCTGTCTCTGTCTCTGTCTCTGTCTCTGTCTGTGTCTCTGTCTCTGTCTCTGTCTGTGTCTGTGTCCCTGTCTCTGTCTCCGTCCCTGTCTCTGCCGCTGTCGCTGTCTCTCCCTCTGTCTCTGTCTCTGTCTCTGTCGCTGGCTCTGTCTCTGCCTCTGTCTCCGTATCTGTCTCTGTCTCTGTCTCTGTCTCTGTCTCTGTCTCTGTCTCTGTCTCTGTCTCTGTCTCTATGTCTGTCACTGTCTCTGTCTCTTTCTCTGTCTCTGTCTCTGTCTCTGTCTCTGTCTCTGTCTCTGTCTCCGTCTCTGTCTCTGTCTCTATCTCTGTCTCAGTCTCAGTCTCTGTCTCTGTCTCTGTCTCTGTCTCTGTCTCTGTATCTGTCTCTGTCTCTGTCTCTGTCTCTGTCTCTGTCTGTGACTCTGTCTCTGTCTCCGTCCCTGTCTCTGCCGCTGTCTCTGTCTCCGTCTCAGTCTCTGTCTCTGTCTCCGTCTCTCTCTCTGTCTCTGTCTCTGCCCCTGTCTCTGTCCGCGTATCTGTCTCTGTCTCTGTTTCTGTCTCTGTCTCTGTCTCTGTCTCTGTCTCTGTCTCTGTCTCTGTCTCTGTCTCTGTCTCTGTCTCTGTCTCTGTCTCTGTCTCTGTCTCTGTCTCTGTCTCTGTTTCTGTCTGTGTCCCTGTCTCTGTCTCCGTCCCTGTCTCTGCCGCTGTCTCTGTCTCTGTCTCCGTCTCTCTCTCTGTCTCTGTCTCTGCCTCTGTCTCTGTCCGCGTATCTGTCTCTGTCACCGTATCTGTCCCTGTCTCTGTTTCTGTCTCTGTCTCTGTCTCTGTCTCTGTCTCTGTCTCTGTCTCTGTCTCCGTCTCTGTCTCTGTCTCTGTCTCTGTCTCTGTCTCTGTCGCTGTCTCTCCCTCAGTCTCTGTCTCTGTCTCTGTCCCTGGCTCTGTCTCTGCCTCTGTCTCCGTCTTTGTTCCTGTCTCTGCCTCTGTCTCTGTCTCTGTCTCTGTCTCTGCCTCTGCCTCTGCCTCTGTCTCTATCTCTGTCTCTGTCTCTGTCTCTGTCTCTGTCTCTGTCTCTGTCTCTGTCTCTGTCTCTGTCTCTGTCTCTGTCTCTGTCTCTGTCTCTGTCTCTGTCTCTGTCTCTGTCTCTGTCTCTGTCTCAGTCTCTGTCTCTGTCTCTGTCCCTGTCTCTGTCTCTGTCTCTGTCTCTGTCGCTGTCTCTCCCTCTGTCACCGTCTCTGTCTCTGTCTGTGTCTCTGTCTCTGACTCTGTCTCTGTCTCTGCCTCTGTCTCTGTCTCTGATTCTGTCTCTGTCTCTGTCTCTGTCTCTGTCTCTGTCTCTGTCTCTGTCTCTGTCTCTGTCTCTGTCTCTGTCTCTGTCTCTGTCTCTGTCTCTGTCTCTGTCTCTGTCTGTGTCCCTGTCTCTGTCTCCGTCCCTGTCTCTGCCGCTGTCTCTGTCTCCGTCCCAGTCTCTGTCTCTGTCTCCGTCTCTCTCTCTGTCTCTGTCTCTGCCTCTGTGTCTGTCCGCGTATCTGTCTCTGTCTCTGTTTCTGTCTCTGTCTCTGTCTCTGTATCTGTCTCTGTCTCTGTCTCTGTCTCCGTCTCTGTCCCTGGCTCTGTCTCTGCCTCTGTCTCCGTCTCTGTCTCTGTCTCGGTCTTTGTCTCCGTCTCTGTCTCTGCCTCTGTCTCTGTCCGCGTATCTTTCTCTGTCTCTGTCTCTGTCTCTGTCTCTGTCTCTGTCTCTGTCTCTGTCTCTGTCTGTGGCTCTGTCTCTGTCTCCGTCCCTGTCTCTGCCGCTGTCTCTGTCTCCGTCTCAGTCTCTGCCTCTGTCTCCGTCTCTCTCTCTGTCTCTGTCTCTGCCTCTGTCTCTGTCCGCGTATCTGTCTCTGTCTCTGTTTCTGTCAATGTCTCTGTCGCTGTCTCCGTCTCTGTCGCTGGCTCTGTGTCTGCCTCTGTCTCCTTCTCTGTCTCTGTCTCGGTCTTTGTCTCCGTCTCTGTCTCCGTCTCTGTCTCTGTCTCTGTCTCTATCTCCGTCTCTGTCTCTGTATCTGTCTGTGTCTGTGTCTCTGTCTCTGTCTCTGTCGCTGTCTCTGCCTCTGTCTCTGTCCCCGTATCTGTCTCTGTCTCTGTTTCTGTCTCTGTCTCTGTCTCTGTCTCTGTCTCTGTCTCTGTCTCCGTCTCTGTCTCTGTCTCTGTCTCTGTCTCTGTCTCTGTCTCTGTGTCTGTATCTGTCGCTGTCTCTCCCTCAGTCTCTGTCTCTGTCTCTGTCCCTGGCTCTGTCTCTGTCTCTGTCTCTGTCTCCGTCTCTGTCTCTGTCTCTGTCTCTATCTGCGTCTCTGTCTCTGTCTGTGTCTCTGTCTCTGACTCTGTCTCTGTCTCTGTCTCTGTCTCTGTCCCCGTCTCTGTCTCTGTCTCCGTCTCTGTCTCTGTCTCTGTCTCTGTCTCTGTCTCTGTCTCAGTCTCTGTCTCTGTCTCTGTCTCTGTCTCTGTCTCTGTCTCTGTCTCTGTCTCTGTCTGTGTCTCTGTCTCTGTCTCCGTCCCTGTCTCTGCCGCTGTCTCTGTCTCCGTCTCAGTCTCTGTCTCTGTCTCCGTCTCTCTCTCTGTCTCTGTCTCTGCCTCTGTCTCTGTCCGCGTATCTGTCTCTGTCTCTGTTTCTGTCTCTGTCTCTGTCGCTGTCTCTCCCTCTGTCTCTGTCTCCGTCTCTGTCCCTGGCTCTGTCTCTGCCTCTGTCTCTGTCTCTGTCTCTATCTCTGTCTCCGTCCCTGTCTCTGCCGCTGTCTCTGTCTCCGTCTCAGTCTCTGTCTCTGTCTCCGTCTCTCTCTCTGTGTCTGTCTCTGCCTCTGTCTCTGTCCGCGTATCTGTCTCTGTCTCTGTTTCTGTCTCTGTCTCTGTCTCTGCCTCTGTGTCTGTCTCTGTCTCTGTCTCTGTCGCTGTCTCTCCCTCAGTCTCTGTCTCTGTCTCTGTCCCTGCCTCTGTCTCTGTCTCAGTCTCTGTCTCTGTCTCTGTCTGTGACTCTGTCTCTGTCTCCGTCCCTGTCTTTGCCGCTGTCTCTGTCTCCGTCTCAGTCACTGTCTCTGTCTCCGTCTCTCTCTCTGTCTCTGTTTCTGCCTCGGTCTCTGTCCGCGTATCTGTCTCTGTCTCTGTCTCTGTCTCTGCCTCTGTCGCTGTCTCTGTCTCTGTCTCTGTCTCTGTCTCTGTCTCTGTCTCTGTCTCTGTCTCTGTCTCTGTCTCTGTCTCTGTCTCTGT
Source organism: Megachile willughbiella (assembly GCA_945859595.2). Classification (NCBI taxonomy): domain Eukaryota; kingdom Metazoa; phylum Arthropoda; class Insecta; order Hymenoptera; family Megachilidae; genus Megachile; species Megachile willughbiella. Next base: position 596,222 of record CAMAOD020000004.1, on the reverse strand, counting down.
CTGTGTCTCTGTCTCTGTCTCCGTCCCTGTCTCTGCCGCTGTCTGTGTCTCCGTCTCAGTCTCTGTCTCTGTCTCCGTCTCTCTCTCTGTCTCTGTCTCTGCCTCTGTCTCTGTCTCTGTTTCTGTCTCTGTCTCTGTCTATGTCTCTGTCTCTGTCTCTGTCTCTGTCTCTGTCTCTGTCTCTGTCTCTGCCTCTGTCTCTGTCCGCGTATCTGTCTCTGTCTCTGTTTCTGTCTCTGTCTCTGTCTCTGTCTCTGTCTCTGTCTCTGTCTCTGTCTCTGTCTCTGTCTCCGTCTCTGTCCCTGGCTCTCTCTCTGTCTCTGTTTCTGCCTCTGTCTCTGTCCGCGTATCTGTCTCTGTCTCTGTTTCTGTCTCTGTCTCTGTCGCTGTCTCTCCCTCTGTCTCTGTCTCCGTCTCTGTCCCTGGCTCTGTCTCTGCCTCTGTCTCTGTCTCTGTCTCTATCTCTGTCTCCGTCCCTGTCTCTGCCGCTGTCTCTGTCTCCGTCTCAGTCTCTGTCTCTGTCTCCGTCTCTCTCTCTGTGTCTGTCTCTGCCTCTGTCTCTGTCCGCGTATCTGTCTCTGTCTCTGTTTCTGTCTCTGTCTCTGTCTCTGTCTCTGTCTCTGTCTCTGTGTCTGTCTCTGTCTCTGTCTCTGTCGCTGTCTCTCCCTCAGTCTCTGTCTCTGTCTCTGTCTCTGTCTCTGTCTCAGTCTCTGTCTCTGTCTCTGTCTCTGTCTGTGTCTCTGTCTCTGTCTCCGTCCCTGTCTTTGCCGCTGTCTCTGTCTCCGTCTCAGTCTCTGTCTCTGTCTCCGTCTCTCTCTCTGTCTCTGTTTCTGCCTCGGTCTCTGTCCGCGTATCTGTCTCTGTCTCTGTCTCCGTCCCTGTCTTTGCCGCTGTCTCTGTCTCCGTCTCAGTCTCTGTCTCTGTCTGCGTCTCTCTCTCTGTCTCTGTCTCTGCCTCTGTGTCTGTCCGCGTATCTGTCTCTGTCTCTGTTTCTGTCTCTGTCTCTGTCTCTGTATCTCTCTCTGTCTCTGTCTCTGTCTCTGTCTCTGTCTCTATCTCCGTCTCTGTCTCTGTATCTGTCTGTGTCTGTGTCTCTGTCTCTGTCTCTGTCGCTGTCTCTGCCTCTGTCTCTGTCCCCGTATCTGTCTCTGTCTCTGTTTCTGTCTCTGTCTCTGTCTATGTCTCTGTCTCTGTCTCCGTCTCTGTCTCTGTCTCTGTCTCTGTCTCTGTCTCTGTCTCTGTCTCTGTCTCTGTATCTGTCGCTGTCTCTCCCTCAGTCTCTGTCTCTGTCTCTGTCCCTGGCTCTGTCTCTGTCTCTGTCTCTGTCTCCGTCTCTGTCTCTGTCTCTGTCTCTATCTGCGTCTCTGTCTCTGTCTGTGTCTATGTCTCTGACTCTGTCTCTGTCTCTGTCTCTGTCTCTGTCCCCGTCTCTGTCTCTGTCTCCGTCTCTGTCTCTGTCTCTGTCTCTGTCTCTGTCTCTGTCTCAGTCTCTGTCTCTGTCTCTGTCTCTGTCTCTGTCTCTGTCTCTGTCTCTGTCTGTGTCTCTGTCTCTGTCTCCGTCCCTGTCTCTGCCGCTGTCTCTGTCTCCGTCTCAGTCTCTGTCTCTGTCTCCGTCCCTCTCTCTGTCTCTGTCTCTGCCTCTGTCTCTGTCCGCGTATCTGTCTCTGTCTCTGTTTCTGTCTCTGTCTCTGTCGCTGTCTCCGTCTCTGTCCCTGGCTCTGTGTCTGCCTCTGTCTCCTTCTCTGTCTCTGTCTCGGTCTTTGTCTCCGTCTCTGTCTCCGTCTCTCTCTCTGTCTCTGTCTCTGCCTCTGTCTCTGTCCGCGTATCTGTCTCTGTCTCTGTTTCTGTCTCTGTCTCTGTCTCTGTCTCTGTCTCTGTCTCTGTCTCTGTCTCTGTCTCTGTCTCTGTCTCTGTCTCTGTCTCTGTCTCTGTCTCTGTCTCTGTCTCTGTCTCTGTCTCTGTCTCTGTCTCTGTCTCTGTCTCTGTCTCTGTCTGTGTCCCTGTCTCTGTCTCCGTCGCTGTCACTGCCGCTGTCTCTGTCTCCGTCTCAGTCTCTGATTCTGTCTCCGTCTCTCTCTCTGTCTCTGTCTCTGTCTCTGCCTCTGTCTCTGTCCGCGTATCTGTCTCTGTCTCTGTCGCTGTCTCTCCCTCTGTCTCTGTCTCCGTCTCTGTCCCTGGCTCTGTCTCTGCCTCTGTCTCCGTCTCTGTCTCTGTCTCGGTCCTTGTCTCCGTCTCTGTCTCCGTCTCTGTCTCTGTCTCTGTCTCTATCTCCGTCTCTGTCTCTGTATCTGTCTGTGTCTGTGTCTCTGTCCCTGCCTCTGTCGCTGTCTCTGCCTCTGTCTCTGTCCCCGTATCTGTCCCTGTCTCTGTTTCTGTCTCTGTCTCCGTCTTTGTCCCTGTCTCTGCCTCTGTCTCTGTCTCTGTCTCTGTCTCTGTCTCTGCCTCTGCCTCTGTCTCTATCTCTGTCTCTGTCTCTGTCTCTGTCTCTGTCTCTGTCTCTGTCTCTGTCTCTGTCTCTGTCTCTGTCTCTGTCTCTGTCTCTGTCTCTGTCTCTGTCTCTGTCTCTGTCTCTGTCTCTGTCTCTGTCTCTGTCTGTGTCTCTGTCTCTGTCTCTGTCTGTGTCTGTGTCCCTGTCTCTGTCTCCGTCCCTGTCTCTGCCGCTGTCGCTGTCTCTCCCTCTGTCTCTGTCTCTGTCTCTGTCGCTGGCTCTGTCTCTGCCTCTGTCTCCGTATCTGTCTCTGTCTCTGTCTCTGTCTCTGTCTCTGTCTCTGTCTCTGTCTCTGTCTCTGTCTCTGTCTCTATGTCTGTCACTGTCTCTGTCTCTTTCTCTGTCTCTGTCTCTGTCTCTGTCTCTGTCTCTGTCTCTGTCTCCGTCTCTGTCTCTGTCTCTATCTCTGTCTCAGTCTCAGTCTCTGTCTCTGTCTCTGTCTCTGTCTCTGTCTCTGTCTCTGTCTCTGTCTCTGTCTCTGTCTCTGTCTCTGTCTCTGTCTCTGTCTCTGTCTGCGACTCTGTCTCTGTCTCCGTCCCTGTCTCTGCCGCTGTCTCTGTCTCCGTCTCAGTCTCTGTCTCTGTCTCCGTCTCTCTCTCTGTCTCTGTCTCTGCCCCTGTCTCTGTCCGCGTATCTGTCTCTGTCTCTGTTTCTGTCTCTGTCTCTGTCTCTGTCTCTGTCTCTGTCTCTGTCTCTGTCTCTGTCTGTGACTCTGTCTCTGTCTCCGTCCCTGTCTCTGCCGCTGTCTCTGTCTCCGTCTCAGTCTCTGTCTCTGTCTCCGTCTCTCTCTCTGTCTCTGTCTCTGCCCCTGTCTCTGTCCGCGTATCTGTCTCTGTCTCTGTTTCTGTCTCTGTCTCTGTCTCTGTCTCTGTCTCTGTCTCTGTCTCTGTCTCTGTCTCTGTCTCTGTCTCTGTCTCTGTCTCTGTCTCTGTCTCTGTCTCTGTCTCTGTCTCTGTTTCTGTCTGTGTCCCTGTCTCTGTCTCCGTCCCTGTCTCTGCCGCTGTCTCTGTCTCTGTCTCCGTCTCTCTCTCTGTCTCTGTCTCTGCCTCTGTCTCTGTCCGCGTATCTGTCTCTGTCACCGTATCTGTCCCTGTCTCTGTTTCTGTCTCTGTCTCTGTCTCTGTCTCTGTCTCTGTCTCTGTCTCTGTCTCTGTCTCCGTCTCTGTCTCTGTCTCTGTCTCTGTCTCTGTCTCTGTCGCTGTCTCTCCCTCAGTCTCTGTCTCTGTCTCTGTCCCTGGCTCTGGCTCTGTCTCTGCCTCTGTCTCCGTCTTTGTTCCTGTCTCTGCCTCTGTCTCTGTCTCCGTCTCAGTCTCTGTCTCTGTCTCCGTCTCTCTCTCTGTGTCTGTCTCTGCCTCTGTCTCTGTCCGCGTATCTGTCTCTGTCTCTGTTTCTGTCTCTGTCTCTGTCTCTGCCTCTGTGTCTGTCTCTGTCTCTGTCTCTGTCGCTGTCTCTCCCTCAGTCTCTGTCTCAGTCTCTGTCTCTGTCTCCGTCTCTCTCTCTGTCTCTGTTTCTGCCTCGGTCTCTGTCCGCGTATCTGTCTCTGTCTCTGTCTCCGTCCCTGTCGTTGCCGCTGTCTCTGTCTCCGTCTCAGTCTCTGTCTCTGTCTGCGTCTCTCTCTCTGTCTCTGTTTCTGCCTCGGTCTCTGTCCGCGTATCTGTCTCTGTCTCTGTCTCTCTCTCTGCCTCTGTCTCTGTCTCTGTTTCTGTCTCTGTCTCTGTCTCTGTCTCTGTCTCTGTCTCTGTCTCTGTCTCTGTCTCTGTCTCTGTCTCTGTCTCTGTCTCTGTCTCTGTCTCTGTCTCTGTCTCTGTCTCTGTCTGTGTCCCTGTCTCTGTCTCCGTCCCTGTCTCTGCCGCTGTCTCTGTCTCCGTCTCAGTCTCTGTCTCTGTCTCCGTCTCTCTCTCTGTCTCTGTCTCTGCCTCTGTGTCTGTCCGCGTATCTGTCTCTGTCTCTGTTTCTGTCTCTGTCTCTGTCTCTGTATCTCTCTCTGTCTCTGTCTCTGCCTCTGTCTCTGTCCGCGTATCTGTCTCTGTCTCTGTTTCTGTCTCTGTCTCTGTCTCTGTCTCTGTCTCTGTCTCTGTCTCTGTCTCTGTCTCTGTCTCTGTCTCTGTCTCTGTCGCTGTCTCTCCCTCAGTCTCTGTCTCTGTCTCTGTCTCTGTCTCTGTCTCAGTCTCTGTCTCTGTCTCTGTCTCTGTCTGTGTCTCTGTCTCTGTCTCTGTTTCTGCCTCGGTCTCTGTCCGCGTATCTGTCTCTGTCTCTGTCTCCGTCCCTGTCTTTGCCGCTGTCTCTGTCTCCGTCTCAGTCTCTGTCTCTGTCTGCGTCTCTCTCTCTGTCTCTGTTTCTGCCTCGGTCTCTGTCCGCGTATCTGTCTCTGTCTCTGTCTCTGTCTCTGCCTCTGTCTCTGTCTCTGTTTCTGTCTCTGTCTCTGTCTCTGTCTCTGTCTCTGTCTCTGTCTCTGTCTCTGTCTCTGTCTCTGTCTCTGTCTCTGTCTCTGTCTCTGTCTCTGTCTCTGTCTCTGTCTCTGTCTCTGTCTCTGTCTCTGTCTCTGTCTGTGTCCCTGTCTCTGTCTCCGTCCCTGTCTCTGCCGCTGTCTCTGTCTCCGTCCCAGTCTCTGTCTCTGTCTCCGTCTCTCTCTCTGTCTCTGTCTCTGCCTCTGTGTCTGTCCGCGTATCTGTCTCTGTCTCTGTTTCTGTCTCTGTCTCTGTCTCTGTATCTCTCTCTGTCTCTGTCTCTGTCTCCGTCTCTGTCCCTGGCTCTGTCTCTGCCTCTGTCTCCGTCTCTGTCTCTGTCTCGGTCTTTGTCTCCGTCTCTGTCTCTGCCTCTGTCTCTGTCCGCGTATCTTTCTCTGTCTCTGTCTCTGTCTCTGTCTCTGTCTCTGTCTCTGTCTCTGTCTCTGTCTCTGTCTCTGTCTCTGTCTGTGTCTCTGTCTCTGTCTCCGTCCCTGTCTCTGCCGCTGTCTCTGTCTCCGTCTCAGTCTCTGTCTCTGTCTCTGTCTCTCTCTCTGTCTCTGTCTCTGCCTCTGTCTCTGTCCGCGTATCTGTCTCTGTCTCTGTTTCTGTCTCTGTCTCTGTCGCTGTCTCCGTCTCTGTCCCTGGCTCTGTGTCTGCCTCTGTCTCCTTCTCTGTCTCTGTCTCGGTCTTTGTCTCCGTCTCTGTCTCCGTCTCTGTCTCTGTCTCTGTCTCTATCTCCGTCTCTGTCTCTGTATCTGTCTGTGTCTGTGTCTCTGTCTCTGTCTCTGTCGCTGTCTCTGCCTCTGTCTCTGTCCCCGTATCTGTCTCTGTCTCTGTTTCTCTCTCTGTCTCTGTCTCTGTCTCTGTCTCTGTCTCCGTCTCTGTCTCTGTCTCTGTCTCTGTCTCTGTCTCTGTCTCTGTCTCTGTATCTGTCGCTGTCTCTCCCTCAGTCTCTGTCTCTGTCTCTGTCCCTGGCTCTGTCTCTGTCTCTGTCTCTGTCTCCGTCTCTGTCTCTGTCTCTGTCTCTATCTGCGTCTCTGTCTCTGTCTGTGTCTATGTCTCTGACTCTGTCTCTGTCTCTGTCTCTGTCTCTGTCCCCGTCTCTGTCTCTGTCTCCGTCTCTGTCTCTGTCTCTGTCTCTGTCTCTGTCTCTGTCTCAGTCTCTGTCTCTGTCTCTGTCTCTGTCTCTGTCTCTGTCTCTGTCTCTGTCTGTGTCTCTGTCTCTGTCTCCGTCCCTGTCTCTGCCGCTGTCTCTGTCTCCGTCTCAGTCTCTGTCTCTGTCTCCGTCCCTCTCTCTGTCTCTGTCTCTGCCTCTGTCTCTGTCCGCGTATCTGTCTCTGTCTCTGTTTCTGTCTCTGTCTCTGTCGCTGTCTCCGTCTCTGTCCCTGGCTCTGTGTCTGCCTCTGTCTCCTTCTCTGTCTCTGTCTCGGTCTTTGTCTCCGTCTCTGTCTCCGTCTCTCTCTCTGTCTCTGTCTCTGCCTCTGTCTCTGTCCGCGTATCTGTCTCTGTCTCTGTTTCTGTCTCTGTCTCTGTCTCTGTCTCTGTCTCTGTCTCTGTCTCTGTCTCTGTCTCTGTCTCTGTCTCTGTCTCTGTCTCTGTCTCTGTCTCTGTCTCTGTCTCTGTCTCTGTCTCTGTCTCTGTCTCTGTCTCTGTCTGTGTCCCTGTCTCTGTCTCCGTCGCTGTCACTGCCGCTGTCTCTGTCTCCGTCTCAGTCTCTGATTCTGTCTCCGTCTCTCTCTCTGTCTCTGTCTCTGTCTCTGCCTCTGTCTCTGTCCGCGTATCTGTCTCTGTCTCTGTCGCTGTCTCTCCCTCTGTCTCTGTCTCCGTCTCTGTCCCTGGCTCTGTCTCTGCCTCTGTCTCCGTCTCTGTCTCTGTCTCGGTCCTTGTCTCCGTCTCTGTCTCCGTCTCTGTCTCTGTCTCTGTCTCTATCTCCGTCTCTGTCTCTGTATCTGTCTGTGTCTGTGTCTCTGTCCCTGCCTCTGTCGCTGTCTCTGCCTCTGTCTCTGTCCCCGTATCTGTCCCTGTCTCTGTTTCTGTCTCTGTCTCCGTCTTTGTCCCTGTCTCTGCCTCTGTCTCTGTCTCTGTCTCTGTCTCTGTCTCTGCCTCTGCCTCTGTCTCTATCTCTGTCTCTGTCTCTGTCTCTGTCTCTGTCTCTGTCTCTGTCTCTGTCTCTGTCTCTGTCTCTGTCTCTGTCTCTGTCTCTGTCTCTGTCTCTGTCTCTGTCTCTGTCTCTGTCTCTGTCTCTGTCTGTGTCTCTGTCTCTGTCTCTGTCTGTGTCTGTGTCCCTGTCTCTGTCTCCGTCCCTGTCTCTGCCGCTGTCGCTGTCTCTCCCTCTGTCTCTGTCTCTGTCTCTGTCGCTGGCTCTGTCTCTGCCTCTGTCTCCGTATCTGTCTCTGTCTCTGTCTCTGTCTCTGTCTCTGTCTCTGTCTCTGTCTCTGTCTCTGTCTCTGTCTCTATGTCTGTCACTGTCTCTGTCTCTTTCTCTGTCTCTGTCTCTGTCTCTGTCTCTGTCTCTGTCTCTGTCTCCGTCTCTGTCTCTGTCTCTATCTCTGTCTCAGTCTCAGTCTCTGTCTCTGTCTCTGTCTCTGTCTCTGTCTCTGTCTCTGTCTCTGTCTCTGTCTCTGTCTCTGTCTCTGTCTCTGTCTCTGTCTCTGTCTCTGTCTCTGTCTGCGACTCTGTCTCTGTCTCCGTCCCTGTCTCTGCCGCTGTCTCTGTCTCCGTCTCAGTCTCTGTCTCTGTCTCCGTCTCTCTCTCTGTCTCTGTCTCTGCCCCTGTCTCTGTCCGCGTATCTGTCTCTGTCTCTGTTTCTGTCTCTGTCTCTGTCTCTGTCTCTGTCTCTGTCTCTGTCTCTGTCTCTGTCTGTGACTCTGTCTCTGTCTCCGTCCCTGTCTCTGCCGCTGTCTCTGTCTCCGTCTCAGTCTCTGTCTCTGTCTCCGTCTCTCTCTCTGTCTCTGTCTCTGCCCCTGCCTCTGTCCGCGTATCTGTCTCTGTCTCTGTTTCTGTCTCTGTCTCTGTCTCTGTCTCTGTCTCTGTCTCTGTCTCTGTCTCTGTCTCTGTCTCTGTCTCTGTCTCTGTCTCTGTCTCTGTCTCTGTCTCTGTCTCTGTTTCTGTCTGTGTCCCTGTCTCTGTCTCCGTCCCTGTCTCTGCCGCTGTCTCTGTCTCTGTCTCCGTCTCTCTCTCTGTCTCTGTCTCTGCCTCTGTCTCTGTCCGCGTATCTGTCTCTGTCACCGTATCTGTCCCTGTCTCTGTTTCTGTCTCTGTCTCTGTCTCTGTCTCTGTCTCTGTCTCTGTCTCTGTCTCCGTCTCTGTCTCTGTCTCTGTCTCTGTCTCTGTCGCTGTCTCTCCCTCAGTCTCTGTCTCTGTCTCTGTCCCTGGCTCTGGCTCTGTCTCTGCCTCTGTCTCCGTCTTTGTTCCTGTCTCTGCCTCTGTCTCTGTCTCCGTCTCAGTCTCTGTCTCTGTCTCCGTCTCTCTCTCTGTGTCTGTCTCTGCCTCTGTCTCTGTCCGCGTATCTGTCTCTGTCTCTGTTTCTGTCTCTGTCTCTGTCTCTGCCTCTGTGTCTGTCTCTGTCTCTGTCTCTGTCGCTGTCTCTCCCTCAGTCTCTGTCTCAGTCTCTGTCTCTGTCTCCGTCTCTCTCTCTGTCTCTGTTTCTGCCTCGGTCTCTGTCCGCGTATCTGTCTCTGTCTCTGTCTCCGTCCCTGTCGTTGCCGCTGTCTCTGTCTCCGTCTCAGTCTCTGTCTCTGTCTGCGTCTCTCTCTCTGTCTCTGTTTCTGCCTCGGTCTCTGTCCGCGTATCTGTCTCTGTCTCTGTCTCTCTCTCTGCCTCTGTCTCTGTCTCTGTTTCTGTCTCTGTCTCTGTCTCTGTCTCTGTCTCTGTCTCTGTCTCTGTCTCTGTCTCTGTCTCTGTCTCTGTCTCTGTCTCTGTCTCTGTCTCTGTCTCTGTCTCTGTCTCTGTCTGTGTCCCTGTCTCTGTCTCCGTCCCTGTCTCTGCCGCTGTCTCTGTCTCCGTCTCAGTCTCTGTCTCTGTCTCCGTCTCTCTCTCTGTCTCTGTCTCTGCCTCTGTGTCTGTCCGCGTATCTGTCTCTGTCTCTGTTTCTGTCTCTGTCTCTGTCTCTGTATCTCTCTCTGTCTCTGTCTCTGCCTCTGTCTCTGTCCGCGTATCTGTCTCTGTCTCTGTTTCTGTCTCTGTCTCTGTCTCTGTCTCTGTCTCTGTCTCTGTCTCTGTCTCTGTCTCTGTCTCTGTCTCTGTCTCTGTCGCTGTCTCTCCCTCAGTCTCTGTCTCTGTCTCTGTCTCTGTCTCTGTCTCAGTCTCTGTCTCTGTCTCTGTCTCTGTCTGTGTCTCTGTCTCTGTCTCTGTTTCTGCCTCGGTCTCTGTCCGCGTATCTGTCTCTGTCTCTGTCTCCGTCCCTGTCTTTGCCGCTGTCTCTGTCTCCGTCTCAGTCTCTGTCTCTGTCTGCGTCTCTCTCTCTGTCTCTGTTTCTGCCTCGGTCTCTGTCCGCGTATCTGTCTCTGTCTCTGTCTCTGTCTCTGCCTCTGTCTCTGTCTCTGTTTCTGTCTCTGTCTCTGTCTCTGTCTCTGTCTCTGTCTCTGTCTCTGTCTCTGTCTCTGTCTCTGTCTCTGTCTCTGTCTCTGTCTCTGTCTCTGTCTCTGTCTCTGTCTCTGTCTCTGTCTCTGTCTCTGTCTCTGTCTGTGTCCCTGTCTCTGTCTCCGTCCCTGTCTCTGCCGCTGTCTCTGTCTCCGTCCCAGTCTCTGTCTCTGTCTCCGTCTCTCTCTCTGTCTCTGTCTCTGCCTCTGTGTCTGTCCGCGTATCTGTCTCTGTCTCTGTTTCTGTCTCTGTCTCTGTCTCTGTCTCTGTATCTCTCTCTGTCTCTGTCTCTGTCTCCGTCTCTGTCCCTGGCTCTGTCTCTGCCTCTGTCTCCGTCTCTGTCTCTGTCTCGGTCTTTGTCTCCGTCTCTGTCTCTGCCTCTGTCTCTGTCCGCGTATCTTTCTCTGTCTCTGTCTCTGTCTCTGTCTCTGTCTCTGTCTCTGTCTCTGTCTCTGTCTCTGTCTGTGTCTCTGTCTCTGTCTCCGTCCCTGTCTCTGCCGCTGTCTCTGTCTCCGTCTCAGTCTCTGTCTCTGTCTCTGTCTCTCTCTCTGTCTCTGTCTCTGCCTCTGTCTCTGTCCGCGTATCTGTCTCTGTCTCTGTTTCTGTCTCTGTCTCTGTCGCTGTCTCCGTCTCTGTCCCTGGCTCTGTGTCTGCCTCTGTCTCCTTCTCTGTCTCTGTCTCGGTCTTTGTCTCCGTCTCTGTCTCCGTCTCTGTCTCTGTCTCTGTCTCTATCTCCGTCTCTGTCTCTGTATCTGTCTGTGTCTGTGTCTCTGTCTCTGTCTCTGTCGCTGTCTCTGCCTCTGTCTCTGTCCCCGTATCTGTCTCTGTCTCTGTTTCTGTCTCTGTCTCTGTCTCTGTCTCTGTCTCTGTCTCCGTCTCTGTCTCTGTCTCTGTCTCTGTCTCTGTCTCTGTCTCTGTCTCTGTATCTGTCGCTGTCTCTCCCTCAGTCTCTGTCTCTGTCTCTGTCCCTGGCTCTGTCTCTGTCTCTGTCTCTGTCTCCGTCTCTGTCTCTGTCTCTGTCTCTATCTGCGTCTCTGTCTCTGTCTGTGTCTATGTCTCTGACTCTGTCTCTGTCTCTGTCTCTGTCTCTGTCCCCGTCTCTGTCTCTGTCTCCGTCTCTGTCTCTGTCTCTGTCTCTGTCTCTGTCTCTGTCTCAGTCTCTGTCTCTGTCTCTGTCTCTGTCTCTGTCTCTGTCTCTGTCTCTGTCTCTGTCTCTGTCTGTGTCTCTGTCTCTGTCTCCGTCCCTGTCTCTGCCGCTGTCTCTGTCTCCGTCTCAGTCTCTGTCTCTGTCTCCGTCCCTCTCTCTGTCTCTGTCTCTGCCTCTGTCTCTGTCCGCGTATCTGTCTCTGTCTCTGTTTCTGTCTCTGTCTCTGTCGCTGTCTCCGTCTCTGTCCCTGGCTCTGTGTCTGCCTCTGTCTCCTTCTCTGTCTCTGTCTCGGTCTTTGTCTCCGTCTCTGTCTCCGTCTCTCTCTCTGTCTCTGTCTCTGCCTCTGTCTCTGTCCGCGTATCTGTCTCTGTCTCTGTTTCTGTCTCTGTCTCTGTCTCTGTCTCTGTCTCTGTCTCTGTCTCTGTCTCTGTCTCTGTCTCTGTCTCTGTCTCTGTCTCTGTCTCTGTCTCTGTCTCTGTCTCTGTCTCTGTCTCTGTCTCTGTCTCTGTCTCTGTCTCTGTCTCTGTCTCTGTCTGTGTCCCTGTCTCTGTCTCCGTCGCTGTCACTGCCGCTGTCTCTGTCTCCGTCTCAGTCTCTGATTCTGTCTCCGTCTCTCTCTCTGTCTCTGTCTCTGTCTCTGCCTCTGTCTCTGTCCGCGTATCTGTCTCTGTCTCTGTCGCTGTCTCTCCCTCTGTCTCTGTCTCCGTCTCTGTCCCTGGCTCTGTCTCTGCCTCTGTCTCCGTCTCTGTCTCTGTCTCGGTCCTTGTCTCCGTCTCTGTCTCCGTCTCTGTCTCTGTCTCTGTCTCTATCTCCGTCTCTGTCTCTGTATCTGTCTGTGTCTGTGTCTCTGTCCCTGCCTCTGTCGCTGTCTCTGCCTCTGTCTCTGTCCCCGTATCTGTCCCTGTCTCTGTTTCTGTCTCTGTCTCCGTCTTTGTCCCTGTCTCTGCCTCTGTCTCTGTCTCTGTCTCTGTCTCTGTCTCTGCCTCTGCCTCTGTCTCTATCTCTGTCTCTGTCTCTGTCTCTGTCTCTGTCTCTGTCTCTGTCTCTGTCTCTGTCTCTGTCTCTGTCTCTGTCTCTGTCTCTGTCTCTGTCTCTGTCTCTGTCTCTGTCTCTGTCTCTGTCTGTGTCTCTGTCTCTGTCTCTGTCTGTGTCTGTGTCCCTGTCTCTGTCTCCGTCCCTGTCTCTGCCGCTGTCGCTGTCTCTCCCTCTGTCTCTGTCTCTGTCTCTGTCGCTGGCTCTGTCTCTGCCTCTGTCTCCGTATCTGTCTCTGTCTCTGTCTCTGTCTCTGTCTCTGTCTCTGTCTCTGTCTCTGTCTCTGTCTCTGTCTCTATGTCTGTCACTGTCTCTGTCTCTTTCTCTGTCTCTGTCTCTGTCTCTGTCTCTGTCTCTGTCTCTGTCTCCGTCTCTGTCTCTGTCTCTATCTCTGTCTCAGTCTCAGTCTCTGTCTCTGTCTCTGTCTCTGTCTCTGTCTCTGTCTCTGTCTCTGTCTCTGTCTCTGTCTCTGTCTCTGTCTCTGTCTCTGTCTCTGTCTCTGTCTCTGTCTCTGTCTCTGTCTCTGTCTCTGTCTCTGTCTCTGTCTCTGTCTCTGTCTCTGTTTCTGTCTGTGTCCCTGTCTCTGTCTCCGTCCCTGTCTCTGCCGCTGTCTCTGTCTCTGTCTCCGTCTCTCTCTCTGTCTCTGTCTCTGCCTCTGTCTCTGTCCGCGTATCTGTCTCTGTCACCGTATCTGTCCCTGTCTCTGTTTCTGTCTCTGTCTCTGTCTCTGTCTCTGTCTCTGTCTCTGTCTCTGTCTCCGTCTCTGTCTCTGTCTCTGTCTCTGTCTCTGTCGCTGTCTCTCCCTCAGTCTCTGTCTCTGTCTCTGTCCCTGGCTCTGGCTCTGTCTCTGCCTCTGTCTCCGTCTTTGTTCCTGTCTCTGCCTCTGTCTCTGTCTCCGTCTCAGTCTCTGTCTCTGTCTCCGTCTCTCTCTCTGTGTCTGTCTCTGCCTCTGTCTCTGTCCGCGTATCTGTCTCTGTCTCTGTTTCTGTCTCTGTCTCTGTCTCTGCCTCTGTGTCTGTCTCTGTCTCTGTCTCTGTCGCTGTCTCTCCCTCAGTCTCTGTCTCAGTCTCTGTCTCTGTCTCCGTCTCTCTCTCTGTCTCTGTTTCTGCCTCGGTCTCTGTCCGCGTATCTGTCTCTGTCTCTGTCTCCGTCCCTGTCGTTGCCGCTGTCTCTGTCTCCGTCTCAGTCTCTGTCTCTGTCTGCGTCTCTCTCTCTGTCTCTGTTTCTGCCTCGGTCTCTGTCCGCGTATCTGTCTCTGTCTCTGTCTCTCTCTCTGCCTCTGTCTCTGTCTCTGTTTCTGTCTCTGTCTCTGTCTCTGTCTCTGTCTCTGTCTCTGTCTCTGTCTCTGTCTCTGTCTCTGTCTCTGTCTCTGTCTCTGTCTCTGTCTCTGTCTCTGTCTCTGTCTCTGTCTGTGTCCCTGTCTCTGTCTCCGTCCCTGTCTCTGTCTCTGTCTCTGTCTCTGTCTGTGTCTCTGTCTCTGTCTCTGTTTCTGCCTCGGTCTCTGTCCGCGTATCTGTCTCTGTCTCTGTCTCCGTCCCTGTCTTTGCCGCTGTCTCTGTCTCCGTCTCAGTCTCTGTCTCTGTCTGCGTCTCTCTCTCTGTCTCTGTTTCTGCCTCGGTCTCTGTCCGCGTATCTGTCTCTGTCTCTGTCTCTGTCTCTGCCTCTGTCTCTGTCTCTGTTTCTGTCTCTGTCTCTGTCTCTGTCTCTGTCTCTGTCTCTGTCTCTGTCTCTGTCTCTGTCTCTGTCTCTGTCTCTGTCTCTGTCTCTGTCTCTGTCTCTGTCTCTGTCTCTGTCTCTGTCTCTGTCTCTGTCTGTGTCCCTGTCTCTGTCTCCGTCCCTGTCTCTGCCGCTGTCTCTGCCTCCGTCCCAGTCTCTGTCTCTGTCTCCGTCTCTCTCTCTGTCTCTGTCTCTGCCTCTGTGTCTGTCCGCGTATCTGTCTCTGTCTCTGTTTCTGTCTCTGTCTCTGTCTCTGTATCTCTCTCTGTCTCTGTCTCTGTCTCCGTCTCTGTCCCTGGCTCTGTCTCTGCCTCTGTCTCCGTCTCTGTCTCTGTCTCGGTCTTTGTCTCCGTCTCTGTCTCTGCCTCTGTCTCTGTCCGCGTATCTTTCTCTGTCTCTGTCTCTGTCTCTGTCTCTGTCTCTGTCTCTGTCTCTGTCTCTGTCTCTGTCTGTGTCTCTGTCTCTGTCTCCGTCCCTGTCTCTGCCGCTGTCTCTGTCTCCGTCTCAGTCTCTGTCTCTGTCTCTGTCTCTCTCTCTGTCTCTGTCTCTGCCTCTGTCTCTGTCCGCGTATCTGTCTCTGTCTCTGTTTCTGTCTCTGTCTCTGTCGCTGTCTCCGTCTCTGTCCCTGGCTCTGTGTCTGCCTCTGTCTCCTTCTCTGTCTCTGTCTCGGTCTTTGTCTCCGTCTCTGTCTCCGTCTCTGTCTCTGTCTCTGTCTCTATCTCCGTCTCTGTCTCTGTATCTGTCTGTGTCTGTGTCTCTGTCTCTGTCTCTGTCGCTGTCTCTGCCTCTGTCTCTGTCCCCGTATCTGTCTCTGTCTCTGTTTCTGTCTCTGTCTCTGTCTCTGTCTCTGTCTCTGTCTCCGTCTCTGTCTCTGTCTCTGTCTCTGTCTCTGTCTCTGTCTCTGTCTCTGTATCTGTCGCTGTCTCTCCCTCAGTCTCTGTCTCTGTCTCTGTCCCTGGCTCTGTCTCTGTCTCTGTCTCTGTCTCCGTCTCTGTCTCTGTCTCTGTCTCTATCTGCGTCTCTGTCTCTGTCTGTGTCTATGTCTCTGACTCTGTCTCTGTCTCTGTCTCTGTCTCTGTCTCTGTCTCTGTCTCTGTCTCTGTCTCTGTCTCTGTCTCTGTCTCTGTCTCTGTCTCTGTCTCTGTCTCTGTCTGTGTCCCTGTCTCTGTCTCCGTCCCTGTCTCTGCCGCTGTCTCTGTCTCCGTCCCAGTCTCTGTCTCTGTCTCCGTCTCTCTCTCTGTCTCTGTCTCTGCCTCTGTGTCTGTCCGCGTATCTGTCTCTGTCTCTGTTTCTGTCTCTGTCTCTGTCTCTGTATCTCTCTCTGTCTCTGTCTCTGTCTCCGTCTCTGTCCCTGGCTCTGTCTCTGCCTCTGTCTCCGTCTCTGTCTCTGTCTCGGTCTTTGTCTCCGTCTCTGTCTCTGCCTCTGTCTCTGTCCGCGTATCTTTCTCTGTCTCTGTCTCTGTCTCTGTCTCTGTCTCTGTCTCTGTCTCTGTCTCTGTCTCTGTCTCTGTCTGTGTCTCTGTCTCTGTCTCCGTCCCTGTCTCTGCCGCTGTCTCTGTCTCCGTCTCAGTCTCTGTCTCTGTCTCTGTCTCTCTCTCTGTCTCTGTCTCTGCCTCTGTCTCTGTCCGCGTATCTGTCTCTGTCTCTGTTTCTGTCTCTGTCTCTGTCGCTGTCTCCGTCTCTGTCCCTGGCTCTGTGTCTGCCTCTGTCTCCTTCTCTGTCTCTGTCTCGGTCTTTGTCTCCGTCTCTGTCTCCGTCTCTGTCTCTGTCTCTGTCTCTATCTCCGTCTCTGTCTCTGTATCTGTCTGTGTCTGTGTCTCTGTCTCTGTCTCTGTCGCTGTCTCTGCCTCTGTCTCTGTCCCCGTATCTGTCTCTGTCTCTGTTTCTGTCTCTGTCTCTGTCTCTGTCTCTGTCTCCGTCTCTGTCTCTGTCTCTGTCTCTGTCTCTGTCTCTGTCTCTGTCTCTGTCGCTGTCTCTCCCTCAGTCTCTGTCTCTGTCTCTGTCCCTGGCTCTGTCTCTGTCTCTGTCTCTGTCTCCGTCTCTGTCTCTGTCTCTGTCTCTATCTGCGTCTCTGTCTCTGTCTGTGTCTATGTCTCTGACTCTGTCTCTGTCTCTGTCTCTGTCTCTGTCCCCGTCTCTGTCTCTGTCTCCGTCTCTGTCTCTGTCTCTGTCTCTGTCTCTGTCTCTGTCTCAGTCTCTGTCTCTGTCTCTGTCTCTGTCTCTGTCTCTGTCTCTGTCTCTGTCTGTGTCTCTGTCTCTGTCTCCGTCCCTGTCTCTGCCGCTGTCTCTGTCTCCGTCTCAGTCTCTGTCTCTGTCTCTGTCTCTCTCTCTGTCTCTGTCTCTGCCTCTGTCTCTGTCCGCGTATCTGTCTCTGTCTCTGTTTCTGTCTCTGTCTCTGTCGCTGTCTCCGTCTCTGTCCCTGGCTCTGTGTCTGCCTCTGTCTCCTTCTCTGTCTCTGTCTCGGTCTTTGTCTCCGTCTCTGTCTCCGTCTCTGTCTCTGTCTCTGTCTCTATCTCCGTCTCTGTCTCTGTATCTGTCTGTGTCTGTGTCTCTGTCTCTGTCTCTGTCGCTGTCTCTGCCTCTGTCTCTGTCCCCGTATCTGTCTCTGTCTCTGTTTCTGTCTCTGTCTCTGTCTCTGTCTCTGTCTCCGTCTCTGTCTCTGTCTCTGTCTCTGTCTCTGTCTCTGTCTCTGTCTCTGTCGCTGTCTCTCCCTCAGTCTCTGTCTCTGTCTCTGTCCCTGGCTCTGTCTCTGTCTCTGTCTCTGTCTCCGTCTCTGTCTCTGTCTCTGTCTCTATCTGCGTCTCTGTCTCTGTCTGTGTCTATGTCTCTGACTCTGTCTCTGTCTCTGTCTCTGTCTCTGTCCCCGTCTCTGTCTCTGTCTCCGTCTCTGTCTCTGTCTCTGTCTCTGTCTCTGTCTCTGTCTCAGTCTCTGTCTCTGTCTCTGTCTCTGTCTCTGTCTCTGTCTCTGTCTCTGTCTGTGTCTCTGTCTCTGTTTCCGTCCCTGTCTCTGCCGCTGTCTCTGTCTCCGTCTCAGTCTCTGTCTCTGTCTCCGTCCCTCTCTCTGTCTCTGTCTCTGCCTCTGTCTCTGTCCGCGTATCTGTCTCTGTCTCTGTTTCTGTCTCTGTCTCTGTCGCTGTCTCCGTCTCTGTCCCTGGCTCTGTGTCTGCCTCTGTCTCCTTCTCTGTCTCTGTCTCGGTCTTTGTCTCCGTCTCTGTCTCCGTCTCTCTCTCTGTCTCTGTCTCTGCCTCTGTCTCTGTCCGCGTATCTGTCTCTGTCTCTGTTTCTGTCTCTGTCTCTGTCTCTGTCTCTGTCTCTGTCTCTGTCTCTGTCTCTGTCTCTGTCTCTGTCTCTGTCTCTGTCTCTGTCTCTGTCTCTGTCTCTGTCTCTGTCTCTGTCTCTGTCTCTGTCTCTGTCTCTGTCTCTGTCTGTGTCCCTGTCTCTGTCTCCGTCGCTGTCACTGCCGCTGTCTCTGTCTCCGTCTCAGTCTCTGATTCTGTCTCCGTCTCTCTCTCTGTCTCTGTCTCTGTCTCTGCCTCTGTCTCTGTCTGTGTCTCTGTCTCTGTCTCTGTCTGTGTCTGTGTCCCTGTCTCTGTCTCCGTCCCTGTCTCTGCCGCTGTCGCTGTCTCTCCCTCTGTCTCTGTCTCTGTCTCTGTCGCTGGCTCTGTCTCTGCCTCTGTCTCCGTATCTGTCTCTGTCTCTGTCTCTGTCTCTGTCTCTGTCTCTGTCTCTGTCTCTGTCTCTGTCTCTGTCTCTATGTCTGTCACTGTCTCTGTCTCTTTCTCTGTCTCTGTCTCTGTCTCTGTCTCTGTCTCTGTCTCTGTCTCTGTCTCTGTCTCCGTCTCTGTCTCTGTCTCTATCTCTGTCTCAGTCTCAGTCTCTGTCTCTGTCTCTGTCTCTGTCTCTGTCTCTGTCTCTGTCTCTGTCTCTGTCTCTGTCTCTGTCTCTGTCTCTGTCTCTGTCTCTGTCTCTGTCTGCGACTCTGTCTCTGTCTCCGTCCCTGTCTCTGCCGCTGTCTCTGTCTCCGTCTCAGTCTCTGTCTCTGTCTCCGTCTCTCTCTCTGTCTCTGTCTCTGCCCCTGTCTCTGTCCGCGTATCTGTCTCTGTCTCTGTTTCTGTCTCTGTCTCTGTCTCTGTCTCTGTCTCTGTCTCTGTCTCTGTCTCTGTCTGTGACTCCGTCTCTGTCTCCGTCCCTGTCTCTGCCGCTGTCTCTGTCTCCGTCTCAGTCTCTGTCTCTGTCTCCGTCTCTCTCTCTGTCTCTGTCTCTGCCCCTGTCTCTGTCCGCGTATCTGTCTCTGTCTCTGTTTCTGTCTCTGTCTCTGTCTCTGTCTCTGTCTCTGTCTCTGTCTCTGTCTCTGTCTCTGTCTCTGTCTCTGTCTCTGTCTCTGTCTCTGTCTCTGTCTCTGTCTCTGTTTCTGTCTGTGTCCCTGTCTCTGTCTCCGTCCCTGTCTCTGCCGCTGTCTCTGTCTCTGTCTCCGTCTCTCTCTCTGTCTCTGTCTCTGCCTCTGTCTCTGTCCGCGTATCTGTCTCTGTCACCGTATCTGTCCCTGTCTCTGTTTCTGTCTCTGTCTCTGTCTCTGTCTCTGTCTCTGTCTCTGTCTCTGTCTCCGTCTCTGTCTCTGTCTCTGTCTCTGTCTCTGTCGCTGTCTCTCCCTCAGTCTCTGTCTCTGTCTCTGTCCCTGGCTCTGGCTCTGTCTCTGCCTCTGTCTCCGTCTTTGTTCCTGTCTTTGCCTCTGTCTCTGTCTCCGTCTCAGTCTCTGTCTCTGTCTCCGTCTCTCTCTCTGTGTCGGTCTCTGCCTCTGTCTCTGTCCGCGTATCTGTCTCTGTCTCTGTTTCTGTCTCTGTCTCTGTCTCTGCCTCTGTGTCTGTCTCTGTCTCTGTCTCTGTCGCTGTCTCTCCCTCAGTCTCTGTCTCAGTCTCTGTCTCTGTCTCCGTCTCTCTCTCTGTCTCTGTTTCTGCCTCGGTCTCTGTCCGCGTATCTGTCTCTGTCTCTGTCTCCGTCCCTGTCGTTGCCGCTGTCTCTGTCTCCGTCTCAGTCTCTGTCTCTGTCTGCGTCTCTCTCTCTGTCTCTGTTTCTGCCTCGGTCTCTGTCCGCGTATCTGTCTCTGTCTCTGTCTCTCTCTCTGCCTCTGTCTCTGTCTCTGTTTCTGTCTCTGTCTCTGTCTCTGTCTCTGTCTCTGTCTCTGTCTCTGTCTCTGTCTCTGTCTCTGTCTCTGTCTCTGTCTCTGTCTCTGTCTCTGTCTCTGTCTCTGTCTGTGTCCCTGTCTCTGTCTCCGTCCCTGTCTCTGCCGCTGTCTCTGTCTCCGTCTCAGTCTCTGTCACTGTCTCCGTCTCTCTCTCTGTCTCTGTCTCTGCCTCTGTGTCTGTCCGCGTATCTGTCTCTGTCTCTGTTTCTGTCTCTGTCTCTGTCTCTGTATCTCTCTCTGTCTCTGTCTCTGCCTCTGTCTCTGTCCGCGTATCTGTCTCTGTCTCTGTTTCTGTCTCTGTCTCTGTCTCTGTCTCTGTCTCTGTCTCTGTCTCTGTCTCTGTCTCTGTCTCTGTCTCTGTCTCTGTCTCTGTCTCTGTTTCTGTCTCTGTCCGCGTATCTTTCTCTGTCTCTGTCTCTGTCTCTGTCTCTGTCTCTGTCTCTGTCTCTGTCTCTGTCTCTGTCTCTGTCTGTGTCTCTGTCTCTGTCTCCGTCCCTGTCTCTGCCGCTGTCTCTGTCTCCGTCTCAGTCTCTGTCTCTGTCTCCGTCTCTCTCTCTGTCTCTGTCTCTGCCTCTGTCTCTGTCCGCGTATCTGTCTCTGTCTCTGTTTCTGTCTCTGTCTCTGTCGCTGTCTCCGTCTCTGTCCCTGGCTCTGTGTCTGCCTCTGTCTCCTTCTCTGTCTCTGTCTCGGACTTTGTCTCCGTCTCTGTCTCCGTCTCTCTCTCTGTCTCTGTCTCTGCCTCTGTCTCTGTCCGCGTATCTGTCTCTGTCTCTGTTTCTGTCTCTGTCTCTGTCTCTGTCTCTGTCTCTGTCTCTGTCTCTGTTTCTGTCTCTGTCTCTGTCTCTGTCTCTGTCTCTGTCTCTGTCTCTGTCTCTGTCTGTGTCCCTGTCTCTGTCTCCGTCCCTGTCTCTGCCGCTGTCTCTGTCTCCGTCTCAGTCTCTGCCTCTGTCTCCGCCTCTCCCTCTGTCTCTGTCTCTGTCTCTGCCTCTGTCTCTGTCCGCGTATCTGTCTGTGTCTGTGTCTCTGTCTCTGCCTCTGTCTCTGTCCCCGTATCTGTCCCTGTCTCTGTTTCTGTCTCTGTCTCCGTCTTTGTCCCTGTCTCTGCCTCTGTCTCTGTCTCTGTCTCTGTCTCTGTATCTGTCTCTGCCTCTGCCTCTGTCTCTATCTCTGTCTCTGTCTCTGTCTCTGTCTCTGTCTCTGTCTCTGTCTCTGTCTCTGTCTCTGTCTCTGTCTCTGTCTCTGTCTCTGTCTCTGTCTCTGTCTCTGTCTCTGTCTCTGTCTCTGTCTCTGTCTGTGTCTCTGTCTCTGTCTCTGTCTGTGTCTGTGTCCCTGTCTCTGTCTCCGTCCCTGTCTCTGCCGCTGTCGCTGTCTCTCCCTCTGTCTCTGTCTCTGTCTCTGTCGCTGGCTCTGTCTCTGCCTCTGTCTCCGTATCTGTCTCTGTCTCTGTCTCTGTCTCTGTCTCTGTCTCTGTCTCTGTCTCTGTCTCTATGTCTGTCACTGTCTCTGTCTCTTTCTCTGTCTCTGTCTCTGTCTCTGTCTCTGTCTCTGTCTCCGTCTCTGTCTCTGTCTCTATCTCTGTCTCAGTCTCAGTCTCTGTCTCTGTCTCTGTCTCTGTCTCTGTCTCTGTCTCTGTCTCTGTCTCTGTCTCTGTCTCTGTCTATGTCTCTGTCTCTGTCTCTGTCTGTGACTCTGTCTCTGTCTCCGTCCCTGTCTCTGCCGCTGTCTCTGTCTCCGTCTCAGTCTCTGTCTCTGTCTCCGTCTCTCTCTCTGTCTCTGTCTCTGCCCCTGTCTCTGTCCGCGTATCTGTCTCTGTCTCTGTTTCTGTCTCTGTCTCTGTCTCTGTCTCTGTCTCTGTCTCTGTCTCTGTCTCTGTCTCTGTCTCTGTCTCTGTCTCTGTCTCTGTCTCTGTCTCTGTTTCTGTCTGTGTCCCTGTCTCTGTCTCCGTCCCTGTCTCTGCCGCTGTCTCTGTCTCTGTCTCCGTCTCTCTCTCTGTCTCTGTCTCTGCCTCTGTCTCTGTCCGCGTATCTGTCTCTGTCACCGTATCTGTCCCTGTCTCTGTTTCTGTCTCTGTCTCTGTCTCTGTCTCTGTCTCTGTCTCTGTCTCTGTCTCCGTCTCTGTCTCTGTCTCTGTCTCTGTCTCTGTCTCTGTCGCTGTCTCTCCCTCAGTCTCTGTCTCTGTCTCTGTCCCTGGCTCTGTCTCTGCCTCTGTCTCCGTCTTTGTTCCTGTCTCTGCCTCTGTCTCTGTCTCTGTCTCTGTCTCTGCCTCTGCCTCTGCCTCTGTCTCTATCTCTGTCTCTGTCTCTGTCTCTGTCTCTGTCTCTGTCTCTGTCTCTGTCTCTGTCTCTGTCTCTGTCTCTGTCTCTGTCTCTGTCTCTGTCTCTGTCTCTGTCTCTGTCTCTGTCTCTGTCTCTGTCTCTGTCTCTGTCTCTGTCTCTGTCTCTGTCTCTGTCTCTGTCTCTGTCTCTGTCTCTGTCTCTGTCTCTGTCTCTGTCTCTGTCTCTGTCTCTGTCTCTGTCTCTGTCGCTGTCTCTCCCTCTGTCTCCGTCTCTGTCTCTGTCTGTGTCTCTGTCTCTGACTCTGTCTCTGTCTCTGTCTCTGTCTCTGTCTCTGTCTCTGTCTCTGTCTCTGTCTCTGTCTCTGTCTGTGTCTCTGTCTCTGACTCTGTCTCTGTCTCTGTCTCTGTATCTGTCTCTGTCTCTGTCTCTGTCTCTGTCTCTGTCTCTGTCTCTGTCTCTGTCTCTGTCTCTGTCTCTGTCTCTATCTCTATCTCCGTCCCTGTCTCTGCCGCTGTCTCTGTCTCCGTCTCAGTCTCTGTATCTGTCTCCGTCTCTCTCTCTGTGTCTGTCTCTGCCTCTGTCTCTGTCCGCGTATCTGTCTCTGTCTCTGTTTCTGTCTCTGTCTCTGTCTCAGTCTCTGTCTCTGTCTCTGTGTCTGTCTCTGTCTCTGTCTCTGTCGCTGTCTCTCCCTCAGTCTCTGTCTCTGTCTCTGTCTCTGTCTCTGTCTCAGTCTCTGTCTCTGTCTCTGTCTCTGTCTGTGTCTCTGTCTCTGTCTCCGTCCCTGTCTTTGCCGCTGTCTCTGTCTCCGTCTCAGTCTCTGTCTCTGTCTCCGTCTCTCTCTCTGTCTCTGTTTCTGCCTCGGTCTCTGTCCGCGTATCTGTCTCTGTCTCTGTCTCTGCCTCTGTCGCTGTCTCTGTCTCTGTCTCTGTCTCTGTCTCTGTCTCTGTCTCTGTCTCTGTCTCTGTCTCTGTCTCTGTCTCTGTCTCTGTCTCTGTCTCTGTCTCTGTCTCTGTCTGTGTCTCTGTCTCTGTCTCCGTCCCTGTCTATGCCGCTGTCTCTATCTCCGTCTCAGTCTCTGTCTCTGTCTCCGTCTCTCTCTCTGTCTCTGTCTCTGCCTCTGTCTCTGTCTCTGTTTCTGTCTCTGTCTCTGTCTATGTCTCTGTCTCTGTCTCTGTCTCTGTCTCTGTCTCTGTCTCTGTCTCTGTCTGTGTCCCTGTCTCTGTCTCCGTCCCTGTCTCTGCCGCTGTCTCTGTCTCCGTCTCAGTCTCTGTCTCTGTCTCCGTCTCTCTCTCTGTCTCTGTCTCTGCCTCTGTCTCTGTCCGCGTATCTGTCTCTGTCTCTGTTTCTGTCTCTGTCTCTGTCTCTGTCTCTGTCTCTGTCTCTGTCTCCGTCTCTGCCCCTGGCTCTGTCTCTGCCTCTGTCTCTCTCTCTGTCTCTGTCTCTGCCTCTGTCTGTGTCCCTGTCTCTGTCTCCGTCCCTGTCTCTGCCGCTGTCTCTGTCTCCGTCTCAGTCTCTGTCTCTGTCTCCGTCTCTCTCTCTGTCTCTGTCTCTGCCTCTGTCTCTGTCCGCGTATCTGTCTCTGTCTCTGTTTCTGTCTCTGTCTCTGTCGCTGTCTCTCCCTCTGTCTCTGTCTCCGTCTCTGTCCCTGGCTCTGTCTCTGCCTCTGTCTCTGTCTCTGTCTCTATCTCTGTCTCCGTCCCTGTCTCTGCCGCTGTCTCTGTCTCCGTCTCAGTCTCTGTCTCTGTCTCCGTCTCTCTCTCTGTGTCTGTCTCTGCCTCTGTCTCTGTCCGCGTATCTGTCTCTGTCTCTGTTTCTGTCTCTGTCTCTGTCTCTGTCTCTGTGTCTGTCTCTGTCTCTGTCTCTGTCGCTGTCTCTCCCTCAGTCTCTGTCTCTGTCTCTGTCTCCGTCTCTGTCTCAGTCTCTGTCTCTGTCTCTGTCTCTGTCTGTGTCTCTGTCTCTGTCTCCGTCCCTGTCTTTGCCGCTGTCTCTGTCTCCGTCTCAGTCTCTGTCTCTGTCTCCGTCTCTCTCTCTGTCTCTGTCTCTGAACCTGTCTCTGTCCGCGTATCTGTCTCTGTCTCTGTTTCTGTCTCTGTCTCTGTCTCTGTCTCTGTCTCTGTCTCTGTCTCTGTCTCTGTCTCTGTCTCTGTCTCTGTCTCTGTCTCTGTCTCTGTCTCTGTCTCTGTCTCTGTTTCTGTCTGTGTCCCTGTCTCTGTCTCCGTCCCTGTCTCTGCCGCTGTCTCTGTCTCTGTCTCCGTCTCTCTCTCTGTCTCTGTCTCTGCCTCTGTCTCTGTCCGCGTATCTGTCTCTGTCACCGTATCTGTCCCTGTCTCTGTTTCTGTCTCTGTCTCTGTCTCTGTCTCTGTCTCTGTCTCTGTCTCTGTCTCCGTCTCTGTCTCTGTCTCTGTCTCTGTCTCTGTCTCTGTCGCTGTCTCTCCCTCAGTCTCTGTCTCTGTCTCTGTCCCTGGCTCTGTCTCTGCCTCTGTCTCCGTCTTTGTTCCTGTCTCTGCCTCTGTCTCTGTCTCTGTCTCTGTCTCTGCCTCTGCCTCTGCCTCTGTCTCTATCTCTGTCTCTGTCTCTGTCTCTGTCTCTGTCTCTGTCTCTGTCTCTGTCTCTGTCTCTGTCTCTGTCTCTGTCTCTGTCTCTGTCTCTGTCTCTGTCTCAGTCTCTGTCTCTGTCTCTGTCTCTGTCTCTGTCTCTGTCTCTGTCTCTGTCTCTGTCTCTGTCTCTGTCTCTGTCTATGTCTCTGTCTCTGTCTCTGTCTGTGACTCTGTCTCTGTCTCCGTCCCTGTCTCTGCCGCTGTCTCTGTCTCTGTCTCTGTCTCTGTCTCTGTCTCTGTCTCTGTCTCTGTCTCT
>CAMAOD020000004.1:447500-570000 GCA_945859595.2 Megachile willughbiella | reverse complement strand
CTCTGTCTCTGTCTCTGTCTCTGTCTCTGTCTCTGTCTCTGTCTCTGTCTCTGTCTCTGTCTCTGTCTCTGTCTCTGTCTCTGTCTCTGTCTCCGTCTCTGTCTCTGTATCTGTCTCTGTCTCTGTCTCTGTCTCTGTTTCTGTCTCTGTCCCTGTCCCTGTCTCTGTCTCTGTCTCTCCCTCTGTCTCTGTCTCTGTCTCTGTCTCTGTCTCTGTCTCTGTCTCTGTCGCTGTCTCTCACTCTGTCTCTGTCTCTGCCTCCGTCCCTGGCTCTGTCTCTGCCTCTGTCTCCGTCTCTGTCTCTGTCTCTGCCTCTATCTCCGTCTCTGTCCTTGGCTCTGTCTGTGCCTCTGTCTCCGTCCCTGGCTCTGTCTCTGTCTCCGTCTCTGTCTCTGTCTCGGTCTTTGTCTCCGTCTCTGTCCCTGTCTCTGTCTCTGTCTCTGTCTCCGTCGCTGTCTCTGTCTCCGTCTTTGTCTTCGTCCTTGTCTCCGTCTTTGTCTCCTGCCCCTATGCCTCCGACTTTGTCTCCTGCCCCTCTGTCTGTGTCTGTGTCTCTGCCTCTGTCTCTGTCTCTGTCTGTGTCTATGTCTCTGTCTCTGTCTCTGTCTCTGTCTCTGTCTCTGTCCCTGTCTCTGTCTCTGTCTCTGTCTCTGTCTCTGTCTCCGTCTCTGTCTCTGTCTCCGTCTTTGTCTCCGTCCTTGTCTCCGTCTTTGTCTCCTGCCCCTATGCCTCCGACTTTGTCTCCTGCCCCTCTGTCTCTGTCTGTGTCTCTGCCTCTGTCTCTGTCTGTGTCTCTGTCTCTGTCTCTGTCTCTGTCTCTGTCTCTGTCTCTGCCTCTGTCTCTGTCTGTGTCTCTGTCTCTGTCTCTGTCTCTGTCGCTGTCTCTGTCTCTGTCTCCGTCTCTGTCCCTGTCTCTGTCTCTGTCTCTGTCTCTGTCTCTGTCTCTGTCTCCGTCTCTGTCTCCGTCTCTGTCTCTGTCTCCGTCTTTCTCTCCGTCCTTGTCTCCGTCTTTGTCTCCTGCCCCTATGCCTCCGACTTTGTCTCCTGCCCCTCTGTCTCTGTCTGTGTCTCTGTCTCCCCCTCTGTCTCTGTCTCTGTCTCCTCCTCGGTCTGTGTCTCTGTCTCTGTCTCTGTCTCTGTCTCTGTCTCTGTCTCTGTCCCTGTCCCTCTCCCTGTGCCTGTCGCTGTCTCTGTCTCTGTCTCTGTCTCTGTCCCTGTCCCTCTCCCTGTCACTGTCGCTGTCTCTGTCCCTGTCTCTGTCTGTGCCTCTGTCTCTGTATCTGTCTTTGTCTCTGTCGCTGTCTCCCCCTCTGTCTCTGTCTCCGTCTCTGTCCCTGGCTCTGTCTCTGCCTCTGTTTCCGTCTCTGCCTCTGTCTCGGTCTCTGTCTCTCTCTCTGTCACTGTCTCTGTCTCTGTCTCTGTCTCTGTCTCTGTCTCTGTCTCTGTCTCTGTCTCTGTCTCTGTCTCTGTCTCTGTCTCTGTCTCTGTCTCTGTCCCTGTGTCTGTCTCTGTCTCTGTCTCTGTCTCTGTCTCTGTCTCTGTCTCCGTCTCTGTCTCTGTATCTGTCTCTGTCTCTGTCTGTGTTTCTGTCTCTGTCTCTGTCCCTGTCTCTGTCTCTGTCTCTGTCTCCGTCGCTGTCTCTGTCTCCGTCTTTGTCTCCGTCCTTGTCTCCGTCTTTGTCTCCTGCCCCTCTGCCTCCGACTTTGCCTCCTGCCCCTCTGTCTCTGTCTGTGTCTCTGTCTCTCCCTCTGTCTCTGTCTCTGCCTCTTCCTCGGTCTGTGTCTCTGTCTCTGTCTCTGTCTCTGACTCTGTCTCTGTCGCTATCTCTGTCTCTGTCTCTGTCTCTGTCCCTGTCTCTGTCTCTGTCTCTGTCTCCGTCTCTGTCTCTGTCTCCGTCTTTGTCTCCGTCCTTGTCTCCGTCTTTGTCTCCTGCCCCTATGCCTCCGACTTTGTCTCCTGCCCCTCTGTCTCTGTCTGTGTCTCTGTCTCTCCCTCTGTCTCTGTCTCTGTCTCCTCCTCGGTCTGTGTCTCTGCCTCTGTGTCTGTCTCTGTCTCTGTCTCTGTCTCTGTCACTGCCTCTGTCTCTGTCTCTGTCTCTGTCGCTGTCTCTTCCTCTGTCTCTATCTCCGTCTCTGTCCCTGGCTCTGTCTCTGCCTCTGTCTCCGTCTCTGTCTGTGTCTCGGTCTTTGTCTCCGTCTCTGTCTCTGTCTCTGTCTCTGTCTCTGCCTCTGTCTCTGCCTCTGTCTCTGTCCCTGTCCCTCTCCCTGTACCTGTCTCTGTCTCTGTCTCTGTCTCTGTCTCGGTCTCTGTCTCTGTCTCTGTCTTTGCCTCTGTCTCTGTCCACGTATCTGTCTCTGTCTCTGTTTCTGTCTCTGTCGCTATCTCTGTCTCTGTCTCTGTCTCTGTCTCTGTCTCTGTCCCTGTCTCTGTCTCTGTCTCTGTCTCTGTCTCCGCCTCTGTCTCTGTCTCCGTCTTTGTCTCCGTCCTTGTCTCCGTCTTTGTCTCCTGCCCCTCTGTCTCTGTCTGTGTCTCTGCCTCTGTCTCTGTCTGTGTCTATGTCTCTGTCTCTGTCTCTGTCTCTGTCTCTGTCTCTGTCTCTGTCTCTGTCCCTGTCTCTGTCTCTGTCTCTGTCTCTGTCTCTGTCTCTGTCTCTGTCTCCGTCTCTGTCTCTGTCTCCGTCTTTGTCTCCGTCCTTGTCTCCGTCTTTGTCTCCTGCCCCTATGCCTCCGACTTTGTCTCCTGCCCCTCTGTCTCTGTCTGTGTCTCTGCCTCTGTCTCTGTCTGTGTCTCTGTCTCTGTCTCTGTCTCTGTCTCTGTCTCTGTCTCTGCCTCTGTCTCTGTCTGTGTCTCTGTCTCTGTCTCTGTCTCTGTCGCTGTCTCTGTCTCTGTCTCCGTCTCCGTCTCTGTCCCTGTCCCTGTCTCTGTCTCTGTCTCTGTCTCTGTCTCTGTCTCTGTCTCCGTCTCTGTTTCCGTCTCTGTCTCTGTCTCCGTCTTTCTCTCCGTCCTTGTCTCCGTCTTTGTCTCCTGCCCCTATGCCTCCGACTTTGTCTCCTGCCCCTCTGTCTCTGTCTGTGTCTCTGTCTCCCCCTCTGTCTCTGTCTCTGTCTCCTCCTCGGTCTGTGTCTCTGTCTCTGTCTCTGTCTCTGTCTCTGTCTCTGTC
This sequence comes from Megachile willughbiella, assembly GCA_945859595.2. Lineage (NCBI taxonomy): Eukaryota > Metazoa > Arthropoda > Insecta > Hymenoptera > Megachilidae > Megachile > Megachile willughbiella. The sequence continues at coordinate 566,840 of CAMAOD020000004.1, read as the reverse complement.
TCTGTCCCTGTCCCTCTCCCTGTGCCTGTCGCTGTCTCTGTCTCTGTCTCTGTCTCTGTCCCTGTCCCTCTCCCTGTCACTGTCGCTGTCTCTGTCCCTGTCTCTGTCTATGCCTCTGTCTCTGTATCTGTCTCTGTCTCTGTCGCTGTCTCCCCCTCTGTCTCTGTCTCCGTCTCTGTCCCTGGCTCTGTCTCTGCCTCTGTTTCCGTCTCTGCCTCTGTCTCGGTCTCTGTCTCTGTCTCTGTCACTGTCTCTGTCTCTGTCGCTGTCTCTGTCTCTGCCTCTGTCTCTGTCTCTGTCTCTGTCTCTGTCTCTGGCTCTGTCTCTGTCTCTGTCTCTGTCTCTGTCCCTGTGTCTGTCTCTGTCTCTGTCTCTGTCTCTGTCTCTGTCTCTGTCTCCGTCTTTGTCTCCGTCCTTGTCTCCGTCTTTGTCTCCTGCCCCTATGCCTCCGCCTTTGTCTCCTGCCCCTCTGTCTCTGTCTGTGTCTCTGTCTCTCCCTCTGTCTCTGTCTCTGTCTCCTCCTCGGTCTGTGTCTCTGCCTCTGTGTCTGTCTCTGTCTCTGTCTCTGTCTCTGTCACTGCCTCTGTCTCTGTCTCTGTCTCTGTCGCTGTCTCTTCCTCTGTCTCTATCTCCGTCTCTGTCCCTGGCTCTGTCTCTGCCTCTGTCTCCGTCTCTGTCTGTGTCTCGGTCTTTGTCTCCGTCTCTGTCTCTGTCTCTGTCTCTGTCTCTGCCTCTGTCTCTGCCTCTGTCTCTGTCCCTGTCCCTCTCCCTGTACCTGTCTCTGTCTCTGTCTCTGTCTCTGTCTCGGTCTCTGTCTCTGTCTCTGTCTTTGCCTCTGTCTCTGTCCACGTATCTGTCTCTGTCTCTGTTTCTGTCTCTGTCGCTATCTCTGTCTCTGTCTCTGTCTCTGTCTCTGTCTCTGTCCCTGTCTCTGTCTCTGTCTCTGTCTCTGTCTCCGCCTCTGTCTCTGTCTCCGTCTTTGTCTCCGTCCTTGTCTCCGTCTTTGTCTCCTGCCCCTCTGTCTCTGTCTGTGTCTCTGCCTCTGTCTCTGTCTGTGTCTATGTCTCTGTCTCTGTCTCTGTCTCTGTCTCTGTCTCTGTCTCTGTCCCTGTCTCTGTCTCTGTCTCTGTCTCTGTCTCTGTCTCTGTTTCTGTCTCTGTCTCCGTCTCTGTCTCTGTCTCCGTCTTTGTCTCCGTCCTTGTCTCCGTCTTTGTCTCCTGCCCCTATGCCTCCGACTTTGTCTCCTGCCCCTCTGTCTCTGTCTGTGTCTCTGCCTCTGTCTCTGTCTGTGTCTCTGTCTCTGTCTCTGTCTCTGTCTCTGTCTCTGTCTCTGCCTCTGTCTCTGTCTGTGTCTCTGTCTCTGTCTCTGTCTCTGTCGCTGTCTCTGTCTCTGTCTCCGTCTCCGTCTCTGTCCCTGTCCCTGTCTCTGTCTCTGTCTCTGTCTCTGTCTCTGTCTCCGTCTCTGTTTCCGTCTCTGTCTCTGTCTCCGTCTTTCTCTCCGTCCTTGTCTCCGTCTTTGTCTCCTGCCCCTATGCCTCCGACTTTGTCTCCTGCCCCTCTGTCTCTGTCTGTGTCTCTGTCTCCCCCTCTGTCTCTGTCTCTGTCTCCTCCTCGGTCTGTGTCTCTGTCTCTGTCTCTGTCTCTGTCTCTGTCTCTGTCTCTGTCCCTGTCCCTCTCCCTGTGCCTGTCGCTGTCTCTGTCTCTGTCTCTGTCTCTGTCCCTGTCCCTCTCCCTGTCACTGTCGCTGTCTCTGTCCCTGTCTCTGTCTATGCCTCTGTCTCTGTATCTGTCTCTGTCTCTGTCGCTGTCTCCCCCTCTGTCTCTGTCTCCGTCTCTGTCCCTGGCTCTGTCTCTGCCTCTGTTTCCGTCTCTGCCTCTGTCTCGGTCTTTGTCTCTGTCTCTGTCACTGTCTCTGTCTCTGTCGCTGTCTCTGTCTCTGTCTCTGTCTCTGTCTCTGTCTCTGTCTCTGTCTCTGTCTCTGTCTCTGTCTCTGTCTCTGTCCCTGTGTCTGTCTCTGTCTCTGTCTCTGTCTCTGTCTCTGTCTCTGTCTCTGTCTCCGTCTTTGTCTCCGTCCTTGTCTCCGTCTTTGTCTCCTGCCCCTCTGCCTCCGACTTTGCCTCCTGCCCCTCTGTCTCTGTCTGTGTCTCTGTCTCTCCCTCTGTCTCTGTCTCTGCCTCTTCCTCGGTCTGTGTCTCTGTCTCTGTCTCTGTCTCTGTCTCTGTCTCTGTCGCTATCTCTGTCTCTGTCTCTGTCTCGGTCCCTGTCTCTGTCTCTGTCTCTGTCTCTGTCTCCGTCTCTGTCTCTGTCTCCGTCTTTGTCTCCGTCCTTGTCTCCGTCTTTGTCTCCTGCCCCTATGCCTCCGACTTTGTCTCCTGCCCCTCTGTCTCTGTCTGTGTCTCTGTCTCTCCCTCTGTCTCTGTCTCTGTCTCCTCCTCGGTCTGTGTCTCTGTCTCTGTGTCTGTCTCTGTCTCTGTCTCTGTCTCTGTCACTGCCTCTCTCTCTGTCTCTGTCTCTGTCGCTGTCTCTTCCTCTGTCTCTATCTCCGTCTCTGTCCCTGGCTCTGTCTCTGCCTCTGTCTCCGTCTCTGTCTGTGTCTCGGTCTTTGTCTCCGTCTCTGTCTCTGTCTCTGTCTCTGTCTCTGCCTCTGTCTCTGCCTCTGTCTCTGTCCCTGTCCCTCTCCCTGTACCTGTCTCTGTCTCTGTCTCTGTCTCTGTCTCGGCCTCTGTCTCTGTCTCTGTCTTTGCCTCTGTCTCTGTCCACGTATCTGTCTCTGTCTCTGTTTCTGTCTCTGTCGCTATCTCTGTCTCTGTCTCTGTCTCTGTCTCTGTCTCTGTCTCTGTCCCTGTCTCTGTCTCTGTCTCTGTCTCTGTCTCTGTCTCCGCCTCTGTCTCTGTCTCCGTCTTTGTCTCCGTCCGTGTCTCCGTCTTTGTCTCCTGCCCCTATGCCTCGGACTTTGTCTCCTGCCCCTCTGTCTCTGTCTGTGTCTCTGCCTCTGTCTCTGTCTGTGTCTATGTCTCTGTCTCTGTCTCTGTCTCTGTCTCTGTCTCTGTCTCTGCCTCTGTCCCTGTCTCTGTCTCTGTCTCTGTCTCTGTCTCTGTCTCTGTCTCTGTCTCCGTCTCTGTCTCTGTCTCCGTCTTTGTCTCCGTCCTTGTCTCCGTCTTTGTCTCCTGCCCCTATGCCTCCGACTTTGTCTCCTGCCCCTCTGTCTCTGTCTGTGTCTCTGCCTCTGTCTCTGTCTGTGTCTCTGTCTCTGTCTCTGTCTCTGTCTCTGTCTCTGTCTCTGCCTCTGTCTCTGTCTGTGTCTCTGTCTCTGTCTCTGTCTCTGTCGCTGTCTCTGTCTCTGTCTCCGTCTCTGTCCCTGTCTCTGTCTCTGTCTCTGTCTCTGTCTCTGTCTCTGTCTCCGTCTCTGTCTCCGTCTCTGTCTCTGTCTCCGTCTTTCTCTCCGTCCTTGTCTCCGTCTTTGTCTCCTGCCCCTATGCCTCCGACTTTGTCTCCTGCCCCTCTGTCTCTGTCTGTGTCTCTGTCTCCCCCTCTGTCTCTGTCTCTGTCTCCTCCTCGATCTGTGTCTCTGTCTCTGTCTCTGTCTCTGTCTCTGTCTCTGTCTCTGTCTCTGTCTCTGTCTCTGTCTCTGTCCCTGTGTCTGTCTCTGTCTCTGTCTCTGTCTCTGTCTCTGTCTCTGTCTCCGTCTTTGTCTCCGTCCTTGTCTCCGTCTTTGTCTCCTGCCCCTCTGCCTCCGACTTTGCCTCCTGCCCCTCTGTCTCTGTCTGTGTCTCTGTCTCTCCCTCTGTCTCTGTCTCTGCCTCTTCCTCGGTCTGTGTCTCTGTGTCTGTCTCTGTCTCTGTCTCTGTCTCTGTCTCTGTCTCTGTCTCTGTCTCTGTCTCCGTCTTTGTCTCCGTCCTTGTCTCCGTCTTTGTCTCCTGCCCCTCTGCCTCCGACTTTGCCTCCTGCCCCTCTGTCTCTGTCTGTGTCTCTGTCTCTCCCTCTGTCTCTGTCTCTGCCTCTTCCTCGGTCTGTGTCTCTGTCTCTGTCTCTGTCTCTGTCTCTGTCTCTGTCGCTATCTCTGTCTCTGTCTCTGTCTCTGTCCCTGTCTCTGTCTCTGTCTCTGTCTCCGTCTCTGTCTCTGTCTCCGTCTTTGTCTCCGTCCTTGTCTCCGTCTTTGTCTCCTGCCCCTATGCCTCCGACTTTGTCTCCTGCCCCTCTGTCTCTGTCTGTGTCTCTGTCTCTCCCTCTGTCTCTGTCTCTGTCTCCTCCTCGGTCTGTGTCTCTGTCTCTGTGTCTGTCTCTGTCTCTGTCTCTGTCTCTGTCACTGCCTCTGTCTCTGTCTCTGTCTCTGTCGCTGTCTCTTCCTCTGTCTCTATCTCCGTCTCTGTCCCTGGCTCTGTCTCTGCCTCTGTCTCCGTCTCTGTCTGTGTCTCGGTCTTTGTCTCCGTCTCTGTCTCTGTCTCTGTCTCTGTCTCTGCCTCTGTCTCTGCCTCTGTCTCTGTCCCTGTCCCTCTCCCTGTACCTGTCTCTGTCTCTGTCTCTGTCTCTGTCGCAGTCTCTCTCTCTGTCTCTGTCTCTGTCCATGTCTCTGTCTCTGTCTCTGTCTCTGCCTCTGTCTCTGTCTGTGTCTCTGTCTCAGTCTCTGTCTCTGTCTCTGTCCCTGGCTCTGTTTCTGCCTTTGTCTCCGTCTCTGTCTCTGTCTCTGCCTCTATCTCCGTCTCTGTCCTTGGCTCTGTCTGTGCCTCTGTCTCCGTCCCTGGCTCTGTCTCTGCACTGTCTCCGTCTCTGTCTCTGTCTCTGCCTCTATCTCCGTCTCTGTCTCTGTCTCTGTCTCTGTCTCTGTCTCTGTCACTGTCTCTGTCTCTGTCTCTGTCTCTGTCTCTGTCTCCGTCTCCGTCTCTGTCTCTGCCTCTGTCTCTGTCTCTGTCTCTGTCTCTGTATATGTCTCTGACTCTGTCTCTGTCTCTGTCTCTGTCTCTGTCTCTGTCTCTGTCTCTGTCTCTGTCTCTGTCTCTGTATATGTCTCTGAGTCTGTCCCTGTCTCTGTCACTGTCTCCGTCTCCGTCTCTGTCTCGGTCTTTGTCTCCGTCTCTATCTGCGTCTCTGTCTCTGTTTCTGTTTCTGTCTCTGTCCCTGTCTCAGTCTCTGTCTCTGTCTCTGTCGCTGTCTCTGTATATGTCTCTGTCTCTGTCTCTGCCTCTGTCTCTGTCTCCGTCTCTGTCTCTGTCTCTGTCTCGGTCTTTGTCTCCGTCTCTGTCCCTGTCTCTGTCTCTGTCTCTGTCTCCGTCGCTGTCTCTGTCTCCGTCTTTGTCTTCGTCCTTGTCTCCGTCTTTGTCTCCTGCCCCTATGCCTCCGACTTTGTCTCCTGCCCCTCTGTCTCTGTCTGTGTCTCTGCCTCTGTCTCTGTCTGTGTCTATGTCTCTGTCTCTGTCTCTGTCTCTGTCTCTGTCTCTGTCTCTGTCCCTGTCTCTGTCTCTGTCTCTGTCTCTGTCTCTGTCTCCGTCTCTGTCTCTCTCTCCGTCTTTGTCTCCGTCCTTGTCTCCGTCTTTGTCTCCTGCCCCTATGCCTCCGACTTTGTCTCCTGCCCCTCTGTCTCTGTCTGTGTCTCTGCCTCTGTCTCTGTCTGTGTCTCTGTCTCTGTCTCTGTCTCTGTCTCTGTCTCTGTCTCTGCCTCTGTCTCTGTCTGTGTCTCTGTCTCTGTCTCTGTCTCTGTCTCTGTCGCTGTCTCTGTCTCTGTCTCCGTCTCTGTCCCTGTCTCTGTCTCTGTCTCTGTCTCTGTCTCTGTCTCTGTCTCCGTCTCTGTCTCCGTCTCTGTCTCTGTCTCCGTCTTTCTCTCCGTCCTTGCCTCCGTCTTTGTCTCCTGCCCCTATGCCTCCGACTTTGTCTCCTGCCCCTCTGTCTCTGTCTGTGTCTCTGTCTCCCCCTCTGTCTCTGTCTCTGTCTCCTCCTCGGTCTGTGTCTCTGTCTCTGTCTCTGTCTCTGTCTCTGTCTCTGTCTCTGTCTCTGTCTCTGTCCCTGTCCCTCTCCCTGTGCCTGTCGCTGTCTCTGTCTCTGTCTCTGTCTCTGTCCCTGTCCCTCTCCCTGTCACTGTCGCTGTCTCTGTCCCTGTCTCTGTCTGTGCCTCTGTCTCTGTATCTGTCTCTGTCTCTGTCGCTGTCTCCCCCTCTGTCTCTGTCTCCGTCTCTGTCCCTGGCTCTGTCTCTCCCTCTGTTTCCGTCTCTGCCTCTGTCTCGGTCTCTGTCTCTGTCTCTGTCACTGTCTCTGTCTCTGTCTCTGTCTCTGTCTCTGTCTCTGTCTCTGTCTCTGTCTCTGTCTCTGTCTCTGTCTCTGTCTCTGTCTCTGTCTCTGTCTCTGTCTCTGTCTCTGTCTCTGTCTCTGTCTCTGTGTCTGTCCCTGTGTCTGTCTCTGTCTCTGTCTCTGTCTCTGTCTCTGTCTCCGTCTCTGTCTCTGTCTGTGTCTATGTCTCTGTCTCTGTCTCTGTCTCTGTCTCTGTCTCTGTCCCTGTCTCTGTCTCTGTCTCTGTCTCTGTCTCCGTCTCTGTCTCTGTCTCCGTCTTTGTCTCCGTCCTTGTCTCCGTCTTTGTCTCCTGCCCCTATGCCTCCGACTTTGTCTCCTGCCCCTCTGTCTCTGTCTGTGTCTCTGCCTCTGTCTCTGTCTGTGTCTCTGTCTCTGTCTCTGTCTCTGTCTCTGTCTCTGTCTCTGCCTCTGTCTCTGTCTGTGTCTCTGTCTCTGTCTCTGTCGCTGTCTCTGTCTCTGTCTCTGTCTCTGTCTCTGTCTCTGTCTCTGTCTCCGTCTCTGTCTCCGTCTCTGTCTCTGTCTCCGTCTTTCTCTCCGTCCTTGCCTCCGTCTTTGTCTCCTGCCCCTATGCCTCCGACTTTGTCGCCTGCCCCTCTGTCTCTGTCTGTGTCTCTGTCTCCCCCTCTGTCTCTGTCTCTGTCTCCTCCTCGGTCTGTGTCTCTGTCTCTGTCTCTGTCTCTGTCTCTGTCTCTGTCTCTGTCTCTGTCTCTGTCCCTGTCCCTCTCCCTGTGCCTGTCGCTGTCTCTGTCTCTGTCTCTGTCTCTGTCCCTGTCCCTCTCCCTGTCACTGTCGCTGTCTCTGTCCCTGTCTCTGTCTGTGCCTCTGTCTCTGTATCTGTCTCTGTCTCTGTCGCTGTCTCCCCCTCTGTCTCTGTCTCCGTCTCTGTCCCTGGCTCTGTCTCTGCCTCTGTTTCCGTCTCTGCCTCTGTCTCGGTCTCTGTCTCTGTCTCTGTCACTGTCTCTGTCTCTGTCTCTGTCTCTGTCTCTGTCTCTGTCTCTGTCTCTGTCTCTGTCTCTGTCTCTGTCTCTGTCCCTGTGTCTGTCTCTGTCCCTGTCTCTGTCTCTGTCTCTGTCTCTGTCGCTGTCTCTGTCTCTGTCTCCGTCTCTGTCCCTGTCTCTGTCTCTGTCTCTGTCTCTGTCTCTGTCTCCGTCTCTGTCTCCGTCTCTGTCTCTGTCTCCGTCTTTCTCTCCGTCCTTGTCTCCGTCTTTGTCTCCTGCCCCTATGCCTCCGACTTTGTCTCCTGCCCCTCTGTCTCTGTCTGTGTCTCTGTCTCCCCCTCTGTCTCTGTCTCTGTCTCCTCCTCGGTCTGTGTCTCTGTCTCTGTCTCTGTCTCTGTCTCTGTCTCTGTCTCTGTCTCTGTCTCTGTCTCTGTCTCTGTCCCTGTCCCTCTCCCTGTGCCTGTCGCTGTCTCTGTCTCTGTCTCTGTCTCTGTCCCTGCCTCTTCCTCGGTCTGTGTCTCTGTCTCTGTCTCTGTATCTGTCTCTGTCTCTGTCGCTGTCTCCCCCTCTGTCTCTGTCTCCGTCTCTGTCCCTGGCTCTGTCTCTGCCTCTGTTTCCGTCTCTGCCTCTGTCTCGGTCTCTGTCTCTGTCTCTGTCACTGTCTCTGTCTCCGTCGCTGTCTCTGTCTCTGTCTCTGTCTCTGTCTCTGTCTCTGTCTCTGTCTCTGTCTCTGTCTCTGTCTCTGTCGCTATCTCTGTCTCTGTCTCTGTCTCTGTCCCTGTCTCTGTCTCTGTCTCCGTCTCTGTCTCTGTCTCCGCCTCTGTCTCTGTCTCCGTCTTTGTCTCCGTCCTTGTCTCCGTCTTTGTCTCCTGCCCCTATGCCTCCGACTTTGTCTCCTGCCCCTCTGTCTCTGTCTGTGTCTCTGTCTCTCCCTCTGTCTCTGTCTCTGTCTCCTCCTCGGTCTGTGTCTCTGTCTCTGTGTCTGTCTCTGTCTCTGTCTCTGTCTCTGTCACTGCCTCTGTCTCTGTCTCTGTCTCTGTCGCTGTCTCTTCCTCTGTCTCTATCTCCGTCTCTGTCCCTGGCTCTGTCTCTGCCTCTGTCTCCGTCTCTGTCTGTGTCTCGGTCTTTGTCTCCGTCTCTGTCTCTGTCTCTGTCTCTGTCTCTGCCTCTGTCTCTGCCTCTGTCTCTGTCCCTGTCCCTCTCCCTGTACCTGTCTCTGTCTCTGTCTCTGTCTCTGTCTCGGTCTCTGTCTCTGTCTCTGTCTTTGCCTCTGTCTCTGTCCACGTATCTGTCTCTGTCTCTGTTTCTGTCTCTGTCGCTATCTCTGTCTCTGTCTCTGTCTCTGTCTCTGTCTCTGTCTCTGTCCCTGTCTCTGTCTCTGTCTCTGTCTCTGTCTCCGCCTCTGTCTCTGTCTCCGTCTTTGTCTCCGTCCTTGTCTCCGTCTTTGTCTCCTGCCCCTATGCCTCGGACTTTGTCTCCTGCCCCTCTGTCTCTGTCTGTGTCTCTGCCTCTGTCTCTGTCTGTGCCTATGTCTCTGTCTCTGTCTCTGTCTCTGTCTCTGTCTCTGTCCCTGTCTCTGTCTCTGTCTCTGTCTCTGTCTCTGTCTCTGTCTCCGTCTATGTCTCTGTCTCCGTCTTTATCTCCGTCCTTGTCTCCGTCTTTGTCTCCTGCCCCTATGCCTCCGACTTTGTCTCCTGCCCCTCTGTCTCTGTCTGTGTCTCTGCCTCTGTCTCTGTCTGTGTCTCTGTCTCTGTCTCTGCCTCTGTCTCTGTCTGTGTCTCTGTCTCTGTCTCTGTCTCTGTCGCTGTCTCTGTCTCTGTCTCCGTCTCTGTCCCTGTCTCTGTCTCTGTCTCTGTCTCTGTCTCTGTCTCCGTCTCTGTCTCCGTCTCTGTCTCTGTCTCCGTCTTTCTCTCCGTCCTTGTCTCCGTCTTTGTCTCCTGCCCCTATGCCTCCGACTTTGTCTCCTGCCCCTCTGTCTCTGTCTGTGTCTCTGTCTCCCCCTCTGTCTCTGTCTCTGTCTCCTCCTCGGTCTGTGTCTCTGTCTCTGTCTCTGTCTCTGTCTCTGTCTCTGTCTCTGTCTCTGTCTCTGTCTCTGTCTCTGTCCCTGTCCCTCTCCCTGTGCCTGTCGCTGTCTCTGTCTCTGTCTCTGTCTCTGTCCCTGTCCCTCTCCCTGTCACTGTCGCTGTCTCTGTCCCTGTCTCTGTCTATGCCTCTGTCTCTGTATCTGTCTCTGTCTCTGTCGCTGTCTCCCCCTCTGTCTCTGTCTCCGTCTCTGTCCCTGGCTCTGTCTCTGCCTCTGTTTCCGTCTCTGCCTCTGTCTCGGTCTCTGTCTCTGTCTCTGTCACTGTCTCTGTCTCTGTCGCTGTCTCTGTCTCTGTCTCTGTCTCTGTCTCTGTCTCTGTCTCCGTCTCTGTCCCTGGCTCTGTCTCTGCCTCTGTCTCCGTCTCTGTCTGTGTCTCGGTCTTTGTCTCCGTCTCTGTCTCTGTCTCTGTCTCTGTCTCTGCCTCTGTCTCTGCCTCTGTCTCTGTCCCTGTCCCTCTCCCTGTACCTGTCTCTGTCTCTGTCTCTGTCTCTGTCTCGGTCTCTGTCTCTGTCTCTGTCTTTGCCTCTGTCTCTGTCCACGTATCTGTCTCTGTCTCTGTTTCTGTCTCGGTCTCTGTCTTTATCTCTGTCTCTGCCTCTGTCTCTGTCTCTGCCTCTGTCTCTGTCTCTGTCTCTGTCTCAGTCTCTGTCTCTGTCTCTGTCCCTGGCTCTGTCTCTGCCTCTGTCTCCGTCTCTGTCTCTGTCTCTGTCTCTGTCTCTGTCGCAGTCTCTCTCTCTGTCTCTGTCTCTGTCCATGTCTCTGTCTCTGTCTCTGTCTCTGTCTCTGTCTCCGTCCCTGTCTCCGTCTCTGTCTCTGTCTCCGTCTTTGTCTCCGTCCTTGTCACCGTCTTTGTCTCCTGCCCCTATGCCTCCGACTTTGTCTCCTGCCCCTCTGTCTCTGTCTGTGTCTCTGTCTCCCCCTCTGTCTCTGTCTCTGTCTCCTCCGCGGTCTGTGTCTCTATCTCTGTCTCTGTCCCTGTCTCTGTCTCTGTCTCTGTCTCTGTCTCTGTCTCTGTCTCTGTCTCTGTCTCTGTCTCTGTCTCTGTCTCTGTCTCTGTCTCTGTCTCTGTCTCTGTCTCTGTCTCTGTCTCTGTCTCTGTCTCTGTCTCTCTCTCTGTCGCTGTCTCTCCCTCTGTCTCTGTCTCTGTCTCTGTCTCCGTCTTTGTCTCCGTCTTTGTCTCCGTCCTTGTCTCCGTCTTTGTCTCCTGCCCCTATGCCTCCGACTTTGTCTCCTGCCTCTCTGTCTCTGTCTGTGTCTCTGTCTCTCCCTCTGTCTCTGTCTCTGTCTCCTCCTCGGTCTGTGTCTCTGTCTCTGTGTCTGTCTCTGTCTCTGTCTCTGTCTCTGTCACTGCCTCTGTCTCTGTCTCTGTCTCTGTCGCTGTCTCTTCCTCTGTCTCTATCTCCGTCTCTGTCCCTGGCTCTGTCTCTGCCTCTGTCTCCGTCTCTGTCTGTGTCTCGGTCTTTGTCTCCGTCTCTGTCTCTGTCACTGTCTCTGTCTCTGTCTCTGTCTCGGTCTCTGTCTCTGTCTCTGTCTTTGCCTCTGTCTCTGTCCACGTATCTGTCTCTGTCTCTGTTTCTGTCTCGGTCTCCGTCTTTATCTCTGTCTCTGCCTCTGTCTCTGTCTCTGCCTCTGTCTCTGTCTCTGTCTCTGTCTCTGTCTCAGTCTCTGTCTCTGTCTCTGTCCCTGGCTCTGTTTCTGCCTTTGTCTCCGTCTCTGTCTCTGTCTCTGTCTCTGTCTCTGTCTCTGTCTCTGTCTCTGTCGCAGTCTCTCTCTCTGTCTCTGTCTCTGTCCCTGTCTCTGTCTCTGTCTCTGTCTCTGTCTCTGTCTCTGTCTCTGTCTCTGTCTCCGTCTCTGTCTCCGTCTCTGTCTCTGTCTCCGTCTTTGTCTCCGTCCTTGTCACCGTCTTTGTCTCCTGCCCCTATGCCTCCGACTTTGTCTCCTGCCCCTCTGTCTCTGTCTGTGTCTCTGTCTCCCCCTCTGTCTCTGTCTCTGTCTCCTCCTCGGTCTGTGTCTCTGTCTCTGTCTCCCCCTCTGTCTCTGTCTCTGTCTCCTCCTCGGTCTGTGTCTCTGTCTCTGTCTCTGTCTCTGTCTCTGTCTCTGTCTCTGTCTCTGTCTCTGTCTCTGTCTCTGTCTCTGTCTCTGTCTCTGTCTCTGTCTCTGTCTGTGTCTCTGTCTCTGTCTCTGTCTCTGTCGCTGTCTCTGTCTCTGTCTCCGTCTCTGTCCCTGTCTCTGTCTCTGTCTCTGTCTCTGTCCCTGTCTCCGTCTCTGTCTCCGTCTCTGTCTCTGTCTCCTGCCCCTCTGCCTCCGACTTTGCCTCCTGCCCCTCTGTCTCTGTCTGTGTCTCTGTCTCTCCCTCTGTCTCTGTCTCTGCCTCTTCCTCGGTCTGTGTCTCTGTCTCTGTCTCTGTCTCTGTCGCTATCTCTGTCTCTGTCTCTGTCTCTGTCCCTGTCTCTGTCTCTGTCTCTGTCTCTGTCTCCGTCTCTGTCTCTGTCTCCGTCTTTTTCTCCGTCCTTGTCTCCGTCTTTGTCTCCTGCCCCTATGCCTCCGACTTTGTCTCCTGCCCCTCTGTCTCTGTCTCTGCCTCTGTCTCTGTCTCTGTCTCTGTCTCAGTCTCTGTCTCTGTCTCTGTCCCTGGCTCTGTCCGCGTATTAGTCTCTGTCTCTGTTTCTGTCTCTGTCTCTGTCGCTGCCTCTCCCTCTGTCTCTGTCTCCGTCTCTGTCCTTGACTCTGTCTCTGCCTCAGTCTCTGTCTCTGTCTCCGTCTCTCTCTCTGTCTCTGTCTCTGCCTCTGTCTCTGTCCGCGTATTAGTCTCTGTCTCTGTTTCTGTCTCTGTCTCTGTCGCTGCCTCTCCCTCTGTCTCTGTCTCCGTCTCTGTCCTTGACACTGTCTCTGCCTCTGTCTCTGTCTCTGTCTCTGTCTCTGTCTGTGTCTCTGTCTCTGTCTCCGTCCCTGTCTCTGTCCGCGTATTAGTCTCTGTCTCTGTTTCTGTCTCTGTCTCTGTCGCTGCCTCTCCCTCTGTCTCTGTCTCCGTCTCTGTCCTTGACTCTGTCTCTGCCTCTGTCTCTGTCTCTGTCTCTGTCTCTGTCTGTGTCTCTGTCTCTGTCTCCGTCCCTGTCTCTGCCGCTGTCTCTGTCTCCGTCTCTGTCTCTGTCTCTGTCTCTGTCTGTGTCCCTGTCTCTGTCTCCGTCCCTGTCTCTGCCGCTGTCTCTGTCTCCGTCTCAGTCTCTGTCTCGGTCCTTGTCTCCGTCTCTGTCTCCGTCTCTGTCTCTGTCTCTGTCTCTGTCTCTGTCTCTATCTCCGTCTCTGTCTCTGTATCTGTCTGTGTCTGTGTCTCTGTCTCTGCCTCTGTCGCTGTCTCTGCCTCTGTCTCTGTCCCCGTATCTGTCCCTGTCTCTGTTTCTGTCTCTGTCTCTGTCTCTGTCTCTGTCTCTGCCTCTGTCTCTGTCTCTGTCTCTGTCTCCGTCTCTGTCTCTGTCTCTGTCTCTGTCTCTGTCTCTGTCGCTGTCTCTCCCTCAGTCTCTGTCTCTGTCTCTGTCTCTGTCTCTGTCTCTGTCTCTGTCTCTGTCTCTGTCTCCGTCTCTGTCTCTGTCTCTGTCTCTGTCTGTGTCTCTGTCTCTGTCTCTGTCTGTGTCTGTGTCCCTGTCTCTGTCTCCGTCCCTGTCTCTGCCGCTGTCGCTGTCTCTCCCTCTGTCTCTGTCTCTGTCGCTGGCTCTGTCTCTGCCTCTGTCTCTGTCTCTGTCTCTGTCTCTGTCTCTGTCTCTGTCTCTGTCTCTGTCTCTGTCTCTGTCTCTATGTCTGTCTCTGTCTCTGTCTCTTTCTCTGTCTCTGTCTCTGTCTCAGTCTCTGTCTCTGTCTCTGTCTCTGTCTCTGTCTCTGTCTCTGTCTCTGTCTCCGTCTCTGTCTCTGTCTCTATCTCTGTCTCAGTATCAGTCTCTGTCTCTGTCTCTGTCTCTGTCTCTGTCTCTGTCTCTGTCTCTGTCTCTGTCTCTGTCTCTGTCTCTGTCTCTGTCTCTGTCTCTGTCTCTGTCTCTGTCTCTGTCTCTGTCTGTGACTCTGTCTCTGTCTCCGTCCCTGTCTCTGCCGCTGTCTCTGTCTCCGTCTCAGTCTCTGTCTCTGTCTCCGTCTCTCTCTCTGTCTCTGTCTCTGCCCCTGTCTCTGTCCGCGTATCTGTCTCTGTCTCTGTTTCTGTCTCTGTTTCTGTCTCTGTCTCTGTCTCTGTCTCTGTCTCTGTCTCTGTCTCTGTCTCTGTCTCTGTCTCTGTATCTGTCTCTGTCTCTGTCTCTGTCTCTGTCTCTGTCCCTGTCTGTGTCCCTGTCTCTGTCTCCGTCCCTGTCTCTGCCGCTGTCTCTGTCTCTGTCTCTGTCTCCGTCTCTCTCTCTGTCTCTGTCTCTGCCTCTGTCTCTGTCCGCGTATCTGTCTCTGTCTCTGTTTCTGTCTCTGTCTCTGTCTCTCCCTCTGTCTCTGTCTCCGTCTCTGTCCCTGGCTCTGTCTCTGCCTCTGTCTCCGTCTCTGTCTCTGTCTCGGTCTTTGTCTCCGTCTCTGTCTCCGTCTCTGTCTCTGTCTCTATCTCCGTCTCTGTCTCTGTATCTGGCTGTGTCTGTGTCTCTGTCTCTGCCTCTGTCGCTGTCTCTGCCTCTGTCTCTGTCCCCGTATCTGTCCCTGTCTCTGTTTCTGTCTCTGTCTCTGTCTCTGTCTCTGTCTCTGTCTCTGTCTCTGTCTCCGTCTCTGTCTCTGTCTCTGTCTCTGTCTCTGTCTCTGTCTCTGTCGCTGTCTCTCCCTCAGTCTCTGTCTCTGTCTCTGTCCCTGGCTCTGTCTCTGCCTCTGTCTCCGTCTTTGTTCCTGTCTCTGCCTCTGTCTCTGTCTCTGTCTCTGTCTCTGCCTCTGTCTCTGTCTCTGTCTCTGTCTCTGTCTCTGTCTCTGTCTCTGTCTCTGTCTCTGTCTCTGTCTCTGTCTCTGTCTCTGTCTCTGTCCGCGTATCTGTCTCTGTCTCTGTTTCTGTCTCTGTTTCTGTCTCTGTCTCTGTCTCTGTCTCTGTCTCTGTCTCTGTCTCTGTCTCTGTCTCTGTCTCTGTCGCTGTCTCTCCCTCTGTCTCTGTCTCTGTGTCTGTCCATGGCTCTGTCTCTGCCTCTGTCTCTGTCTCTGTCTCTGCCTCTGTCTCTGTCTCTGTCTCTGTCTCTGTCTGTGTCTGTGTCCCTGTCTCTGTCTCCGTCCCTGTCTCTGCCGCTGTCGCTGTCTCTCCCTCTGTCTCTTTCTCTGTCTCTGTCTCTGTCTCTGTCTCTGTCTCTGTCTCTGTCTCTGTCTCAGTCTCTGCCTCTGTCTCCGTCTCTCTCTCTGTCTCTGTCTCTGTCTCTGCCTCTGTCTCTGTCTCTGTCCGCGTATCTGTCTCTGTCTCTGTTTCTGTCTCTGTCTCTGTCGCTGTCTCGGTCCTTGTCTCCGTCTCTGTCTCCGTCTCTGTCTCTGCCGCTGTCTCAGTCTCTGTCTCTGTCTCCGTCTCTCTCTCTGTCTCTGTCTCTGCCTCTGTCTCTGTCCGCGTATCTGTCTCTGTCTCTGTTTCTGTCTCTGTCTCTGTCTCTGTCTCTGTCTCTGTCTCTGTCTCTGTCTCTGTCTCTGTCTCTGTCTCTGTCTCTGTCTCTGTCTCTGTCTCTGTCTCTGTCTCTGTCTCTGTCTCTGTCTCTGTCTCTGTCTCTGTCAGTGTCCCTGTCTCTGTCTCCGTCCCTGTCTCTGCCGCTGTCTCTGTCTCCGTCTCAGTCTCTGCCTCTGTCTCCGTCTCTCTCTCTGTCTCTGTCTCTGTCTCTGCCTCTGTCTCTGTCCGCGTATTTGTCTCTGTCTCTGTTTCTGTCTCTGTCTCTGTCGCTGTCTCTCCCTCTGTCTCTGTCTCCGTCTCTGTCCCTGGCTCAGTCTCTGTCTCTGTCTCCGTCTCTCTCTCTGTCTCTGTCTCTGCCTCTGTCTCTGTCCGCGTATCTGTCTCTGTCTCTGTTTCTGTCTCTGTCTCTGTCGCTGTCTCCGTCTCTGTCTCTGGCTCTGTGTCTGCCTCTGTCTCCTTCTCTGTCTCTGTCTCGGTCTTTGTCTCCGTCTCTGTCTCCGTCTCTGTCTCTGTCTCTGTCTCTATCTCCGTCTCTGTCTCTGTATCTGTCTGTGTCTGTGTCTCTGTCTCTGCCTCTGTCGCTGTCTCTGCCTCTGTCTCTGTCCCCGTATCTGTCTCTGTCTCTGTTTCTGTCTCTGTCTCTGTCTCTGTCTCTGTCTCTGTCTCTGTCTCCGTCTCTGTCTCTGTCTCTGTCTCTGTCTCTGTCTCTGTCTCTGTCTCTGTCTCTGTATCTGTCGCTGTCTCTCCCTCAGTCTCTGTCTCTGTCTCTGTCCCTGGCTCTGTCTCTGTCTCTGTCCCTGGCTCTGTCTCTGTCTCCGTCTCTGTCTCTGTCTCTGTCTCTATCTGCGTATCTGTCTCTGTCTCTGTTTCTGTCTCTGTCTCTGTCTCTGTCTCTGTCTCTGTCTCTGTCTCTGTCTCTGTCTCTGTCTCTGTCTCTGTCTCTGTCTCTGTCTCTGTCTCTGTCTCTGTCTCTGTCAGTGTCCCTGTCTCTGTCTCCGTCCCTGTCTCTGCCGCTGTCTCTGTCTCCGTCTCAGTCTCTGCCTCTGTCTCCGTCTCTCTCTCTGTCTCTGTCTCTGTCTCTGCCTCTGTCTCTGTCCGCGTATCTGTCTCTGTCTCTGTTTCTGTCTCTGTCTCTGTCGCTGTCTCTCCCTCTGTCTCTGTCTCCGTCTCTGTCCCTGGCTCAGTCTCTGTCTCTGTCTCCGTCTCTCTCTCTGTCTCTGTCTCTGCCTCTGTCTCTGTCCGCGTATCTGTCTCTGTCTCTGTTTCTGTCTCTGTCTCTGTCGCTGTCTCCGTCTCTGTCTCTGGCTCTGTGTCTGCCTCTGTCTCCTTCTCTGTCTCTGTCTCGGTCTTTGTCTCCGTCTCTGTCTCCGTCTCTGTCTCTGTCTCTGTCTCTATCTCCGTCTCTGTCTCTGTATCTGTCTGTGTCTGTGTCTCTGTCTCTGCCTCTGTCGCTGTCTCTGCCTCTGTCTCTGTCCCCGTATCTGTCTCTGTCTCTGTTTCTGTCTCTGTCTCTGTCTCTGTCTCTGTCTCTGTCTCTGTCTCTGTCTCTGTCTCTGTCTCTGTCTCTGTCTCTGTCAGTGTCCCTGTCTCTGTCTCCGTCCCTGTCTCTGCCGCTGTCTCTGTCTCCGTCTCAGTCTCTGCCTCTGTCTCCGTCTCTCTCTCTGTCTCTGTCTCTGTCTCTGCCTCTGTCTCTGTCCGCGTATCTGTCTCTGTCTCTGTTTCTGTCTCTGTCTCTGTCGCTGTCTCTCCCTCTGTCTCTGTCTCCGTCTCTGTCCCTGGCTCAGTCTCTGTCTCTGTCTCCGTCTCTCTCTCTGTCTCTGTCTCTGCCTCTGTCTCTGTCCGCGTATCTGTCTCTGTCTCTGTTTCTGTCTCTGTCTCTGTCGCTGTCTCCGTCTCTGTCTCTGGCTCTGTGTCTGCCTCTGTCTCCTTCTCTGTCTCTGTCTCGGTCTTTGTCTCCGTCTCTGTCTCCGTCTCTGTCTCTGTCTCTGTCTCTATCTCCGTCTCTGTCTCTGTATCTGTCTGTGTCTGTGTCTCTGTCTCTGCCTCTGTCGCTGTCTCTGCCTCTGTCTCTGTCCCCGTATCTGTCTCTGTCTCGGTCCTTGTCTCCGTCTCTGTCTCCGTCTCTGTCTCTGCCGCTGTCTCTGTCTCCGTCTCAGTCTCTGTCTCTGTCTCCGTCTCTCTCTCTGTCTCTGTCTCTGCCTCTGTCTCTGTCCGCGTATCTGTCTCTGTCTCTGTTTCTGTCTCTGTCTCTGTCTCTGTCTCTGTCTCTGTCTCTGTCTCTGTCTCTGTCTCTGTCTCTGTCTCTGTCTCTGTCTCTGTCTCTGTCTCTGTCTCTGTCTCTGTCAGTGTCCCTGTCTCTGTCTCCGTCCCTGTCTCTGCCGCTGTCTCTGTCTCCGTCTCAGTCTCTGCCTCTGTCTCCGTCTCTCTCTCTGTCTCTGTCTCTGTCTCTGCCTCTGTCTCTGTCCGCGTATCTGTCTCTGTCTCTGTTTCTGTCTCTGTCTCTGTCGCTGTCTCTCCCTCTGTCTCTGTCTCCGTCTCTGTCCCTGGCTCAGTCTCTGTCTCTGTCTCCGTCTCTCTCTCTGTCTCAGTCTCTGCCTCTGTCTCTGTCCGCGTATCTGTCTCTGTCTCTGTTTCTGTCTCTGTCTCTGTCGCTGTCTCCGTCTCTGTCTCTGGCTCTGTGTCTGCCTCTGTCTCCTTCTCTGTCTCTGTCTCGGTCTTTGTCTCCGTCTCTGTCTCCGTCTCTGTCTCTGTCTCTGTCTCTATCTCCGTCTCTGTCTCTGTATCTGTCTGTGTCTGTGTCTCTGTCTCTGCCTCTGTCGCTGTCTCTGCCTCTGTCTCTGTCCCCGTATCTGTCTCTGTCTCTGTTTCTGTCTCTGTCTCTGTCTCTGTCTCTGTCTCTGTCTCCGTCTCTGTCTCTGTCTCTGTCTCTGTCTCTGTCTCTGTATCTGTCGCTGTCTCTCCCTCAGTCTCTGTCTCTGTCTCTGTCCCTGGCTCTGTCTCTGTCTCTGTCTCTGTCTCCGTCTCTGTCTCTGTCTCTGTCTCTATCTGCGTCTCTGTCTCTGTCTGTGTCTCTGTCTCTGACTCTGTCTCTGTCTCTGTCTCTGTCTTTGTCTCCGTCTCTGTCTCTGTCTCTGTCTCTGTCTCTGTCTCTGCCGCTGTCGCTGTCTCTCCCTCTGTCTCTGTCTCTGTCTCTGTCTCTGTCTCTGTCTGTGTCTCTGTCTCTGTCTCTGTCCCTGTCTCTGTCTCTGTCTCTGTCTCTGTCTCTGTCTCTGTCTCTGTCTCTGTCTCTGTCTCTGTCTCTGTCTCTGTCTCTGTCTCTGTCTCTGTCGCTGTCTCTCCCTCTGTCTCTGTCTCTGTCTCTGTCCATGGCTCTGTCTCTGCCTCTGTCTCTGTCTCTGTCTCTGTCTCTGTCTCTGCCTCTGTCTCTGTCTCTGTCTCTGTCTGTGTCTGTGTCCCTGTCTCTGTCTCCGTCCCTGTCTCTACCGCTGTCGCTGTCTCTCCCTCTGTCTCTTTCTCTGTCTCTGTCTCTGTCTCTGTCTCTGTCTCTGTCTCTGTCTCTGCCTCCGTCTCTGTCTCTGTCTCTGTCTCTGTCTCTGTCTCAGTCTCAGTCTCTGTCTCTGTCTCTGTCTCTGTCTCTGTCTCTGTCTGTGTCTCTGTCTCTGTCTCCGTCCCTGTCTCTGCCGCTGTCTCTGTCTCCGTCTCAGTCTCTGTCTCTGTCTCCGTCTCTCTCTCTGTCTCTGTCTCTGCCTCTGTCTCTGTCCGCGTATCTGTCTCTGTCTCTGTCTCTGTCTCTGTCTCTGTCTCTGTCTCTGTCTCTGTCTCTGTCTCTGTCTCTGTCTCTGTCTCTGTCTCTGTCTCTGTCTCTGTCTCTGTCTCTGTCTCTGTCAGTGTCCCTGTCTCTGTCTCCGTCCCTGTCTCTGCCGCTGTCTCTGTCTCCGTCTCAGTCTCTGCCTCTGTCTCCGTCTCTCTCTCTGTCTCTGTCTCTGTCTCTGCCTCTGTCTCTGTCCGCGTATCTGTCTTTGTCTCTGTTTCTGTCTCTGTCTCTGTCGCTGTCTCTCCCTCTGTCTCTGTCTCCGTCTCTGTCCCTGGCTCTGTCTCTGCCTCTGTCTCCGTCGGGGGTGTCCCACTTGGACGTGGACCGATTGGACGCGTCCCGATTGGACGGTCCCGATTGGACGCGTTCCAATTCGACGCGGTGCCGATTGGACGCGTCCCAATTCGAAGCGGTGCCGATTGGACGCGTCCCGTTTGGACGTCGTAGATTATCGACACCGTGCCGATTGGACGCGACCCGTTTGGACGTCGTAGAGTATCGACTCCGTGCCGATTGGACGCAGTGTCGATTGGACATGTTGCTTTTGGACGCGTAGTCATGTTGTTAGACACATTTCGGTGGAGTATTATATTTTGCTTGTATGGTGAGGTATGTCATAAAATATGTAGTGAAATATATTAAATGCGGATGTGAATTAAATTCTTTTGTGTTTCTTTTATGTTTCGTGTGTTTAAATACATAATATGGGTTTACAAAGGAGTACGTGAAATGGAAAGTCTTCCGTAATGTTGTTGTCAAACCTGTGTATAATTGGTGTTTTTCGTCGGATTTCTTAATACAAATGGCCATTAATGTTCATTTTGAACAGAATCAGAGGCAGTGAATATTTGCCATTGTTTGGTATGTGGTTTTGTGTATTTTATGTAGAAGCAATACTTGAAGGTTGTATATATCGTTTGACAGGTATAGGTTATGGTGAGGAATATCTGCAAGCTGATTATTAAGAGAGTGCAAGAAGGTTCGCGTCAGTTATTGCAAGAAATCTGGTACCACGCAGGATGTTATGGTCCAGTAATTCATATGTACAGGTTAGTTTGGATTTATTAAAACTATGTGGATTTTTCATGCGTGTAAAGTATAATTTATTTATTTTTTTACATCAAGAGAAGAGTAGAATATAATAGAGACCAGTCAATAAATGAGTAAGTTAAATCCAGTGTTAACAGCAGGTCGTGTTTATCATTATTTGGCAATTTGTTTTGTGCGTTACAAGTATAAGTACTATAGTTGTTAATTCAAGCGTGTTTTCTCTTTCCGCACCATTTAATTGACCTACATAGCTATAGTCACCTCAATAAGAGTAAACAGAAGGATGAATTGCTTATTTCATCAAAGAAATATGGTCGGAAAAATGTATCTAATTTTTGGCAGGAATAAGTTACAGCGAATCACATCCTGAAAGTACTTATACTAAGGCAGGACAAGCAAAATCAACCTCATATTCCATGAAATAAAATGAACGAGTTGTTAAATACAATATATCAAAATATAATAATATGACCTCTTGTTCTGTCTCTTCATTTTTAGCATTTGTTCAGACGTTGATGTGGAAATTACAACAAAGAAGTTACAAAGTGAAAAAACTTAAATAAATACAATAAAGAAATTAACCAACGTAGAGATAGAATGCATAATTCTTAATAAAATATTTGGACAAATAACTCAGACATTCTATGAAAACACAGATGCAATTACTTTCTGTCAAGGTACATCAGGAAATATGTTTAAGGTAAAAGAAATATTAAACCTTATTTTCCTCAATATATCCTTTATTTACAATTAATGCTGTTGAATACATTGTATCAATATATAATAATATCGTGTCTTTTCTTTATTTTCAGTATTTGTTCTAACACTGATGGAGAAATTACAACAAAGAAGTTATGAGTATTATAATATTAAATAAATTTGTGTTGCAAATCATAAGCTTCAAAAACAATATAAACCTAACATACTTTAAGTAAATAAATTAATACAGAAAAATAAGATTCTTAAATTGTAATTTCCTGTTCTAAGTTCCTTGATATACACTTAATGTTATGGTTCACAGTGTCCTTTTCTACCTGCTAATAAACACTTTTATCGAATAAAATTTCATAAGTAATAAAAAGTAGTTGCAACGGAGTGGTTATTTCACTATTCACTTTCATCTATTTCGTATCACTTGTACTGTGTTTACAAATCTTAGAATCATCTGATCGGAGTACAACAATCCCATTAGAATATTCCATTTTTAAGACGAAAAAACCTAGAAAAATCAATAATTGACACTACTGATCTACGTATTTTCATGATTAACGTCTCTTCTTACTTGTAATAGCAAATACTTTTCAATTTTTTAATAAAGAAAGGTGCTTATCATGACCGATAAGTTATTACATTAACTTACATTATCTGAAAACACGGTACAATAACTAGAGTCACAAACCGTAAGAACTAAAATCATTGATAATTCTGCTATTCTTTCATGCACTCTTAGAACTGCTCAATCGGTTAATTCTATACATTATTATTATAGTGATACTATCGTTGTCAACGGTAAAGGCATGACGTACCACCATATTTGGAGGATCTCAACCTGTCATCTTTACCTTTCACAGAAGATTTGTGCCTTCATATCCACTGATGCTCTCAATTTCTCCTTCTCCTTCTATGTTGATTAAGAAATACAACGCGATAAGTGTCGCTCGCTACAGAATAGTAGAGTATAGTATAGTAGTATATTATTTATATTAGTATATTGGATAGTGCTTACATTTAAGAATACTCAAAATTGTGTAGAGTACTTGAATTGGTTGCACGTTTCTTATCACATTCACGACACGCGAATAACTTCCTCATAGGATAGACAAAAGCAGGTGCCGCATTTGAAAAATGGTCTAAAAAGAGTTACAGCTAATATAAACAAGGTACCTTGCAACAATGAGACGTGTTAAGGTAACTAATAGACTTAGTTAAGTGATAGAACAAGTGAGCAATTGAACGATTACTAACCTGGAATGCAGGACGCTTATTCACTATCGGCAACTGTAGAAGAGATATACAGCAGGTAGAATATTGTGTTTATACTCCAGCTGTCAAATTTGACCTAAAATGGAAATAGGTTGAATACGATGCAATTAGTTAAATGAAGGATATTAAAAATCATAATATAAAACTAAGGTTCGACACACATACACCAATTGTTTAAAAGCAATAACAAAAACACTCACCTTAATGTACACTTAAAATATCGGTGGTAGGCAGTTATTCAGTCGATAATCCTTCTTTGCAGATGGTGGATATACCGACGATTCGATATTGTTTCTTTCCTGCAGAAACAAATATCGGTAAATTGCTGGCGACTAATGACGACGATGACATCGGTAACTCTATCGATAGTTCCCCAACTAGATCGGCAGTAGAAAGAATTAGTCAACAATAGGTATAAAGTAAGACGACAAAAGCAGCGATATATCGACATATGGTATGCAGGGACGCGAAGCGCTGATAACCGCGTGTAGATATAGTGTTCTGTGCATATGTGTACATATTCACACCACAGAGTATACCAGAGGCGACACTAACAAGGAAACCGCCCTCCTAGAAAGAGACAGATGACATAACCAATTTAAATGGCAAAGTCAAATGAATCGGGAGTGCGCATGTGCATAATGTACAAGTATGGCGGTCAAAAAAGAATAGTTTAAACCTGCACATTTACCAGTAATTTAATTTTAATAAATATTTTGTCATATCTCTGTAACACATTCATTTGTAATTTCTTGTGATATATAGTTTTTCATTTTCTTATAAATTATTTGTAATAATCATTTCCATAATACATATTCTTCAAATATAGTTTGTAGAGTAATCATTTTCGTATATTCTTTCCTTTTTCAACTTTTCAACGTCGTAAAATTGATGCAAATACCTCGAAAGACAATATTAGTAATATACAGAAAAGGGCCTAGCCGAATAAGGTGGTCAAATGTGCCCTTGAGTCAAATGAGAAACCCAAAACGTCAGTCGGTAGCATATCCAAAAAAAACATCTCACGCCAAGTTTCAATCCCCTACCTCATCCGTGGGGGTAGTAAAAGGGAAAAAACGAAATTCCGGTTTTTGGCCTATTTTGCCTATTTAATTTCCTATAAAAATTCTGAAACATTTAGGTCCACATAGCGCATATTATAGAATTTTTTCAGATTTTTTGATCGTAAATTGTAGCTGTGAAAAATCAAAAACCAAAAAAAAATCGGAAAAAATGCGATTTTTTATTGAAGATGTCGGAGCACTACTTTTATATTAATGTGGTAGTTAGGTATTGGTACAACTATTATCCCCTAATTTTTTCAGATTTTTCGGTGAGGTGCGCCGTAGTTAAAAAAATCAAAAACCGATATAATCCTTCAAAAAAGTACTTTCCGCTTCGAATTTGCATGCCTTCTTTTCTCAGTATATTTGTTAAGTAATCTTAAATAGATTCACATTCATAATTGAGACAAATGATATATTAGTTAAAGAAATAAAATTCATTTATTAATTAATTTTAGATCGTAATACGTTATATTCCTAAACGTAAGATGTTCCTTCAACGAAAGAATTGGCTAAGTGGTTAGGGGTGCTGCCTCGTAAATCTATGCATGTTTTTTGGTCGCAGGTTCGAGCCCGCTGGACTTGGTTTTTTCCATGATACGTTTTTAATTTTTTTTTTTTTTTGTTTTTGATAATATTAATACAGTTTTAAGTGTTTTTGAATAATTGTTATACATTTCTGCATTCACATGTTATAAAATAATAATAATATACATATATATTATTACATGTATTAAATACGATTGTATATGTACACTATTATATGCAGGTTCTTTGTACCCCATGGATATAGAAATGTATAACAATTATTCAAAAACACTTAAAACTGTATTAATATTATCAAAAACAAAAAAAAAAAAATTAAAAACGTATCATGGAAAAAACCAAGTCCAGCGGGCTCGAACCTGCGACCAAAAAACATGCACAGATTACGAGGCAGGACCCCTAACCACTTAGCCAATTCTTTCGTTGAAGGAACATCTTACGTTTAGGAATATAACGAATTACGATCTAAAATTAATTAATAAATGAATTTTATTTCTTTAACTAATATATCATTTGTCTCAATTATGAATGTGAATCTATTTAAGATTACTTAACAAATATACTGAGAAAAGAAGGCATGCAAATTCGAAGCGGAAAGTACTTTTTTGAAGGATTATATCGGTTTTTGATTTTTTTAACTACGGCGCACCTCACCGAAAAATCTGAAAAAATTAGGGGATAATAGTTGTACCAATACCTAACTACCACATTAATATAAAAGTAGTGCTCCGACATCTTCAATAAAAAATCGCATTTTTTCCGATTTTTTTTTGGTTTTTGATTTTTCACAGCTACAATTTACGATCAAAAAATCTGAAAAAATTCTATAATATGCGCTATGTGGACCTAAATGTTTCAGAATTTTTATAGGAAATTAAATAGGCAAAATAGGCCAAAAACCGGAATTTCGTTTTTTCCCTTTTACTACCCCCACGGATGAGGTAGGGGATTGAAACTTGGCGTGAGATGTTTTTTTTGGATATGCTACCGACTGACGTTTTGGGTTTCTCATTTGACTCAAGGGCACATTTGACCACCTTATTCGGCTAGGCCCTTTTCTGTATATTACTAATATTGTCTTTCGAGGTATTTGCATCAATTTTACGACGTTGAAAAGTTGAAAAAGGAAAGAATATACGAAAATGATTACTCTACAAACTATATTTGAAGAATATGTATTATGGAAATGATTATTACAAATAATTTATAAGAAAATGAAAAACTATATATCACAAGAAATTACAAATGAATGTGTTACAGAGATATGACAAAATATTTATTAAAATTAAATTACTGGTAAATGTGCAGGTTTAAACTATTCTTTTTTGACCGCCATACTTGTACATTATGCACATGCGCACTCCCGATTCATTTGACTTTGCCATTTAAATTGGTTATGTCATCTGTCTCTTTCTAGGAGGGCGGTTTCCTTGTTTAGTGTCGCCTCTGGTATACTCTGTGGTGTGAATATGTACACATATGCACAGAACACTATATCTACACGCGGTTATCAGCGCTTCGCGTCCCTGCATACCATATGTCGATATATCGCTGCTTTTGTCGTCTTACTTTATACCTATTGTTGACTAATTCTTTCTACTGCCGATCTAGTTGGGGAACTATCGATAGAGTTACCGATGTCATCGTCGTCATTAGTCGCCAGCAATTTACCGATATTTGTTTCTGCAGGAAAGAAACAATATCGATCGTCGGTATATCCACCATCTGCAAAGAAGGATTATCGACTGAATAACTGCCTACCACCGATATTTTAAGTGTACATTAAGGTGAGTGTTTTTGTTATTGCTTTTAAACAATTGGTGTATGTGTGTCGAACCTTAGTTTTATATTATGATTTTTAATATCCTTCATTTAACTAATTGCATCGTATTCAACCTATTTCCATTTTAGGTCAAATTTGACAGCTGGAGTATAAACACAATATTCTACCTGCTGTATATCTCTTCTACAGTTGCCGATAGTGAATAAGCGTCCTGCATTCCAGGTTAGTAATCGTTCAATTGCTCACTTGTTCTATCACTTAACTAAGTCTATTAGTTACCTTAACACGTCTCATTGTTGCAAGGTACCTTGTTTATATTAGCTGTAACTCTTTTTAGACCATTTTTCAAATGCGGCACCTGCTTTTGTCTATCCTATGAGGAAGTTATTCGCGTGTCGTGAATGTGATAAGAAACGTGCAACCAATTCAAGTACTCTACACAATTTTGAGTATTCTTAAATGTAAGCACTATCCAATATACTAATATAAATAATATACTACTATACTATACTCTACTATTCTGTAGCGAGCGACACTTATCGCGTTGTATTTCTTAATCAACATAGAAGGAGAAGGAGAAATTGAGAGCATCAGTGGATATGAAGGCACAAATCTTCTGTGAAAGGTAAAGATGACAGGTTGAGATCCTCCAAATATGGTGGTACGTCATGCCTTTACCGTTGACAACGATAGTATCACTATAATAATAATGTATAGAATTAACCGATTGAGCAGTTCTAAGAGTGCATGAAAGAATAGCAGAATTATCAATGATTTTAGTTCTTACGGTTTGTGACTCTAGTTATTGTACCGTGTTTTCAGATAATGTAAGTTAATGTAATAACTTATCGGTCATGATAAGCACCTTTCTTTATTAAAAAATTGAAAAGTATTTGCTATTACAAGTAAGAAGAGACGTTAATCATGAAAATACGTAGATCAGTAGTGTCAATTATTGATTTTTCTAGGTTTTTTCGTCTTAAAAATGGAATATTCTAATGGGATTGTTGTACTCCGATCAGATGATTCTAAGATTTGTAAACACAGTACAAGTGATACGAAATAGATGAAAGTGAATAGTGAAATAACCACTCCGTTGCAACTACTTTTTATTACTTATGAAATTTTATTCGATAAAAGTGTTTATTAGCAGGTAGAAAAGGACACTGTGAACCATAACATTAAGTGTATATCAAGGAACTTAGAACAGGAAATTACAATTTAAGAATCTTATTTTTCTGTATTAATTTATTTACTTAAAGTATGTTAGGTTTATATTGTTTTTGAAGCTTATGATTTGCAACACAAATTTATTTAATATTATAATACTCATAACTTCTTTGTTGTAATTTCTCCATCAGTGTTAGAACAAATACTGAAAATAAAGAAAAGACACGATATTATTATATATTGATACAATGTATTCAACAGCATTAATTGTAAATAAAGGATATATTGAGGAAAATAAGGTTTAATATTTCTTTTACCTTAAACATATTTCCTGATGTACCTTGACAGAAAGTAATTGCATCTGTGTTTTCATAGAATGTCTGAGTTATTTGTCCAAATATTTTATTAAGAATTATGCATTCTATCTCTACGTTGGTTAATTTCTTTATTGTATTTATTTAAGTTTTTTCACTTTGTAACTTCTTTGTTGTAATTTCCACATCAACGTCTGAACAAATGCTAAAAATGAAGAGACAGAACAAGAGGTCATATTATTATATTTTGATATATTGTATTTAACAACTCGTTCATTTTATTTCATGGAATATGAGGTTGATTTTGCTTGTCCTGCCTTAGTATAAGTACTTTCAGGATGTGATTCGCTGTAACTTATTCCTGCCAAAAATTAGATACATTTTTCCGACCATATTTCTTTGATGAAATAAGCAATTCATCCTTCTGTTTACTCTTATTGAGGTGACTATAGCTATGTAGGTCAATTAAATGGTGCGGAAAGAGAAAACACGCTTGAATTAACAACTATAGTACTTATACTTGTAACGCACAAAACAAATTGCCAAATAATGATAAACACGACCTGCTGTTAACACTGGATTTAACTTACTCATTTATTGACTGGTCTCTATTATATTCTACTCTTCTCTTGATGTAAAAAAATAAATAAATTATACTTTACACGCATGAAAAATCCACATAGTTTTAATAAATCCAAACTAACCTGTACATATGAATTACTGGACCATAACATCCTGCGTGGTACCAGATTTCTTGCAATAACTGACGCGAACCTTCTTGCACTCTCTTAATAATCAGCTTGCAGATATTCCTCACCATAACCTATACCTGTCAAACGATATATACAACCTTCAAGTATTGCTTCTACATAAAATACACAAAACCACATACCAAACAATGGCAAATATTCACTGCCTCTGATTCTGTTCAAAATGAACATTAATGGCCATTTGTATTAAGAAATCCGACGAAAAACACCAATTATACACAGGTTTGACAACAACATTACGGAAGACTTTCCATTTCACGTACTCCTTTGTAAACCCATATTATGTATTTAAACACACGAAACATAAAAGAAACACAAAAGAATTTAATTCACATCCGCATTTAATATATTTCACTACATATTTTATGACATACCTCACCATACAAGCAAAATATAATACTCCACCGAAATGTGTCTAACAACATGACTACGCGTCCAAAAGCAACATGTCCAATCGACACTGCGTCCAATCGGCACGGAGTCGATACTCTACGACGTCCAAACGGGTCGCGTCCAATCGGCACGGTGTCGATAATCTACGACGTCCAAACGGGACGCGTCCAATCGGCACCGCTTCGAATTGGGACGCGTCCAATTGGCACCGCGTCGAATTGGAACGCGTCCAATCGGGACCGTCCAATCGGGACGCGTCCAATCGGTCCACGTCCAAGTGGGCATCACTCTCTCCGTCTCTGTCTCTGTCTCGGTCCTTGTCTCCGTCTCTGTCTCCGTCTCTGTCTCTGTCTCTGTCTCTATCTCCGTCTCTGTCTCTGTATCTGTCTGTGTCTGTGTCTCTGTCTCTGCCTCTGTCGCTGTCTCTGTCTCTGTCTCTGTCTCTGTCTCTGTCTCTGTCTCTGTCTCTGTCTCTGTCTCTGTCTCTGTCTCTGTCGCTGTCTCTCCCTCTGTCTCTGTCTCTGTCTCTGTCCATAGCTCTGTCTCTGCCTCTGTCTCTGTCTCTGTCCATAGCTCTGTCTCTGCCTCTGTCTCTGTCTCTGTCTCTGTCTCTGTCTCTGCCTCTGTCTCTGTCTCTGTCTCTGTCTGTGTCTGTGTCTGTGTCTGTGTCCCTGTCTCTGTCTCCGTCCCTGTCTCTGCCGCTGTCGCTGTCTCTCCCTCTGTCTCTTTCTCTGTCTCTGTCTCTGTCTCTGTCTCTGTCTCTGTCTCTGTCTCTGTCTCTGTCTCTGTCTCTGCCTCTGTCTCTGTCTCTGTCCGCGTATCTGTCTCTGTCTCTGTTTCTGTTTCTGTCTCTGTCTCTGTCGCTGTCTCGGTCCTTGTCTCCGTCTCTGTCTCCGTCTCTGTCTCTGCCGCTGTCTCTGTCTCCGTCTCAGTCTCTGTCTCTGTCTCCGTCTCTCTCTCTGTCTCTGTCTCTGCCTCTGTCTCTGTCCGCGTATCTGTCTCTGTCTCTGTTTCTGTCTCTGTCTCTGTCTCTGTCTCTGTCTCTGTCTCTGTCTCTGTCTCTGTCTCTGTCTCTGTCTCTGTCTCTGTCTCTGTCTCTGTCTCTGTCTCTGTCTCTGTCTCTGTCTCTGTCTCTGTCTCTGTCTCTGTCTCTGTCAGTGTCCCTGTCTCTGTCTCCGTCCCTGTCTCTGCCGCTGTCTCTGTCTCCGTCTCAGTCTCTGCCTCTGTCTCCGTCTCTCTCTCTGTCTCTGTCTCTGTCTCTGCCTCTGTCTCTGTCCGCGTATCTGTCTCTGTCTCTGTTTCTGTCTCTGTCTCTGTCGCTGTCTCTCCCTCTGTCTCTGTCTCCGTCTCTGTCCCTGGCTCAGTCTCTGTCTCTGTCTCCGTCTCTCTCTCTGTCTCTGTCTCTGCCTCTGTCTCTGTCCGCGTATCTGTCTCTGTCTCTGTTTCTGTCTCTGTCTCTGTCGCTGTCTCCGTCTCTGTCTCTGGCTCTGTGTCTGCCTCTGTCTCCTTCTCTGTCTCTGTCTCGGTCTTTGTCTCCGTCTCTGTCTCCGTCTCTGTCTCTGTCTCTGTCTCTATCTCCGTCTCTGTCTCTGTATCTGTCTGTGTCTGTGTCTCTGTCTCTGCCTCTGTCGCTGTCTCTGCCTCTGTCTCTGTCCCCGTATCTGTCTCTGTCTCTGTTTCTGTCTCTGTCTCTGTCTCTGTCTCTGTCTCTGTCTCCGTCTCTGTCTCTGTCTCTGTCTCTGTCTCTGTCTCTGTCTCTGTCTCTGTATCTGTCGCTGTCTCTCCCTCAGTCTCTGTCTCTGTCTCTGTCCCTGGCTCTGTCTCTGTCTCTGTCTCTGTCTCCGTCTCTGTCTCTGTCTCTGTCTCTATCTGCGTCTCTGTCTCTGTCTGTGTCTCTGTCTCTGACTCTGTCTCTGTCTCTGTCTCTGTCTTTGTCTCCGTCTCTGTCTCTGTCTCTGTCTGTGTCTGTGTCCCTGTCTCTGTCTCCGTCCCTGTCTCTACCGCTGTCGCTGTCTCTCCCTCTGTCTCTTTCTCTGTCTCTGTCTCTGTCTCTGTCTCTGTCTCTGTCTCTGTCTCTGTCTCTGCCTCCGTCTCTGCCTCTGTCTCTGTCTCTGTCTCTGTCTCTGTCTCAGTCTCAGTCTCTGTCTCTGTCTCTGTCTCTGTCTCTGTCTCTGTCTCTGTCTGTGTCTCTGTCTCTGTCTCCGTCCCTGTCTCTGCCGCTGTCTCTGTCTCCGTCTCAGTCTCTGTCTCTGTCTCCGTCTCTCTCTCTGTCTCTGTCTCTGCCTCTGTCTCTGCCGCGTATCTGTCTCTGTCTCTGTCTCTGTCTCTGTCTCTGTCTCTGTCTCTGTCTCTGTCTCTGTTTCTGTCTCTGTCTCTGTCTCTGTCTCTGTCAGTGTCCCTGTCTCTGTCTCCGTCCCTGTCTCTGCCGCTGTCTCTGTCTCCGTCTCAGTCTCTGCCTCTGTCTCCGTCTCTCTCTCTGTCTCTGTCTCTGTCTCTGCCTCTTTCTCTGTCCGCGTATCTGTCTCTGTCTCTGTTTCTGTCTCTGTCTCTGTCGCTGTCTCTCCCTCTGTCTCTGTCTCCGCCTCTGTCCCTGGCTCTGTCTCTGCCTCTGTCTCCGTCTCTGTCTCTGTCTCGGTCCTTGTCTCCGTCTCTGTCACCGTCTCTGTCTCTGTCTCTGTCTCTATCTCCGTCTCTGTCTCTGTATCTGTCTGTGTCTGTGTCTCTGTCTCTGCCTCTGTCGCTGTCTCTGCCTCTGTCTCTGTCCCCGTATCTGTCCCTGTCTCTGTTTCTGTCTCTGTCTCCGTCTTTGTCCCTGTCTCTGCCTCTGTCTCTGTCTCTGTCTCTGTCTCTGCCTCTGCCTCTGTCTCTATCTCTGTCTCTGCCTCTGTCTCTGTCTCTGTCTCTGTCTCTGTCTCTGTCTCTGTCTCTGTCTCTGTCGCTGTCTCGGTCCTTGTCTCCGTCTCTGTCTCCGTCTCTGTCTCTGCCGCTGTCTCTGTCTCCGTCTCAGTCTCTGTCTCTGTCTCCGTCTCTCTCTCTGTCTCTGTCTCTGCCTCTGTCTCTGTCCGCGTATCTGTCTCTGTCTCTGTTTCTGTCTCTGTCTCTGTCTCTGTCTCTGTCTCTGTCTCTGTCTCTGCCTCTGTCTCTGTCTCTGTCTCTGTCTGTGTCTGTGTCCCTGTCTCTGTCTCCGTCCCTGTCTCTGCCGCTGTCGCTGTCTCTCCCTCTGTCTCTTTCTCTGTCTCTGTCTCTGTCTCTGTCTCTGTCTCTGTCTCTGTCTCAGTCTCTGCCTCTGTCTCCGTCTCTCTCTCTGTCTCTGTCTCTGTCTCTGCCTCTGTCTCTGTCTCTGTCCGCGTATCTGTCTCTGTCTCTGTTTCTGTCTCTGTCTCTGTCTCTGTCGCTGTCTCGGTCCTTGTCTCCGTCTCTGTCTCCGTCTCTGTCTCTGCCGCTGACTCTGTCTCCGTCTCAGTCTCTGTCTCTGTCTCCGTCTCTCTCTCTGTCTCTGTCTCTGCCTCTGTCTCTGTCCGCGTATCTGTCTCTGTCTCTGTTTCTGTCTCTGTCTCTGTCTCTGTCTCTGTCTCTGTCTCTGTCTCTGTCTCTGTCTCTGTCTCTGTCTCTGTCTCTGTCTCTGTCTCTGTCTCTGTCTCTGTCTCTGTCTCTGTCAGTGTCCCTGTCTCTGTCTCCGTCCCTGTCTCTGCCGCTGTCTCTGTCTCCGTCTCAGTCTCTGCCTCTGTCTCCGTCTCTCTCTCTGTCTCTGTCTCTGTTTCTGTCTCTGTCTCTGTCGCTGTCTCTCCCTCTGTCTCTGTCTCCGTCTCTGTCCCTGGCTCAGTCTCTGTCTCTGTCTCCGTCTCTCTCTCTGTCTCTGTCTCTGCCTCTGTCTCTGTCCGCGTATCTGTCTCTGTCTCTGTTTCTGTCTCTGTCTCTGTCGCTGTCTCCGTCTCTGTCTCTGGCTCTGTGTCTGCCTCTGTCTCCTTCTCTGTCTCTGTCTCGGTCTTTGTCTCCGTCTCTGTCTCCGTCTCTGTCTCTGTCTCTGTCTCTATCTCCGTCTCTGTCTCTGTATCTGTCTGTGTCTGTGTCTCTGTCTCTGCCTCTGTCGCTGTCTCTGCCTCTGTCTCTGTCCCCGTATCTGTCTCTGTCTCTGTTTCTGTCTCTGTCTCTGTCTCTGTCTCTGTCTCTGTCTCCGTCTCTGTCTCTGTCTCTGTCTCTGTCTCTGTCTCTGTCTCTGTCTCTGTATCTGTCGCTGTCTCTCCCTCAGTCTCTGTCTCTGTCTCTGTCCCTGGCTCTGTCTCTGTCTCTGTCTCTGTCTCCGTCTCTGTCTCTGTCTCTGTCTCTATCTGCGTCTCTGTCTCTGTCTGTGTCTCTGTCTCTGACTCTGTCTCTGTCTCTGTCTCTGTCGCTGTCTCGGTCCTTGTCTCCGTCTCTGTCTCCGTCTCTGTCTCTGCCGCTGTCTCTGTCTCCGTCTCAGTCTCTGTCTCTGTCTCCGTCTCTCTCTCTGTCTCTGTCTCTGCCTCTGTCTCTGTCCGCGTATCTGTCTCTGTCTCTGTTTCTGTCTCTGTCTCTGTCTCTGTCTCTGTCTCTGTCTCTGTCTCTGTCTCTGTCTCTGTCTCTGTCTCTGTCTCTGTCTCTGTCTCTGTCTCTGTCTCTGTCTCTGTCTCTGTCTCTGTCAGTGTCCCTGTCTCTGTCTCCGTCCCTGTCTCTGCCGCTGTCTCTGTCTCCGTCTCAGTCTCTGCCTCTGTCTCCGTCTCTCTCTCTGTCTCTGTCTCTGTTTCTGTCTCTGTCTCTGTCGCTGTCTCTCCCTCTGTCTCTGTCTCCGTCTCTGTCCCTGGCTCAGTCTCTGTCTCTGTCTCCGTCTCTCTCTCTGTCTCTGTCTCTGCCTCTGTCTCTGTCCGCGTATCTGTCTCTGTCTCTGTTTCTGTCTCTGTCTCTGTCGCTGTCTCCGTCTCTGTCTCTGGCTCTGTGTCTGCCTCTGTCTCCTTCTCTGTCTCTGTCTCGGTCTTTGTCTCCGTCTCTGTCTCCGTCTCTGTCTCTGTCTCTGTCTCTATCTCCGTCTCTGTCTCTGTATCTGTCTGTGTCTGTGTCTCTGTCTCTGCCTCTGTCGCTGTCTCTGCCTCTGTCTCTGTCCCCGTATCTGTCTCTGTCTCTGTTTCTGTCTCTGTCTCTGTCTCTGTCTCTGTCTCTGTCTCCGTCTCTGTCTCTGTCTCTGTCTCTGTCTCTGTCTCTGTCTCTGTCTCTGTATCTGTCGCTGTCTCTCCCTCAGTCTCTGTCTCTGTCTCTGTCCCTGGCTCTGTCTCTGTCTCTGTCTCTGTCTCCGTCTCTGTCTCTGTCTCTGTCTCTATCTGCGTCTCTGTCTCTGTCTGTGTCTCTGTCTCTGACTCTGTCTCTGTCTCTGTCCCTGTCTTTGTCTCCGTCTCTGTCTCTGTCTCTGTCTCTGTCTCTGTCTCTGCCGCTGTCGCTGTCTCTCCCTCTGTCTCTGTCTCTGTCTCTGTCTCTGTCTCTGTCTCTGTCTGTGTCTCTGTCTCTGTCTCTGTCCCTGTCTCTGTCTCTGTCTCTGTCTCTGTCTCTGTCTCTGTCTCTGTCTCTGTCTCTGTCTCTGTCTCTGTCTCTGTCTCTGTCTCTGTCGCTGTCTCTCCCTCTGTCTCTGTCTCTGTCTCTGTCCATGGCTCTGTCTCTGCCTCTGTCTCTGTCTCTGTCTCTGTCTCTGTCTCTGCCTCTGTCTCTGTCTCTGTCTCTGTCTCTGTCTGTGTCTCAGTCTCAGTCTCTGTCTCTGTCTCTGTCTCTGCCTCTGTCTCTGTCCGCGTATCTGTCTCTGTCTCTGTCTCTGTCTCTGTCTCTGTCTCTGTCTCTGTCTCTGTCTCTGTCTCTGTCTCTGTCTCTGTCTCTGTCTCTGTCTCTGTCTCTGTCTCTGTCTCTGTCTCTGTCTCTGTCTCTGTCTCTGTCTCTGTCTCTGTCTCTGTCTCTGTCAGTGTCCCTGTCTCTGTCTCCGTCCCTGTCTCTGCCGCTGTCTCTGTCTCCGTCTCAGTCTCTGCCTCTGTCTCCGTCTCTCTCTCTGTCTCTGTCTCTGTCTCTGCCTCTGTCTCTGTCCGCGTATCTGTCTCTGTCTCTGTTTCTGTCTCTGTCTCTGTCGCTGTCTCTCCCTCTGTCTCTGTCTCCGTCTCTGTCCCTGGCTCTGTCTCTGCCTCTGTCTCCGTCTCTGTCTCTGTCTCGGTCCTTGTCTCCGTCTCTGTCTCCGTCTCTGTCTCTGTCTCTGTCTCTATCTCCGTCTCTGTCTCTGTATCTGTCTGTGTCTGTGTCTCTGTCTCTGCCTCTGTCGCTGTCTCTGTCTCTGTCTCTGTCTCTGTCTCTGTCTCTGTCTCTGTCTCTGTCTCTGTCTCTGTCTCTGT
This sequence comes from Megachile willughbiella, assembly GCA_945859595.2. Classification (NCBI taxonomy): domain Eukaryota; kingdom Metazoa; phylum Arthropoda; class Insecta; order Hymenoptera; family Megachilidae; genus Megachile; species Megachile willughbiella. The sequence continues at coordinate 532,695 of CAMAOD020000004.1, read as the reverse complement.
CTCTGTCTCTGTCTCTGTCTCTGTCTCTGTCGCTGTCTCTCCCTCTGTCTCTGTCTCTGTCTCTGTCCATGGCTCTGTCTCTGCCTCTGTCTCTGTCTCTGTCTCTGTCTCTGTCTCTGCCTCTGTCTCTGTCTCTGTCTGTGTCTGTGTCCCTGTCTCTGTCTCCGTCCCTGTCTCTGCCGCTGTCGCTGTCTCTCCCTCTGTCTCTTTCTCTGTCTCTGTCTCTGTCTCTGTCTCTGTCTCTGTCTCTGTCTCAGTCTCTGCCTCTGTCTCCGTCTCTCTCTCTGTCTCTGTCTCTGTCTCTGCCTCTGTCTCTGTCTCTGTCCGCGTATCTGTCTCTGTCTCTGTTTCTGTCTCTGTCTCTGTCGCTGTCTCGGTCCTTGTCTCCGTCTCTGTCTCCGTCTCTGTCTCTACCGCTGTCTCTGTCTCCGTCTCAGTCTCTGTCTCTGTCTCCGTCTCTCTCTCTGTCTCTGTCTCTGCCTCTGTCTCTGTCCGCGTATCTGTCTCTGTCTCTGTTTCTGTCTCTGTCTCTGTCTCTGTCTCTGTCTCTGTCTCTGTCTCTGTCTCTGTCTCTGTCTCTGTCTCTGTCTCTGTCTCTGTCTCTGTCTCTGTCTCTGTCTCTGTCTCTGTCTCTGTCAGTGTCCCTGTCTCTGTCTCCGTCCCTGTCTCTGCCGCTGTCTCTGTCTCCGTCTCAGTCTCTGCCTCTGTCTCCGTCTCTCTCTCTGTCTCTGTCTCTGTCTCTGCCTCTGTCTCTGTCCGCGTATCTGTCTCTGTCTCTGTTTCTGTCTCTGTCTCTGTCGCTGTCTCTCCCTCTGTCTCTGTCTCCGTCTCTGTCCCTGGCTCAGTCTCTGTCTCTGTCTCCGTCTCTCTCTCTGTCTCTGTCTCTGCCTCTGTCTCTGTCCGCGTATCTGTCTCTGTCTCTGTTTCTGTCTCTCTCTCTGTCGCTGTCTCCGTCTCTGTCTCTGGCTCTGTGTCTGCCTCTGTCTCCTTCTCTGTCTCTGTCTCGGTCTTTGTCTCCGTCTCTGTCTCCGTCTCTGTCTCTGTCTCTGTCTCTATCTCCGTCTCTGTCTCTGTATCTGTCTGTGTCTGTGTCTCTGTCTCTGCCTCTGTCGCTGTCTCTGCCTCTGTCTCTGTCCCCGTATCTGTCTCTGTCTCTGTTTCTGTCTCTGTCTCTGTCTCTGTCTCTGTCTCTGTCTCCGTCTCTGTCTCTGTCTCTGTCTCTGTCTCTGTCTCTGTCTCTGTCTCTGTCTCTGTATCTGTCGCTGTCTCTCCCTCAGTCTCTGTCTCTGTCTCTGTCCCTGGCTCTGTCTCTGTCTCTGTCTCTGTCTCCGTCTCTGTCTCTGTCTCTGTCTCTATCTGCGTATCTGTCTCTGTCTCTGTTTCTGTCTCTGTCTCTGTCTCTGTCTCTGTCTCTGTCTCTGTCTCTGTCTCTGTCTCTGTCTCTGTCTCTGTCTCTGTCTCTGTCTCTGTCTCTGTCTCTGTCTCTGTCAGTGTCCCTGTCTCTGTCTCCGTCCCTGTCTCTGCCGCTGTCTCTGTCTCCGTCTCAGTCTCTGCCTCTGTCTCCGTCTCTCTCTCTGTCTCTGTCTCTGTCTCTGCCTCTGTCTCTGTCCGCGTATCTGTCTCTGTCTCTGTTTCTGTCTCTGTCTCTGTCGCTGTCTCTCCCTCTGTCTCTGTCTCCGCCTCTGTCCCTGGCTCTGTCTCTGCCTCTGTCTCCGTCTCTGTCTCTGTCTCGGTCCTTGTCTCCATCTCTGTCTCCGTCTCTGTCTCTGTCTCTGTCTCTATCTCCGTCTCTGTCTCTGTATCTGTCTGTGTCTGTGTCTCTGTCTCTGCCTCTGTCGCTGTCTCTGTCTCTGTCTCTGTCACTGTCTCTGTCTCTGTCTCTGTCTCTGTCTCTGTCTCTGTCTCTGTCTCTGTCTCTGTCTCTGTCGCTGTCTCTCCCTCTGTCTCTGTCTCTGTCTCTGTCCATCGCTCTGTCTCTGCCTCTGTCTCTGTCTCTGTCTCTGTCTCTGTCTCTGTCTCTGTCTCTGTCTGTGTCTGTGTCCCTGTCTCTGTCTCCGTCCCTGTCTCTGCCGCTGTCGCTGTCTCTCCCTCTGTCTCTTTCTCTGTCTCTGTCTCTGTCTCTGTCTCTGTCTCTGTCTCTGTCTCTGTCTCAGTCTCTGCCTCTGTCTCCGTCTCTCTCTCTGTCTCCGTCTCTGTCTCTGCCTCTGTCTCTGTCTCTGTCCGCGTATCTGTCTCTGTCTCTGTTTCTGTCTCTGTCTCTGTCTCTGTCGCTGTCTCGGTCCTTGTCTCCGTCTCTGTCTCCGTCTCTGTCTCTGCCGCTGTCTCTGTCTCCGTCTCAGTCTCTGTCTCTGTCTCCGTCTCTCTCTCTGTCTCTGTCTCTGCCTCTGTCTCTGTCCGCGTATCTGTCTCTGTCTCTGTTTCTGTCTCTGTCTCTGTCTCTGTCTCTGTCTCTGTCTCTGTCTCTGTCTCTGTCTCTGTCTCTGTCTCTGTCTCTGTCTCTGTCTCTGTCTCTGTCTCTGTCTCTGTCTCTGTCTCTGTCTCTGTCTCTGTCAGTGGCCCTGTCTCTGTCTCCGTCCCTGTCTCTGCCGCTGTCTCTGTCTCCGTCTCAGTCTCTGCCTCTGTCTCCGTCTCTCTCTCTGTCTCTGTCTCTGTCTCTGCCTCTGTCTCTGTCCGCGTATCTGTCTCTGTCTCTGTTTCTGTCTCTGTCTCTGTCGCTGTCTCTCCCTCTGTCTCTGTCTCCGTCTCTGTCCCTGGCTCAGTCTCTGTCTCTGTCTCCGTCTCTCTCTCTGTCTCTGTCTCTGCCTCTGTCTCTGTCCGCGTATCTGTCTCTGTCTCTGTTTCTGTCTCTGTCTCTGTCGCTGTCTCCGTCTCTGTCTCTGGCTCTGTGTCTGCCTCTGTCTCCTTCTCTGTCTCTGTCTCGGTCTTTGTCTCCGTCTCTGTCTCCGTCTCTGTCTCTGTCTCTGTCTCTATCTCCGTCTCTGTCTCTGTATCTGTCTGTGTCTGTGTCTCTGTCTCTGCCTCTGTCGCTGTCTCTGCCTCTGTCTCTGTCCCCGTATCTGTCTCTGTCTCTGTTTCTGTCTCTGTCTCTGTCTCTGTCTCTGTCTCTGTCTCCGTCTCTGTCTCTGTCTCTGTCTCTGTCTCTGTCTCTGTCTCTGTCTCTGTATCTGTCGCTGTCTCTCCCTCAGTCTCTGTCTCTGTCTCTGTCCCTGGCTCTGTCTCTGTCTCTGTCTCTGTCTCCGTCTCTGTCTCTGTCTCTGTCTCTATCTGCGTCTCTGTCTCTGTCTGTGTCTCTGTCTCTGACTCTGTCTCTGTCTCTGTCTCTGTCTTTGTCTCCGTCTCTGTCTCTGTCTCTGTCTGTGTCTGTGTCCCTGTCTCTGTCTCCGTCCCTGTCTCTACCGCTGTCGCTGTCTCTCCCTCTGTCTCTTTCTCTGTCTCTGTCTCTGTCTCTGTCTCTGTCTCTGTCTCTGTCTCTGCCTCCGTCTCTGTCTCTGTCTCTGTCTCTGTCTCTGTCTCAGTCTCAGTCTCTGTCTCTGTCTCTGTCTCTGTCTCTGTCTCTGTCTCTGTCTCTGTCTCTGTCTCTGTCTCTGTCTCTGTCTCTGTCTCTGTCTCTGTCTCTGTCTCTGTCTCTGTCAGTGGCCCTGTCTCTGTCTCCGTCCCTGTCTCTGCCGCTGTCTCTGTCTCCGTCTCAGTCTCTGCCTCTGTCTCCGTCTCTCTCTCTGTCTCTGTCTCTGTCTCTGCCTCTGTCTCTGTCCGCGTATCTGTCTCTGTCTCTGTTTCTGTCTCTGTCTCTGTCGCTGTCTCTCCCTCTGTCTCTGTCTCCGTCTCTGTCCCTGGCTCAGTCTCTGTCTCTGTCTCCGTCTCTCTCTCTGTCTCTGTCTCTGCCTCTGTCTCTGTCCGCGTATCTGTCTCTGTCTCTGTTTCTGTCTCTGTCTCTGTCTCTGTCTCTGTGTCTGTCTCTGTCTCTGTCTCTGTCTCTGCCTCTGTCGCTGTCTCTGTCTCTGTCTCTGTCTCTGTCTCTGTCTCTGTCGCTGTCTCTCCCTCTGTCTCTGTCTCCGTCTCTGTCCTTGGCTCTGTCTCTGCCTCTGTCTCTGTCTCAGTCTCAGTCTCTGTCTCTGTCTCTGTCTCTGTCTCTGTCTCTGTCTCTGTCTCTGTCTCTGTCTGTGTCTCTGTCTCTGTCTCCGTCCCTGTCTCTGCCGCTGTCTCTGTCTCCGTCTCAGTCTCTGTCTCTGTCTCCGTCTCTCTCTCTGTCTCTGTCTCTGCCTCTGTCTCTGCCGCGTATCTGTCTCTGTCTCTGTCTCTGTCTCTGTCTCTGTCTCTGTCTCTGTCTCTGTCTCTGTCTCTGTCTCTGTCAGTGTCCCTGTCTCTGTCTCCGTCCCTGTCTCTGCCGCTGTCTCTGTCTCCGTCTCAGTCTCTGCCTCTGTCTCCGTCTCTCTCTCTGTCTCTGTCTCTGTCTCTGCCTCTGTCTCTGTCTCTGTCCGCGTATCTGTCTCTGTCTCTGTTTCTGTCTCCGTCTCTGTCGCTGTCTCTCCCTCTGTCTCTGGCTCCGCCTCTGTCCCTGGCTCTGTCTCTGCCTCTGTCTCCGTCTCTGTCTCTGTCTCGGTCCTTGTCTCCGTCTCTGTCACCGTCTCTGTCTCTGTCTCTGTCTCTATCTCCGTCTCTGTCTCTGTATCTGTCTGTGTCTGTGTCTCTGTCTCTGCCTCTGTCGCTGTCTCTGCCTCTGTCTCTGTCCCCGTATCTGTCCCTGTCTCTGTTTCTGTCTCTGTCTCCGTCTTTGTCCCTGTCTCTGCCTCTGTCTCTGTCTCTGTCTCTGCCTCTGCCTCTGCCTCTGTCTCTATCTCTGTCTCTGCCTCTGTCTCTGTCTCTGTCTCTGTCTCTGTCTCTGTCTCTGTCTCTGTCTCTGTCTCTGTCTCTGTCTCTGTCTCTGTCTCTGCCTCTGTCTCTGTCTCTGTCTCTGTCTCTGTCTCTGTCTCTGTCTCTGTCTCTGTCTCTGTCTCTGTCTCTGTCTCTGTCTCTGTCTCTGCCTCTGTCTCTGTCCCCGTATCTGTCCCTGTCTCTGTTTCTGTCTCTGTCTCCGTCTTTGTCCCTGTCTCTGCCCCTGTCTCTGTCCCCGTATCTGTCTCTGTCTCTGTCTCTGTCTCTGTCTCTGTCTCTGTCTCTGTCTCTGTCTCTGTCTCCGTCTCTGTCTCCGTCTCTGTCTCTGTCTCCGTCTTTGTCTCCGTCCTTGTCACCGTCTTTGTCTCCTGCCCCTATGCCTCCGACTTTGTCTCCTGCCCCTCTGTCTCTGTCTGTGTCTCTGTCTCCCCCTCTGTCTCTGTCTCTGCCTCCTCCTCGGTCTGTGTCTCTGTCTCTTTCTCTGTCTCTGTCTCTGTCTCTGTGTCTGTCTCTGTCTCTGTCTCTGTCTCTGTCTCTGTCTCTGTCTCTGTCTCTGTCGCTGTCTCTCCCTCTGTCTCTGTCTCTGTCTCCGTCCCTGGCTCTGTCTCTGCCCCTGTCTCCGTCTCTGTCTCTGTCTCTGTCTCTGTCTCTGTCTCTGTCTCTGTCTCTGTCGCTGTCTCTCCCTCTGTCTCTGTCTCTGTCTCCGTCCCTGGCTCTGTCTCTGCCCCTGTCTCCGTCTCTGTCTCTGTCTCTGCCTCTCCCTCTGTCTCTGTCTCTGTCGCTGTCTCCCCCTCTGTCTCTGTCTCCGTCTCTGTCTCTGCCTCTGTCTCTGCCTCTGTCATTGTCTCTGTCTCTGTCTCTGTCTCTGTCTCTGTCTCTGTCTCTGTCTCTGTCTCTGTCTCTGTCTCTGTCTGTGTCTCTGTCTCTGTCTCCGTCCCTGTCTCTGCCGCTGTCTCTGTCTCCGTCTCAGTCTCTGTCTCTGTCTCCGTCTCTCTCTCTGTCTCTGTCTCTGCCTCTGTCTCTGTCTCTGTTTCTGTCTCTGTCTCTGTCTATGTCTCTGTCTCTGTCTCTGTCTCTGTCTCTGTCTCTGTCTGTGTCCCTGTCTCTGTCTCCGTCCCTGTCTCTGCCGCTGTCTCTGTCTCCGTCTCAGTCTCTGTCTCTGTCTCCGTCTCTCTCTCTGTCTCTGTCTCTGCCTCTGTCTCTGTCCGCGTATCTGTCTCTGTCTCTGTTTCTGTCTCTGTCTCTGTCTCTGTCTCTGTCTCTGTCTCTGTCTCTGTCTCTGTCTCTGTCTCCGTCTCTGTCCCTGGCTCTGTCCCTGCCTCTGTCTCCGTCTCTGTCTCTGTCTCGGTCTTTGTCTCCGTCTCTGTTTCTGCCTCTGTCTCTGTCCGCGTTTCTTTCTCTGTCTCTGTCTCTGTCTCTGTCTCTGTCTCTGTCTCTGTCTCTGTCTGTGTCTCTGTCTCTGTCTCCGTCCCTGTCTCTGCCGCTGTCTCTGTCTCCGTCTCAGTCTCTGTCTCTGTCTCCGTCTCTCTCTCTGTCTCTGTCCCTGCCTCTGTCTCTGTCCGCGTATCTGCCTCTGTCTCTGTTTCTGTCTCTGTCTCTGTCGCTGTCTCTCCCTCTGTCTCTGTCTCCGTCTCTGTCCCTGGCTCTGTCTCTGCCTCTGTCTCTGTCTCTGTCTCTATCTCTGTCTCCGTCCCTGTCTCTGCCGCTGTCTCTGTCTCCGTCTCAGCCTCTGTCTCTGTCTCCGTCTCTCTCTCTGTGTCTATCTCTGCCTCTGTCTCTGTCCGCGTATCTGTCTCTGTCTCTGTTTCTGTCTCTGTCTCTGTCTCTGTCTCTGTGTCTGTCTCTGTCTCTGTCTCTGTCTCTGCCTCTGTCGCTGTCTCTGTCTCTGTCTCTGTCTCTGTCTCTGTCTCTGTCGCTGTCTCTCCCTCTGTCTCTGTCTCCGTCTCTGTCCTTGGCTCTGTCTCTGCCTCTGTCTCTGTCTCTGTCTCTGTCTCTGTCTGTGTCTCTGTCTCTGTCTCCGTCCCTGTCTCTGCCGCTGTCTCTGTCTCCGTCTCAGTCTCTGTCTCTGTCTCCGTCTCTCTCTCTGTGTCTGTCTCTGCCTCTGTCTCTGTCCGCGTATCTGTCTCTGTCTCTGTTTCTGTCTCTGTCTCTATCTCTGTCTCTGTCTCTGTCTCTGTGTCTGTCTCTGTCTCTGTCTCTGTCGCTGTCTCTCCCTCAGTCTCTGTCTCTGTCTCTGTCTCTGTCTCTGTCTCAGTCTCTGTCTCTGTCTCTGTCTCTGTCTGTGTCTCTGTCTCTGTCTCCGTCCCTGTCTTTGCCGCTGTCTCTGTCTCCGTCTCAGTCTCTGTCTCTGTCTCCGTCTCTCTCTCTGTCTCTGTTTCTGCCTCGGTCTCTGTCCGCGTATCTGTCTCTGTCTCTGTCTCCGTCCCTGTCTTTGCCGCTGTCTCTGTCTCCGTCTCAGTCTCTGTCTCTGTCTGCGTCTCTCTCTCTGTCTCTGTTTCTGCCTCGGTCTCTGTCCGCGTATCTGTCTCTGTCTCTGTCTCTGTCTCTGCCTCTGTCTCTGTCTCTGTTTCTGTCTCTGTCTCTGTCTCTGTCTCTGTCTCTGTCTCTGTCTCCGTCCCTGTCTTTGCCGCTGTCTCTGTCTCCGTCTCAGTCTCTGTCTCTGTCTGCGTCTCTCTCTCTGTCTCTGTTTCTGCCTCGGTCTCTGTCCGCGTATCTGTCTCTGTCTCTGTCTCTGTCTCTGCCGCTGTCTCTGTCTCCGTCCCAGTCTCTGTCTCTGTCTCCGTCTCTCTCTCTGTCTCTGTCTCTGCCTCTGTGTCTGTCCGCGGATCTGTCTCTGTCTCTGTTTCTGTCTCTGTCTCTGTCTCTGTATCTCTCTCTGTCTCTGTTTCTGTCTCCGTCTCTGTCCCTGGCTCTGTCTCTGCCTCTGTCTCCGTCTCTGTCTCTGTCTCGGTCTTTGTCTCCGTCTCTGTCTCTGCCTCTGTCTCTGTCCGCGTATCTTTCTCTGTCTCTGTCTCTGTCTCTGTCTCTGTCTCTGTCTCTGTCTCTGTCTCTGTCTCTGTCTCTGTCTGTGTCTCTGTCTCTGTCTCCGTCCCTGTCTCTGCCGCTGTCTCTGTCTCCGTCTCAGTCTCTGTCTCTGTCTCCGTCTCTCTCTCTGTCTCTGTCTCTGCCTCTGTCTCTGTCCGCGTATCTGTCTCTGTCTCTGTTTCTGTCTCTGTCTCTGTCGCTGTCTCCGTCTCTGTCCCTGGCTCTGTGTCTGCCTCTGTCTCCTTCTCTGTCTCTGTCTCGGTCTTTGTCTCCGTCTCTGTCTCCGTCTCTCCCTCTGTCTCTGTCTCTGCCTCTGTCTCTGTCCGCGTATCTGTCTCTGTCTCTGTTTCTGTCTCTGTCTCTGTCTCTGTCTCTGTCTCTGTCTCTGTCTCTGTCTCTGTCTCTGTCTCTGTCTCTGTCTCTGTCTCTGTCTCTGTCTCTGTCTCTGTCTCTGTCTCTGTCTCTGTCTCTGTCTGTGTCCCTGTCTCTGTCTCCGTCGCTGTCTCTGCCGCTGTCTCTGTCTCCGTCTCAGTCTCTGCCTCTGTCTCCGTCTCTCTCTCTGTCTCTGTCTCTGTCTCTGCCTCTGTCTCTGTCCGCGTATCTGTCTCTGTCTCTGTTTCTGTCTCTGTCTCTGTCGCTGTCTCTCCCTCTGTCTCTGTCTCCGTCTCTGTCCCTGGCTCTGTCTCTGCCTCTGTCTCCGTCTCTGTCTCTGTCTCGGTCCTTGTCTCCGTCTCTGTCTCCGTCTCTGTCTCTGTCTCTGTCTCTATCTCCGTCTCTGTCTCTGTATCTGTCTGTGTCTGTGTCTCTGTCTCTGCCTCTGTCGCTGTCTCTGCCTCTGTCTCTGTCCCCGTATCTGTCCCTGTCTCTGTTTCTGTCTCTGTCTCCGTCTTTGTCCCTGTCTCTGCCTCTGTCTCTGTCTCTGTCTCTGTCTCTGTCTCTGCCTCTGCCTCTGTCTCTATCTCTATCTCTGTCTCTGTCTCTGTCTCTGTCTCTGTCTCTGTCTCTGTCTCTGTCTCTGTCTCTGTCTCTGTCTCTGTCTCTGTCTCCGTCTCTGTCTCTGTTTCTGTCTGTGTCCCTGTCTCTGTCTCCGTCCCTGTCTCTGCCGCTGTCTCTGTCTCTGTCTCCGTCTCTCTCTCTGTCTCTGTCTCTGCCTCTGTCTCTGTCCCTGGCTCTGTCTCTGCCTCTGTCTCCGTCTCTGTCTCTGTCTCGGTCTTTGTCTCCGTCTCTGTGTCTGCCTCTGTCTCTGTCCGCGTATCTTTCTCTGTCTCTGTCTCTGTCTCTGTCTCTGTCTCTGTCTCTGTCTCTGTCTCTGTCTCTGTCTCTGTCTCTGTCTCTGTCTGTGTCTCTGTCTCTGTCTCCGTCCCTGTCTCTGCCGCTGTCTCTGTCTCCGTCTCAGTCTCTGTCTCTGTCTCTGTCTCTGCCTCTGTCTCTGTCCGCGTATCTGTCTCTGTCTCTGTTTCTGTCTCTGTCTCTGTCGCTGTCTCTCCCTCTGTCTCTGTCTCCGTCTCTGTCCCTGGCTCTGTCTCTGCCTCTGTCTCCGTCTCTGTCTCTGTCTCGGTCCTTGTCTCCGTCTCTGTCTCCGTCTCTGTCTCTGTCTCTGTCTCTATCTCCGTCTCTGTCTCTGTATCTGTCTGTGTCTGTGTCTCTGTCTCTGCTTCTGTCGCTGTCTCTGCCTCTGTCTCTGTCCCCGTATCTGTCCCTGTCTCTGTTTCTGTCTCTGTCTCCGTCTTTGTCCCTGTCTCTGCCTCTGTCTCTGTCTCTGTCTCTGTCTCTGTCTCTGCCTCTGCCTCTGTCTCTATCTCTGTCTCTGTCTCTGTCTCTGTCTCTGTCTCTGTCTCTGTCTCTGTCTCCGTCTCTGTCTCTGTCTCTGTCTCTGTCTCTGTCTCTGTCTCTGTCTCTGTCTCCGTCTCTGTCTCTGTCTCTATCTCTGTCTCCGTCCCTGTCTCTGCCGCTGTCTCTGTCTCCGTCTCAGTCTCTGTATCTGTCTCCGTCTCTGTCTCTGTCTCTGTCTCTGTCTCTGTCTCTGTCGCTGTCTCTCCCTCAGTCTCTGTCTCTGTCTCTGTCCCTGGCTCTGTCTCTGCCTCTGTCTCCGTCTTTGTTCCTGTCTCTGCCTCTGTCTCCGTCTCCGTCTCAGTCTCTGTCTCTGTCTCCGTCTCTCTCTCTGTCTCTGTCTCTGCCTCTGTCTCTGTCTCTGTTTCTGTCTCTGTCTCTGTCTATGTCTCTGTCTCTGTCTCTGTCTCTGTATCTGTCTCTGTCTCTGTCTGTGTCCCTGTCTCTGTCTCCGTCCCTGTCTCTGCCGCTGTCTCTGTCTCCGTCTCAGTCTCTGTCTCTGTCTCCGTCTCTCTCTCTGTCTCTGTCTCTGCCTCTGTCTCTGTCCGCGTATCTGTCTCTGTCTCTGTTTCTGTCTCTGTCTCTGTCTCTGTCTCTGTCTCTGTCTCTGTCTCTGTCTCCGTCTCTGCCCCTGGCTCTGTCTCTGCCTCTGTCTCTCTCTCTGTCTCTGTCTCTGCCTCTGTCTGTGTCCCTGTCTCTGTCTCCGTCCCTGTCTCTGCCGCTGTCTCTGTCTCCGTCTCAGTCTCTGTCTCTGTCTCCGTCTCTCTCTCTGTCTCTGTCTCTGCCTCTGTCTCTGTCCGCGTATCTGTCTCTGTCTCTGTTTCTGTCTCTGTCTCTGTAGCTGTCTCTCCCTCTGTCTCTGTCTCCGCCTCTGTCCCTGGCTCTGTCTCTGCCTCTGTCTCTGTCTCTGTCTCTATCTCTGTCTCCGTCCCTGTCTCTGCCGCTGTCTCTGTCTCCGTCTCAGTCTCTGTCTCTGTCTCCGTCTCTCTCTCTGTGTCTGTCTCTGCCTCTGTCTCTGTCCGCGTATCTGTCTCTGTCTCTGTTTCTGTCTCTGTCTCTGTCTCTGTCTCTGTCTCTGTCTCTGTGTCTGTCTCTGTCTCTGTCTCTGTCGCTGTCTCTCCCTCAGTCTCTGTCTCTGTCTCTGTCTCTGTCTCTGTCTCAGTCTCTGTCTCTGTCTCTGTCTCTGTCTCTGTCTGTGTCTCTGTCTCTGTCTCCGTCCCTGTCTTTGCCGCTGTCTCTGTCTCCGTCTCAGTCTCTGTCTCTGTCTCCGTCTCTCTCTCTGTCTCTGTTTCTGCCTCGGTCTCTGTCCGCGTATCTGTCTCTGTCTCTGTCTCCGTCCCTGTCTTTGCCGCTGTCTCTGTCTCTGTCTCTGTCTCTGTCTCTGTCTGTGTCCCTGTCTCTGTCTCCGTCCCTGTCTCTGCCGCTGTCTCTGTCTCCGTCCCAGTCTCTGTCTCTGTCTCCGTCTCTCTCTCTGTCTCTGTCTCTGCCTCTGTGTCTGTCCGCGTATCTGTCTCTGTCTCTGTTTCTGTCTCTGTCTCTGTCTCTGTATCTCTCTCTGTCTCTGTCTCTGTCTCCGTCTCTGTCCCTGGCTCTGTCTCTGCCTCTGTCTCCGTCTCTGTCTCTGTCTCGGTCTTTGTCTCCGTCTCTGTCTCTGCCTCTGTCTCTATCCGCGTATCTTTCTCTGTCTCTGTCTCTGTCTCTGTCTCTGTCTCTGTCTCTGTCTGTGTCTCTGTCTCTGTCTCCGTCCCTGTCTCTGCCGCTGTCTCTGTCTCCGTCTCAGTCTCTGTCTCTGTCTCCGTCTCTCTCTCTGTCTCTGTCTCTGCCTCTGTCTCTGTCCGCGTATCTGTCTCTGTCTCTGTTTCTGTCTCTGTCTCTGTCGCTGTCTCCGTCTCTGTCCCTGACTCTGTGTCTGCCTCTGTCTCCTTCTCTGTCTCTGTCTCGGTCTTTGTCTCCGTCTCTGTCTCCGTCTCTGTCTCTGTCTCTGTCTCTATCTCCGTCTCTGTCTCTGTATCTGTCTGTGTCTGTGTCTCTGTCTCTGTCTCTGTCGCTGTCTCTGCCTCTGTCTCTGTCCCCATATCTGTCTCTGTCTCTGTTTCTGTCTCTGTCTCTGTCTCTGTCTCTGTCTCTATCTCCGTCTCTGTCTCTGTCTCTGTCTCTGTCTCTGTCTCTGTCTCTGTCTCTGTCTCTGTCTCTGTCTCTGTATCTGTCGCTGTCTCTCCCTCAGTATCTGTCTCTGTCTCTGTCCCTGGCTCTGTCTCTGTCTCTGTCTCTGTCTCCGTCTCTGTCTCTGTCTCTGTCTCTATCTGCGTCTCTGTCTCTGTCTGTGTCTCTGTCTCTGACTCTGTCTCTGTCTCTGTCTCTGTCTCTGTCCCCGTCTCTGTCTCTGTCTCCGTCTCTGTCTCTGTCTCTGTCTCTGTCTCTGTCTCTGTCTCTGTCTCCGTCTCTCTCTCTGTCTCTGTTTCTGCCTCGGTCTCTGTCCGCGTATCTGTCTCTGTCTCTGTCTCCGTCCCTGTCTTTGCCGCTGTCTCTGTCTCCGTCTCCGTCTCTGTCTCTGTCTCTGTCTCTATCTGCGTCTCTGTCTCTGTCTGTGTCTCTGTCTCCGACTCTGTCTCTGTCTCTGTCTCTGTCTCTGTCCCCGTCTCTGTCTCTGTCTCCGTCTCTGTCTCTGTCTCTGTCTCTGTCTCTGTCTCTGTCTCTGTCTCAGTCTCTGTCTCTGTCTCTGTCTCTGTCTCTGTCTCTGTCTCTGTCTCTGTCTCTGTCTGTGTCTCTGTCTCTGTCTCCGTCCCTGTCTCTGCCGCTGTCTCTGTCTCCGTCTCAGTCTCTGTCTCTGTCTCTGTCTCTGTCTGTGTCTCTGTCTCTGTCTCCGTCCCTGTCTTTGCCGCTGTCTCTGTCTCCGTCTCAGTCTCTGTCTCTGTCTCCGTCTCTCTCTCTGTCTCTGTTTCTGCCTCGGTCTCTGTCCGCGTATCTGTCTCTGTGTCTGTCTCCGTCCCTGTCTTTGCCGCTGTCTCTGTCTCTGTCTCTGTCTCTGTCTCTGTCTGTGTCCCTGTCTCTGTCTCCGTCCCTGTCTCTGCCGCTGTCTCTGTCTCCGTCCCAGTCTCTGTCTCTGTCTCCGTCTCTCTCTCTGTCTCTGTCTCTGCCTCTGTGTCTGTCCGCGTATCTGTCTCTGTCTCTGTTTCTGTCTCTGTCTCTGTCTCTGTATCTCTCTCTGTCTCTGTCTCTGTCTCCGTCTCTGTCCCTGGCTCTGTCTCTGCCTCTGTCTCCGTCTCTGTCTCTGTCTCGGTCTTTGTCTCCGTCTCTGTCTCTGCCTCTGTCTCTGTCCGCGTATCTTTCTCTGTCTCTGTCTCTGTCTCCGTCTCTCTCTCTGTCTCTGTCTCTGCCTCTGTCTCTGTCCGCGTATCTGTCTCTGTCTCTGTTTCTGTCTCTGTCTCTGTCGCTGTCTCTCCCTCTGTCTCTGTCTCCGTCTCTGTCCCTGGCTCTGTCTCTGTCTCTGTCTCCGTCTCAGTCTCTGTCTCTGTCTCCGTCTCTCTCTCTGTGTCTGTCTCTGCCTCTGTCTCTGTCCGCGTATCTGTCTCTGTCTCTGTTTCTGTCTCTGTCTCTGTCTCTGTCTCTGTGTCTGTCTCTGTCTCTGTCTCTGTCGCTGTCTCTCCCTCAGTCTCTGTCTCTGTCTCTGTCCCTGTCTCTGTCTCTGTCTCAGTCTCTGTCTCTGTCTCTGTCTCTGTCTGTGACTCTGTCTCTGTCTCCGTCCCTGTCTTTGCCGCTGTCTCTGTCTCCGTCTCAGTCACTGTCTCTGTCTCCGTCTCTCTCTCTGTCTCTGTTTCTGCCTCGGTCTCTGTCCGCGTATCTGTCTCTGTCTCTGTCTCTGTCTCTGCCTCTGTCGCTGTCTCTGTCTCTGTCTCTGTCTCTGTCTCTGTCTCTGTCTCTGTCTCTGTCTCTGTCTCTGTCTCTGTCTCTGTCTCTGTCTCTGTCTCTGTCTCTGTCTGTGTCTCTGTCTCTGTCTCCGTCCCTGTCTCTGCCGCTGTCTCTGTCTCCGTCTCAGTCTCTGTCTCTGTCTCCGTCTCTCTCTCTGTCTCTGTCTCTGCCTCTGTCTCTGTCCGCGTATCTGTCTCTGTCTCTGTTTCTGTCTCTGTCTCTGTCGCTGTCTCCGTCTCTGTCCCTGGCTCTGTGTCTGCTTCTGTCTCCTTCTCTGTCTCTGTCTCGGTCTTTGTCTCCGTCTCTGTCTCCGGCTCTGTCTCTGTCTCTGTCTCTATCTCCGTCTCTGTCTCTGTATCTGTCTGTGTCTGTGTCTCTGTCTCTGTCTCTGTCGCTGTCTCTGCCTCTGTCTCTGTCCCCGTATCTGTCTCTGTCTCTGTTTCTGTCTCTGTCTCTGTCTCTGTCTCTGTCTCTGTCTCCGTCTCTGTCTCGGTCTTTGTCTCCGTCTCTGTGTCTGCCTCTGTCTCTGTCCGCGTATCTTTCTCTGTCTCTGTCTCTGTCTCTGTCTCTGTCTCTGTCTCTGTCTCTGCCTCCGTCTCTGTCTCTGTCCCTGTCTCTGTCTCTGTCTCAGTCTCAGTCTCTGTCTCTGTCTCTGTCTCTGTCTCTGTCTCTGTCTCTGTCTCTGTCTGTGTCTCTGTCTCTGTCTCCGTCCCTGTCTCTGCCGCTGTCTCTGTCTCCGTCTCAGAGTCTGTCTCTGTCTCCGTCTCTCTCTCTGTCTCTGTCTCTGCCTCTGTCTCTGTCCGCGTATCTGTCTCTGTCTCTGTTTCTGTCTCTGTCTCTGTCTCTGTCTCTGTCTCTGTCTCTGTCTCTGTCTCTGTCTCTGTCTCTGTCTCTGTCTCTGTCTCTGTCTCTGTCTCTGTCTCTGTCTCTGTCTCTGTCTCTGTCTCTGTCTCTGTCTCTGTCTCTGTCTGTGTCCCTGTCTCTGTCTCCGTCCCTGTCTCTGCCGCTGTCTCTGTCTCCGTCTCAGTCTCTGCCTCTGTCTCCGTCTCTCTCTCTGTCTCTGTCTCTGTCTCTGCCTCTGTCTCTGTCCGCGTATCTGTCTCTGTCTCTGTTTCTGTCTCTGTCTCTGTCGCTGTCTCTCCCTCTGTCTCTGTCTCCGTCTCTGTCCCTGGCTCTGTCTCTGCCTCTGTCTCCGTCTCTGTCTCTGTCTCGGTCCTTGTCTCCGTCTCTGTCTCCGTCTCTGTCTCTGTCTCTGTCTCTATCTCCGTCTCTGTCTCTGTATCTGTCTGTGTCTGTGTCTCTGTCTCTGCCTCTGTCGCTGTCTCTGCCTCTGTCTCTGTCCCCGTATCTGTCCCTGTCTCTGTTTCTGTCTCTGTCTCCGTCTTTGTCCCTGTCTCTGCCTCTTTCTCTGTCTCTGTCTCTGTCTCTGTCTCTGCCTCTGCCTCTGTCTCTATCTCTGTCTCTGTCTCTGTCTCTGTCTCTGTCTCTGTCTCTGTCTCTGTCTCTGTCTCTGTCTCTGTCTCTGTCTCTGTCTCTGTCTCTGTCTCTGTCTCTGTCTCTGTCTCTGTCTGTGTCTCTGTCTCTGTCTCTGTCTGTGTCTGTGTCCCTGTCTCTGTCTCCGTCCCTGTCTCTGCCGCTGTCGCTGTCTCTCCCTCTGTCTCTGTCTCTGTCTCTGTCTCTGTCTCCGTCTCTGTCCCTGGCTCTGTCTCTGCCTCTGTCTCCGTCTCTGTCTCTGTCTCGGTCCTTGTCTCCGTCTCTGTCTCTGTCTCTGTCTCTGTCTCTATGTCTGTCACTGTCTCTGTCTCTTTCTCTGTCTCTGTCTCTGTCTCTGTCTCTGTCTCTGTCTCTGTCTCTGTCTCTGTCTCTGTCTCTGTCTCTGTCTCTGTCTCTGTCTGTGACTCTGTCTCTGTCTCCGTCCCTGTCTCTGCCGCTGTCTCTGTCTCCGTCTCAGTCTCTGTCTCTGTCTCCGTCTCTCTCTCTGTCTCTGTCTCTGCCCCTGTCTCTGTCCGCGTATCTGTCTCTGTCTCTGTTTCTGTCTCTGTCTCTGTCTCTGTCTCTGTCTCTGTCTCTGTCTCTGTCTCTGTCTCTGTCTCTGTCTCTGTCTCTATCTCTGTCTCTGTCTCTGTCTCTGTCTCTGTCTGTGTCCCTGTCTCTGTCTCCGTCCCTGTCTCTGCCGCTGTCTCTGTCTCTGTCTCCGTCTCTCTCTCTGTCTCTGTCTCTGCCTCTGTCTCTGTCCGCGTATCTGTCTCTGTCACCGTATCTGTCCCTGTCTCTGTTTCTGTCTCTGTCTCTGTCTCTGTCTCTGTCTCTGTCTCTGTCTCTGTCTCCGTCTCTGTCTCTGTCTCTGTCTCTGTCTCTGTCTCTGTCGCTGTCTCTCCCTCAGTCTCTGTCTCTGTCTCTGTCCCTGGCTCTGTCTCTGCCTCTGTCTCCGTCTTTGTTCCTGTCTCTGCCTCTGTCTCTGTCTCTGTCTCTGTCTCTGCCTCTGCCTCTGCCTCTGTCTCTATCTCTGTCTCTGTCTCTGTCTCTGTCTCCGTCCCTGTCTTTGCCGCTGTCTCTGTCTCCGTCTCAGTCTCTGTCTCTGTCTGAGTCTCTCTCTCTGTCTCTGTTTCTGCCTCGGTCTCTGTCCGCGTATCTGTCTCTGTCTCTGTCTCTCTCTCTGCCTCTGTATCTGTCTCTGTTTCTGTCTCTGTCTCTGTCTCTGTCTCTGTCTCTGTCTCTGTCTCTGTCTCTGTCTCTGTCTCTGTCTCTGTCTCTGTCTCTGTCTCTGTCTCTGTCTCTGTCTCTGTCTGTGTCCCTGTCTCTGTCTCCGTCCCTGTCTCTGCCGCTGTCTCTGTCTCCGTCTCAGTCTCTGTCTCTGTCTCCGTCTCTCTCTCTGTCTCTGTCTCTGCCTCTGTGTCTGTCCGCGAATCTGTCTCTGTCTCTGTTTCTGTCTCTGTCTCTGTATCTCTCTCTGTCTCTGTCTCTGTCTCCGTCTCTGTCCCTGGCTCTGTCTCTGCCTCTGTCTCCGTCTCTGTCTCTGTCTCGGTCTTTGTCTCCGTCTCTGTGTCTGCCTCTGTCTCTGTCCGCGTATCTTTCTCTGTCTCTGTCTCTGTCTCTGTCTCTGTCTCTGTCTCTGTCTCTGTCTCTGTCTGTGTCTCTGTCTCTGTCTCCGTCCCTGTCTCTGCCGCTGTCTCTGTCTCCGTCTCAGTCTCTGTCTCTGTCTCCGTCTCTCTCTCTGTCTCTGTCTCTGCCTCTGTCTCTGTCCGCGTATCTGTCTCTGTCTCTGTTTCTGTCTCTGTCTCTGTCGCTGTCTCCGTCTCTGTCCCTGGCTCTGTGTCTGCTTCTGTCTCCTTCTCTGTCTCTGTCTCGGTCTTTGTCTCCGTCTCTGTCTCCGTCTCTGTCTCTGTCTCTGTCTCTATCTCCGTCTCTGTCTCTGTATCTGTCTGTGTCTGTGTCTCTGTCTCTGTCTCTGTCGCTGTCTCTGCCTCTGTCTCTGTCCCCGTATCTGTCTCTGTCTCTGTTTCTGTCTCTGTCTCTGTCTCTGTCTCTGTCTCTGTCTCTGTCTCCGTCTCTGTCTCGGTCTTTGTCTCCGTCTCTGTGTCTGCCTCTGTCTCTGTCCGCGTATCTTTCTCTGTCTCTGTCTCTGTCTCTGTCTCTGTCTCTGTCTCTGTCTCTGCCTCCGTCTCTGTCTCTGTCCCTGTCTCTGTCTCTGTCTCAGTCTCAGTCTCTGTCTCTGTCTCTGCCTCTGTCTCTGTCTCTGTCTCTGTCTCTGTCTCTGTCTGTGTCTCTGTCTCTGTCTCTGTCTCTGTCGCTGTCTCTGCCTCTGCCTCTGCCTCTGTCTCTATCTCTGTCTCTGTCTCTGCCTCTGTCTCCGTCTCTGTCTCTGTCTCGGTCTTTGTCTCCGTCTCTGTTTCTGCCTCTGTCTCTGTCTCTGTCTCTGTCTCTGTCTCTGTCTCTGTCTCTGTCTCTGTCTCTGTCTCTGTCTCTGTCTCTGTCTCTGTCTCTGTCTCTGTCTCTGTCTCTGTCTCTGTCTCTGTCTCTGTCTCTGTCTCTGTCTCTGTCTCTGTCTCTGTCGCTGTCTCACCCTCTGTCTCCGTCTCTGTCTCTGTCTGTGTCTCTGTCTCTGACTCTGTCTCTGTCTCTGTCTCTGTCTCTGTCTCTGTCTCTGTCTCTGTCTCTGTCTGTGTCTCTGTCTCTGACTCTGTCTCTGTCTCTGTCTCTGTATCTGTCTCTGTCTCTGTCTCTGTCTGTGTCTCTGTCTCTGTCTCCGTCCCTGTCTTTGCCGCTGTCTCTGTCTCCGTCTCAGTCTCTGTCTCTGTCTCCGTCTCTCTCTCTGTCTCTGTTTCTGCCTCGGTCTCTGTCCGCGTATCTGTCTCTGTCTCTGTCTCCGTCCCTGTCTTTGCCGCTGTCTCTGTCTCCGTCTCAGTCTCTGTCTCTGTCTGCGTCTCTCTCTCTGTCTCTGTTTCTGCCTCGGTCTCTGTCCGCGTATCTGTCTCTGTCTCTGTCTCTCTCTCTGCCTCTGTCTCTGTCTCTGTTTCTGTCTCTGTCTCTGTCTCTGTCTCTGTCTCTGTCTCTGTCTCTGTCTCTGTCTCTGTCTCTGTCTCTGTCTCTGTCTCTGTCTCTGTCTCTGTCTCTGTCTCTGTCTCTGTCTGTGTCCCTGTCTCTGTCTCCGTCCCTGTCTCTGCCGCTGTCTCTGTCTCCGTCTCAGTCTCTGTCTCTGTCTCCGTCTCTCTCTCTGTCTCTGTCTCTGCCTCTGTGTCTGTCCGCGTATCTGTCTCTGTCTCTGTTTCTGTCTCTGTCTCTGTATCTCTCTCTGTCTCTGTCTCTGTCTCCGTCTCTGTCCCTGGCTCTGTCTCTGCCTCTGTCTCCGTCTCTGTCTCTGTCTCGGTCTTTGTCTCCGTCTCTGTGTCTGCCTCTGTCTCTGTCCGCGTATCTTTCTCTGTCTCTGTCTCTGTCTCTGTCTCTGTCTCTGTCTCTGTCTCTGTCTCTGTCTGTGTCTCTGTCTCTGTCTCCGTCCCTGTCTCTGCCGCTGTCTCTGTCTCCGTCTCTGTCTCTGTCTCTGTCTCTGTCTGTGTCCCTGTCTCTGTCTCCGTCCCTGTCTCTGCCGCTGTCTCTGTCTCCGTCTCAGTCTCTGTCTCTGTCTCCGTCTCTCTCTCTGTCTCTGTCTCTGTCTCTGTCGCTGTCTCACCCTCTGTCTCCGTCTCTGTCTCTGTCTGTGTCTCTGTCTCTGACTCTGTCTCTGTCTCTGTCTCTGTCTCTGTCTCTGTCTCTGTCTCTGTCTCTGTCTGTGTCTCTGTCTCTGACTCTGTCTCTGTCTCTGTCTCTGTATCTGTCTCTGTCTCTGTCTCTGTCTGTGTCTCTGTCTCTGTCTCCGTCCCTGTCTTTGCCGCTGTCTCTGTCTCCGTCTCTGTCTCTGTCTCTGTCTCTATCTCCGTCTCTGTCTCTGTATCTGTCTGTGTCTGTGTCTCTGTCTCTGTCTCTGTCGCTGTCTCTGCCTCTGTCTCTGTCCCCGTATCTGTCTCTGTTTCTGTCTCTGTCTCTGTCTCTGTCTCTGTCTCTGTCTCTGTCTCCGTCTCTGTCTCGGTCTTTGTCTCCGTCTCTGTGTCTGCCTCTGTCTCTGTCCGCGTATCTTTCTCTGTCTCTGTCTCTGTCTGTGTCTCTGTCTCTGTCTCCGTCCCTGTCTTTGCCGCTGTCTCTGTCTCCGTCTCAGTCTCTGTCTCTGTCTCCGTCTCTCTCTCTGTCTCTGTTTCTGCCTCGGTCTCTGTCCGCGTATCTGTCTCTGTCTCTGTCTCCGTCCCTGTCTTTGCCGCTGTCTCTGTCTCTGTCTCTGTCTCTGTCTCTGCCTCCGTCTCTGTCTCTGTCCCTGTCTCTGTCTCTGTCTCAGTCTCAGTCTCTGTCTCTGTCTCTGTCTCTGTCTCTGTCTCTGTCTCTGTCTCTGTCTCTGTCTGTGTCTCTGTCTCTGTCTCTGTCTCTGTCTCTGCCTCTGCCTCTGCCTCTGTCTCTATCTCTGTCTCTGTCTCTGTCTCTGTCTCTGTCTCTGTCCCTGTCTCTGCCGCTGTCGCTGTCTCTCCCTCTGTCTCTGTCTCTGTCTCTGTCTCTGTCTCCGTCTCTGTCCCTGGCTCTGTCTCTGCCTCTGTCTCCGTCTCTGTCTCTGTCTCGGTCCTTGTCTCCGTCTCTGTCTCTGTCTCTGTCTCTGTCTCTATGTCTGTCACTGTCTCTGTCTCTTTCTCTGTCTCTGTCTCTGTCTCTGTCTCCGTCTCTGTCTCTGTCTCTATCTCTGTCTCAGTCTCAGTCTCTGTCTCTGTCTCTGTCTCTGTCTCTGTCTCTGTCTCTGTCTCTGTCTCTGTCTCTGTCTCTGTCTCTGTCTCTGTCTCTGTCTGTGACTCTGTCTCTGTCTCCGTCCCTGTCTCTGCCGCTGTCTCTGTCTCCGTCTCAGTCTCTGTCTCTGTCTCCGTCTCTCTCTCTGTCTCCGTCTCTGCCTCTGTCTCTGTCCGCGTATCTGTCTCTGTCACCGTATCTGTCCCTGTCTCTGTTTCTGTCTCTGTCTCTGTCTCTGTCTCTGTCTCTGTCTCTGTCTCTGTCTCTGTCTCCGTCTCTATCTCTGTCTCTGTCTCTGTCTCTGTCTCTGTCGCTGTCTCTCCCTCAGTCTCTGTCTCTGTCTCTGTCCCTGGCTCTGTCTCTGCCTCTGTCTCCGTCTTTGTTCCTGTCTCTGCCTCTGTCTCTGTCTCTGTCTCTGTCTCTGCCTCTGCCTCTGCCTCTGTCTCTATCTCTGTCTCTGTCTCTGTCTCTGTCTCCGTCCCTGTCTTTGCCGCTGTCTCTGTCTCCGTCTCAGTCTCTGTCTCTGTCTGCGTCTCTCTCTCTGTCTCTGTTTCTGTCTCGGTCTCTGTCCGCGTATCTGTCTCTGTCTCTGTCTCTCTCTCTGCCTCTGTCTCTGTCTCTGTTTCTGTCTCTGTCTCTGTCTCTGTCTCTGTCTCTGTCTCTGTCTCTGTCTCTGTCTCTGTCTCTGTCTCTGTCTCTGTCTCTGTCTCTGTCTCTGTCTCTGTCTCTGTCTCTGTCTGTGTCCCTGTCTCTGTCTCCGTCCCTGTCTCTGCCGCTGTCTCTGTCTCCGTCTCAGTCTCTGTCTCTGTCTCCGTCTCTCTCTCTGTCTCTGTCTCTGCCTCTGTGTCTGTCCGCGTATCTGTCTCTGTCTCTGTTTCTGTCTCTGTCTCTGTATCTCTCTCTGTCTCTGTCTCTGTCTCCGTCTCTGTCCCTGGCTCTGTCTCTGCCTCTGTCTCCGTCTCTGTCTCTGTCTCGGTCTTTGTCTCCGTCTCTGTGTCTGCCTCTGTCTCTGTCCGCGTATCTTTCTCTGTCTCTGTCTCTGTCTCTGTCTCTGTCTCTGTCTCTGTCTCTGTCTCTGTCTGTGTCTCTGTCTCTGTCTCCGTCCCTGTCTCTGCCGCTGTCTCTGTCTCCGTCTCAGTCTCTGTCTCTGTCTCCGTCTCTCTCTCTGTCTCTGTCTCTGCCTCTGTCTCTGTCCGCGTATCTGTCTCTGTCTCTGTTTCTGTCTCTGTCTCTGTCGCTGTCTCCGTCTCTGTCCCTGGCTCTGTGTCTGCTTCTGTCTCCTTCTCTGTCTCTGTCTCGGTCTTTGTCTCCGCCTCTGTCTCCGTCTCTGTCTCTGTCTCTGTCTCTATCTCCGTCTCTGTCTCTGTATCTGTCTGTGTCTGTGTCTCTGTCTCTGTCTCTGTCGCTGTCTCTGCCTCTGTCTCTGTCCCCGTATCTGTCTCTGTCTCTGTTTCTCTCTCTGTCTCTGACTCTGTCTCTGTCTCTGTCTCTGTCTCTGTCTCTGTCTCTGTCTGTGTCCCTGTCTCTGTCTCCGTCCCTGTCTCTGCCGCTGTCTCTGTCTCCGTCTCAGTCTCTGTCTCTGTCTCCGTCTCTCTCTCTGTCTCTGTCTCTGCCTCTGTCTCTGTCCGCGTATCTGTCTCTGTCTCTGTTTCTGTCTCTGTCTCTGTCTCTGTCTCTGTCTCTGTCTCTGTCTCTGTCTCTGTCCCTGGCTCTGTCTCTGCCTCTGTCTCCGTATCTGTCTCTGTCTCTGTCTCTGTCTCTGTCTCTGTCTCTGTCTCTGTCTCTGTCGCTATGTCTGTCTCTGTCTCTGTCTCTTTCTCTGTCTCTGTCTCCGTCCCTGTCTCTGCCGCTGTCTCTGTCTCTGTCTCCGTCTCTCTCTCTGTCTCTGTCTCTGTCTCTGTCTCTGTCCGCGTATCTGTCTCTGTCACCGTATCTGTCCCTGTCTCTGTTTCTGTCTCTGTCTCCGTCCCTGTCTCTGCCGCTGTCTCTGTCTCCGTCTCAGTCTCTGCCTCTGTCTCCGTCTCTCTCTCTGTCTCTGTCTCTGTCTCTGCCTCTGTCTCTGTCCGCGTATCTGTCTCTGTATCTGTTTCTGTCTCTGTCTCTGTCGCTGTCTCTCCCTCTGTCTCTGTCTCCGTCTCTGTCCCTGGCTCTGTCTCTGCCTCTGTCTCCGTCTCTGTCTCTGTCTCGGTCCTTGTCTCCGTCTCTGTCTCCGTCTCTGTCTCTGTCTCTGTCTCTATCTCCGTCTCTGTCTCTGTATCTGTCTGTGTCTGTGTCTCTGTCTCTGCCTCTGTCGCTGTCTCTGCCTCTGTCTCTGTCCCCGTATCTGTCCCTGTCTCTGTTTCTGTCTCTGTCTCCGTCTTTGTCCCTGTCTCTGCCTCTGTCTCTGTCTCTGTCTCTGTCTCTGTCTCTGCCTCTGCCTCTGTCACTATCTCTGTCTCTGTCTCTGTCTCTGTCTCTGTCTCTGTCTCTGTCTCTGTCTCTGTCTCTGTCTCTGTCTCTGTCTCTGTCTCTGTCTCTGTCTCTGTCTCTGTCTCTGTCTCTGTCTGTGTCTCTGTCTCTGTCTCTGTCTGTGTCTGTGTCCCTGTCTCTGTCTCCGTCCCTGTCTCTGCCGCTGTCGCTGTCTCTCCCTCTGTCTCTGTCTCTGTCTCTGTCGCTGGCTCTGTCTCTGCCTCTGTCTCCGTATCTGTCTCTGTCTCTGTCTCTGTCTCTGTCTCTGTCTCTGTCTCTGTCTCTGTCTCTGCCTCTATGTCTGTCACTGTCTCTGTCTCTTTCTCTGTCTCTGTCTCTGTCTCTGTCTCAGTCTCTGCCTCTGTCTCCGTCTCTCTCTCTGTCTCTGTCTCTGTCTCTGCCTCTGTCTCTGTCCGCGTATCTGTCTCTGTCTCTGTTTCTGTCTCTGTCTCTGTCTATGTCTCTGTCTCTGTCTCTGTCTCTGTCTCTGTCTCTGTCTCTGTCTGTGTCCCTGTCTCTGTCTCCGTCCCTGTCTCTGCCGCTGTCTCTGTCTCCGTCTCAGTCTCTGTCTCTGTCTCCGTCTCTCTCTCTGTCTCTGTCTCTGCCTCTGTCTCTGTCCGCGTATCTGTCTCTGTCTCAGTTTCTGTCTCTGTCTCTGTCTCTGTCTCTGTCTCTGTCTCTGTCCCTGGCTCTGTCTCTGCCTCTGTCTCCGTATCTGTCTCTGTCTCTGTCTCTGTCTCTGTCTCTGTCTCTGTCTCTGTCTCTATGTCTGTCTCTGTCTCTGTCTCTTTCTCTGTCTCTGTCTCTGTCTCTGTCTCTGTCTCTGTCTCTGTCTCTGCCTCCGTCTCTGTCTCTGTCCCTGTCTCTGTCTCTGTCTCAGTCTCAGTCTCTGTCTCTGTCTCTGTCTCTGTCTCTGTCTCTGTCTCTGTCTCTGTCTGTGTCTCTGTCCCTGTCTCCGTCCCTGTCTCTGCCGCTGTCTCTGTCTCCGTCTCAGTCTCTGTCTCTGTCTCCGTCTCTCTCTCTGTCTCTGTCTCTGCCTCTGTCTCTGTCCGCGTATCTGTCTCTGTCTCTGTTTCTGTCTCTGTCTCTGTCTCTGTCTCTGTCTCTGTCTCTGTCTCTGTCTCTGTCTCTGTCTCTGTCTCTGTCTCTGTCTCTGTCTCTGTCTCTGTCTCTGTCTCTGTCTCTGTCTCTGTCTCTGTCTCTGTCTCTGTCTCTGTCTCTGTCTCTGTCTCTGTCTCTGTCTCTGTCTGTGTCCCTGTCTCTGTCTCCGTCCCTGTCTCTGCCGCTGTCTCTGTCTCCGTCTCAGTCTCTGCCTCTGTCTCCGTCTCTCTCTCTGTCTCTGTCTCTGTCTCTGCCTCTGTCTCTGTCCGCGTATCTGTCTCTGTCTCTGTTTCTGTCTCTGTCTCTGTCTCTGTCTCTGTTTCTGTCTCTGTCTCTGTATCTCTCTCTGTCTCTGTCTCTGTCTCCGTCTCTGTCTCTGTCTCTGTCTCTGTCTCTGTCTCTGTCTCCGTCTCTGTCTCTGTCTCTGTCTCTATCTCCGTCTCTGTCTCTGTATCTGTCTGTGTCTGTGTCTCTGTCTCTGCCTCTGTCGCTGTCTCTGCCTCTGTCTCTGTCCCCGTATCTGTCCCTGTCTCTGTTTCTGTCTCTGTCTCCGTCTTTGTCCCTGTCTCTGCCTCTGTCTCTGTCTCTGTCTCTGTCTCTGTCTCTGCCTCTGCCTCTGTCTCTGTCCGCGTATCTGTCTCTGTCTCTGTTTCTGTCTCTGTCTCTGTCGCTGTCTCCGTCTCTGTCCCTGGCTCTGTGTCTGCTTCTGTCTCCTTCTCTGTCTCTGTCTCGGTCTTTGTCTCCGTCTCTGTCTCCGTCTCTGTCTCTGTCTCTGTCTCTATCTCCGTCTCTGTCTCTGTATCTGTCTGTGTCTGTGTCTCTGTCTCTGTCTCTGTCGCTGTCTCTGCCTCTGTCTCTGTCCCCGTATCTGTCTCTGTCTCTGTGTCTGCCTCTGTCTCCTTCTCTGTCTCTGTCTCGGTCTTTGTCTCCGTCTCTGTCTCCGTCTCTGTCTCTGTCTCTGTCTCTATCTCCGTCTCTGTCTCTGTATCTGTCTGTGTCTGTGTCTCTGTCTCTGCCTCTGTCGCTGTCTCTGCCTCTGTCTCTGTCCCCGTATCTGTCTCTGTCTCTGTTTCTGTCTCTGTCTCTGTCTCTGTCTCTGTCTCTGTCTCCGTCTCTGTCTCTGTCTCTGTCTCTGTCTCTGTCTCTGTATCTGTCGCTGTCTCTCCCTCAGTCTCTGTCTCTGTCTCTGTCCCTGGCTCTGTCTCTGTCTCTGTCTCTGTCTCCGTCTCTGTCTCTGTCTCTGTCTCTATCTGCGTCTCTGTCTCTGTCTGTGTCTCTGTCTCTGACTCTGTCTCTGTCTCTGTCTCTGTCTTTGTCTCCGTCTCTGTCTCTGTCTCTGTCTCTGTCTCTGTCTCTGCCGCTGTCGCTGTCTCTCCCTCTGTCTCTGTCTCTGTCTCTGTCTCTGTCTCTGTCTGTGTCTCTGTCTCTGTCTCTGTCCCTGTCTCTGTCTCTGTCTCTGTCTCTGTCTCTGTCTCTGTCTCTGTCTCTGTCTCTGTCTCTGTCTCTGTCTCTGTCTCTGTCTCTGTCGCTGTCTCTCCCTCTGTCTCTGTCTCTGTCTCTGTCCATGGCTCTGTCTCTGCCTCTGTCTCTGTCTCTGTCTCTGTCTCTGTCTCTGCCTCTGTCTCTGTCTCTGTCTCTGTCTGTGTCTGTGTCCCTGTCTCTGTCTCCGTCCCTGTCTCTACCGCTGTCGCTGTCTCTCCCTCTGTCTCTTTCTCTGTCTCTGTCTCTGTCTCTGTCTCTGTCTCTGTCTCTGTCTCTGCCTCCGTCTCTGTCTCTGTCTCTGTCTCTGTCTCTGTCTCAGTCTCAGTCTCTGTCTCTGTCTCTGTCTCTGTCTCTGTCTCTGTCTCTGTCTGTGTCTCTGTCTCTGTCTCCGTCCCTGTCTCTGCCGCTGTCTCTGTCTCCGTCTCAGTCTCTGTCTCTGTCTCCGTCTCTCTCTCTGTCTCTGTCTCTGCCTCTGTCTCTGTCCGCGTATCTGTCTCTGTCTCTGTCTCTGTCTCTGTCTCTGTCTCTGTCTCTGTCTCTGTCTCTGTCTCTGTCTCTGTCTCTGTCTCTGTCTCTGTCTCTGTCTCTGTCTCTGTCTCTGTCTCTGTCTCTGTCTCTGTCAGTGTCCCTGTCTCTGTCTCCGTCCCTGTCTCTGCCGCTGTCTCTGTCTCCGTCTCAGTCTCTGCCTCTGTCTCCGTCTCTCTCTCTGTCTCTGTCTCTGTCTCTGCCTCTGTCTCTGTCCGCGTATCTGTCTTTGTCTCTGTTTCTGTCTCTGTCTCTGTCGCTGTCTCTCCCTCTGTCTCTGTCTCCGTCTCTGTCCCTGGCTCTGTCTCTGCCTCTGTCTCCGTCGGGGGTGTCCCACTTGGACGTGGACCGATTGGACGCGTCCCGATTGGACGGTCCCGATTGGACGCGTTCCAATTCGACGCGGTGCCGATTGGACGCGTCCCAATTCGAAGCGGTGCCGATTGGACGCGTCCCGTTTGGACGTCGTAGATTATCGACACCGTGCCGATTGGACGCGACCCGTTTGGACGTCGTAGAGTATCGACTCCGTGCCGATTGGACGCAGTGTCGATTGGACATGTTGCTTTTGGACGCGTAGTCATGTTGTTAGACACATTTCGGTGGAGTATTATATTTTGCTTGTATGGTGAGGTATGTCATAAAATATGTAGTGAAATATATTAAATGCGGATGTGAATTAAATTCTTTTGTGTTTCTTTTATGTTTCGTGTGTTTAAATACATAATATGGGTTTACAAAGGAGTACGTGAAATGGAAAGTCTTCCGTAATGTTGTTGTCAAACCTGTGTATAATTGGTGTTTTTCGTCGGATTTCTTAATACAAATGGCCATTAATGTTCATTTTGAACAGAATCAGAGGCAGTGAATATTTGCCATTGTTTGGTATGTGGTTTTGTGTATTTTATGTAGAAGCAATACTTGAAGGTTGTATATATCGTTTGACAGGTATAGGTTATGGTGAGGAATATCTGCAAGCTGATTATTAAGAGAGTGCAAGAAGGTTCGCGTCAGTTATTGCAAGAAATCTGGTACCACGCAGGATGTTATGGTCCAGTAATTCATATGTACAGGTTAGTTTGGATTTATTAAAACTATGTGGATTTTTCATGCGTGTAAAGTATAATTTATTTATTTTTTTACATCAAGAGAAGAGTAGAATATAATAGAGACCAGTCAATAAATGAGTAAGTTAAATCCAGTGTTAACAGCAGGTCGTGTTTATCATTATTTGGCAATTTGTTTTGTGCGTTACAAGTATAAGTACTATAGTTGTTAATTCAAGCGTGTTTTCTCTTTCCGCACCATTTAATTGACCTACATAGCTATAGTCACCTCAATAAGAGTAAACAGAAGGATGAATTGCTTATTTCATCAAAGAAATATGGTCGGAAAAATGTATCTAATTTTTGGCAGGAATAAGTTACAGCGAATCACATCCTGAAAGTACTTATACTAAGGCAGGACAAGCAAAATCAACCTCATATTCCATGAAATAAAATGAACGAGTTGTTAAATACAATATATCAAAATATAATAATATGACCTCTTGTTCTGTCTCTTCATTTTTAGCATTTGTTCAGACGTTGATGTGGAAATTACAACAAAGAAGTTACAAAGTGAAAAAACTTAAATAAATACAATAAAGAAATTAACCAACGTAGAGATAGAATGCATAATTCTTAATAAAATATTTGGACAAATAACTCAGACATTCTATGAAAACACAGATGCAATTACTTTCTGTCAAGGTACATCAGGAAATATGTTTAAGGTAAAAGAAATATTAAACCTTATTTTCCTCAATATATCCTTTATTTACAATTAATGCTGTTGAATACATTGTATCAATATATAATAATATCGTGTCTTTTCTTTATTTTCAGTATTTGTTCTAACACTGATGGAGAAATTACAACAAAGAAGTTATGAGTATTATAATATTAAATAAATTTGTGTTGCAAATCATAAGCTTCAAAAACAATATAAACCTAACATACTTTAAGTAAATAAATTAATACAGAAAAATAAGATTCTTAAATTGTAATTTCCTGTTCTAAGTTCCTTGATATACACTTAATGTTATGGTTCACAGTGTCCTTTTCTACCTGCTAATAAACACTTTTATCGAATAAAATTTCATAAGTAATAAAAAGTAGTTGCAACGGAGTGGTTATTTCACTATTCACTTTCATCTATTTCGTATCACTTGTACTGTGTTTACAAATCTTAGAATCATCTGATCGGAGTACAACAATCCCATTAGAATATTCCATTTTTAAGACGAAAAAACCTAGAAAAATCAATAATTGACACTACTGATCTACGTATTTTCATGATTAACGTCTCTTCTTACTTGTAATAGCAAATACTTTTCAATTTTTTAATAAAGAAAGGTGCTTATCATGACCGATAAGTTATTACATTAACTTACATTATCTGAAAACACGGTACAATAACTAGAGTCACAAACCGTAAGAACTAAAATCATTGATAATTCTGCTATTCTTTCATGCACTCTTAGAACTGCTCAATCGGTTAATTCTATACATTATTATTATAGTGATACTATCGTTGTCAACGGTAAAGGCATGACGTACCACCATATTTGGAGGATCTCAACCTGTCATCTTTACCTTTCACAGAAGATTTGTGCCTTCATATCCACTGATGCTCTCAATTTCTCCTTCTCCTTCTATGTTGATTAAGAAATACAACGCGATAAGTGTCGCTCGCTACAGAATAGTAGAGTATAGTATAGTAGTATATTATTTATATTAGTATATTGGATAGTGCTTACATTTAAGAATACTCAAAATTGTGTAGAGTACTTGAATTGGTTGCACGTTTCTTATCACATTCACGACACGCGAATAACTTCCTCATAGGATAGACAAAAGCAGGTGCCGCATTTGAAAAATGGTCTAAAAAGAGTTACAGCTAATATAAACAAGGTACCTTGCAACAATGAGACGTGTTAAGGTAACTAATAGACTTAGTTAAGTGATAGAACAAGTGAGCAATTGAACGATTACTAACCTGGAATGCAGGACGCTTATTCACTATCGGCAACTGTAGAAGAGATATACAGCAGGTAGAATATTGTGTTTATACTCCAGCTGTCAAATTTGACCTAAAATGGAAATAGGTTGAATACGATGCAATTAGTTAAATGAAGGATATTAAAAATCATAATATAAAACTAAGGTTCGACACACATACACCAATTGTTTAAAAGCAATAACAAAAACACTCACCTTAATGTACACTTAAAATATCGGTGGTAGGCAGTTATTCAGTCGATAATCCTTCTTTGCAGATGGTGGATATACCGACGATCGATATTGTTTCTTTCCTGCAGAAACAAATATCGGTAAATTGCTGGCGACTAATGACGACGATGACATCGGTAACTCTATCGATAGTTCCCCAACTAGATCGGCAGTAGAAAGAATTAGTCAACAATAGGTATAAAGTAAGACGACAAAAGCAGCGATATATCGACATATGGTATGCAGGGACGCGAAGCGCTGATAACCGCGTGTAGATATAGTGTTCTGTGCATATGTGTACATATTCACACCACAGAGTATACCAGAGGCGACACTAAACAAGGAAACCGCCCTCCTAGAAAGAGACAGATGACATAACCAATTTAAATGGCAAAGTCAAATGAATCGGGAGTGCGCATGTGCATAATGTACAAGTATGGCGGTCAAAAAAGAATAGTTTAAACCTGCACATTTACCAGTAATTTAATTTTAATAAATATTTTGTCATATCTCTGTAACACATTCATTTGTAATTTCTTGTGATATATAGTTTTTCATTTTCTTATAAATTATTTGTAATAATCATTTCCATAATACATATTCTTCAAATATAGTTTGTAGAGTAATCATTTTCGTATATTCTTTCCTTTTTCAACTTTTCAACGTCGTAAAATTGATGCAAATACCTCGAAAGACAATATTAGTAATATACAGAAAAGGGCCTAGCCGAATAAGGTGGTCAAATGTGCCCTTGAGTCAAATGAGAAACCCAAAACGTCAGTCGGTAGCATATCCAAAAAAAACATCTCACGCCAAGTTTCAATCCCCTACCTCATCCGTGGGGGTAGTAAAAGGGAAAAAACGAAATTCCGGTTTTTGGCCTATTTTGCCTATTTAATTTCCTATAAAAATTCTGAAACATTTAGGTCCACATAGCGCATATTATAGAATTTTTTCAGATTTTTTGATCGTAAATTGTAGCTGTGAAAAATCAAAAACCAAAAAAAAATCGGAAAAAATGCGATTTTTTATTGAAGATGTCGGAGCACTACTTTTATATTAATGTGGTAGTTAGGTATTGGTACAACTATTATCCCCTAATTTTTTCAGATTTTTCGGTGAGGTGCGCCGTAGTTAAAAAAATCAAAAACCGATATAATCCTTCAAAAAAGTACTTTCCGCTTCGAATTTGCATGCCTTCTTTTCTCAGTATATTTGTTAAGTAATCTTAAATAGATTCACATTCATAATTGAGACAAATGATATATTAGTTAAAGAAATAAAATTCATTTATTAATTAATTTTAGATCGTAATACGTTATATTCCTAAACGTAAGATGTTCCTTCAACGAAAGAATTGGCTAAGTGGTTAGGGGTGCTGCCTCGTAAATCTATGCATGTTTTTTGGTCGCAGGTTCGAGCCCGCTGGACTTGGTTTTTTCCATGATACGTTTTTAATTTTTTTTTTTTTTGTTTTTGATAATATTAATACAGTTTTAAGTGTTTTTGAATAATTGTTATACATTTCTGCATTCACATGTTATAAAATAATAATAATATACATATATATTATTACATGTATTAAATACGATTGTATATGTACACTATTATATGCAGGTTCTTTGTACCCCATGGATATAGAAATGTATAACAATTATTCAAAAACACTTAAAACTGTATTAATATTATCAAAAACAAAAAAAAAAAAAATTAAAAACGTATCATGGAAAAAACCAAGTCCAGCGGGCTCGAACCTGCGACCAAAAAACATGCACAGATTACGAGGCAGGACCCCTAACCACTTAGCCAATTCTTTCGTTGAAGGAACATCTTACGTTTAGGAATATAACGAATTACGATCTAAAATTAATTAATAAATGAATTTTATTTCTTTAACTAATATATCATTTGTCTCAATTATGAATGTGAATCTATTTAAGATTACTTAACAAATATACTGAGAAAAGAAGGCATGCAAATTCGAAGCGGAAAGTACTTTTTTGAAGGATTATATCGGTTTTTGATTTTTTTAACTACGGCGCACCTCACCGAAAAATCTGAAAAAATTAGGGGATAATAGTTGTACCAATACCTAACTACCACATTAATATAAAAGTAGTGCTCCGACATCTTCAATAAAAAATCGCATTTTTTCCGATTTTTTTTTGGTTTTTGATTTTTCACAGCTACAATTTACGATCAAAAAATCTGAAAAAATTCTATAATATGCGCTATGTGGACCTAAATGTTTCAGAATTTTTATAGGAAATTAAATAGGCAAAATAGGCCAAAAACCGGAATTTCGTTTTTTCCCTTTTACTACCCCCACGGATGAGGTAGGGGATTGAAACTTGGCGTGAGATGTTTTTTTTGGATATGCTACCGACTGACGTTTTGGGTTTCTCATTTGACTCAAGGGCACATTTGACCACCTTATTCGGCTAGGCCCTTTTCTGTATATTACTAATATTGTCTTTCGAGGTATTTGCATCAATTTTACGACGTTGAAAAGTTGAAAAAGGAAAGAATATACGAAAATGATTACTCTACAAACTATATTTGAAGAATATGTATTATGGAAATGATTATTACAAATAATTTATAAGAAAATGAAAAACTATATATCACAAGAAATTACAAATGAATGTGTTACAGAGATATGACAAAATATTTATTAAAATTAAATTACTGGTAAATGTGCAGGTTTAAACTATTCTTTTTTGACCGCCATACTTGTACATTATGCACATGCGCACTCCCGATTCATTTGACTTTGCCATTTAAATTGGTTATGTCATCTGTCTCTTTCTAGGAGGGCGGTTTCCTTGTTTAGTGTCGCCTCTGGTATACTCTGTGGTGTGAATATGTACACATATGCACAGAACACTATATCTACACGCGGTTATCAGCGCTTCGCGTCCCTGCATACCATATGTCGATATATCGCTGCTTTTGTCGTCTTACTTTATACCTATTGTTGACTAATTCTTTCTACTGCCGATCTAGTTGGGGAACTATCGATAGAGTTACCGATGTCATCGTCGTCATTAGTCGCCAGCAATTTACCGATATTTGTTTCTGCAGGAAAGAAACAATATCGATCGTCGGTATATCCACCATCTGCAAAGAAGGATTATCGACTGAATAACTGCCTACCACCGATATTTTAAGTGTACATTAAGGTGAGTGTTTTTGTTATTGCTTTTAAACAATTGGTGTATGTGTGTCGAACCTTAGTTTTATATTATGATTTTTAATATCCTTCATTTAACTAATTGCATCGTATTCAACCTATTTCCATTTTAGGTCAAATTTGACAGCTGGAGTATAAACACAATATTCTACCTGCTGTATATCTCTTCTACAGTTGCCGATAGTGAATAAGCGTCCTGCATTCCAGGTTAGTAATCGTTCAATTGCTCACTTGTTCTATCACTTAACTAAGTCTATTAGTTACCTTAACACGTCTCATTGTTGCAAGGTACCTTGTTTATATTAGCTGTAACTCTTTTTAGACCATTTTTCAAATGCGGCACCTGCTTTTGTCTATCCTATGAGGAAGTTATTCGCGTGTCGTGAATGTGATAAGAAACGTGCAACCAATTCAAGTACTCTACACAATTTTGAGTATTCTTAAATGTAAGCACTATCCAATATACTAATATAAATAATATACTACTATACTATACTCTACTATTCTGTAGCGAGCGACACTTATCGCGTTGTATTTCTTAATCAACATAGAAGGAGAAGGAGAAATTGAGAGCATCAGTGGATATGAAGGCACAAATCTTCTGTGAAAGGTAAAGATGACAGGTTGAGATCCTCCAAATATGGTGGTACGTCATGCCTTTACCGTTGACAACGATAGTATCACTATAATAATAATGTATAGAATTAACCGATTGAGCAGTTCTAAGAGTGCATGAAAGAATAGCAGAATTATCAATGATTTTAGTTCTTACGGTTTGTGACTCTAGTTATTGTACCGTGTTTTCAGATAATGTAAGTTAATGTAATAACTTATCGGTCATGATAAGCACCTTTCTTTATTAAAAAATTGAAAAGTATTTGCTATTACAAGTAAGAAGAGACGTTAATCATGAAAATACGTAGATCAGTAGTGTCAATTATTGATTTTTCTAGGTTTTTTCGTCTTAAAAATGGAATATTCTAATGGGATTGTTGTACTCCGATCAGATGATTCTAAGATTTGTAAACACAGTACAAGTGATACGAAATAGATGAAAGTGAATAGTGAAATAACCACTCCGTTGCAACTACTTTTTATTACTTATGAAATTTTATTCGATAAAAGTGTTTATTAGCAGGTAGAAAAGGACACTGTGAACCATAACATTAAGTGTATATCAAGGAACTTAGAACAGGAAATTACAATTTAAGAATCTTATTTTTCTGTATTAATTTATTTACTTAAAGTATGTTAGGTTTATATTGTTTTTGAAGCTTATGATTTGCAACACAAATTTATTTAATATTATAATACTCATAACTTCTTTGTTGTAATTTCTCCATCAGTGTTAGAACAAATACTGAAAATAAAGAAAAGACACGATATTATTATATATTGATACAATGTATTCAACAGCATTAATTGTAAATAAAGGATATATTGAGGAAAATAAGGTTTAATATTTCTTTTACCTTAAACATATTTCCTGATGTACCTTGACAGAAAGTAATTGCATCTGTGTTTTCATAGAATGTCTGAGTTATTTGTCCAAATATTTTATTAAGAATTATGCATTCTATCTCTACGTTGGTTAATTTCTTTATTGTATTTATTTAAGTTTTTTCACTTTGTAACTACTTTGTTGTAATTTCCACATCAACGTCTGAACAAATGCTAAAAATGAAGAGACAGAACAAGAGGTCATATTATTATATTTTGATATATTGTATTTAACAACTCGTTCATTTTATTTCATGGAATATGAGGTTGATTTTGCTTGTCCTGCCTTAGTATAAGTACTTTCAGGATGTGATTCGCTGTAACTTATTCCTGCCAAAAATTAGATACATTTTTCCGACCATATTTCTTTGATGAAATAAGCAATTCATCCTTCTGTTTACTCTTATTGAGGTGACTATAGCTATGTAGGTCAATTAAATGGTGCGGAAAGAGAAAACACGCTTGAATTAACAACTATAGTACTTATACTTGTAACGCACAAAACAAATTGCCAAATAATGATAAACACGACCTGCTGTTAACACTGGATTTAACTTACTCATTTATTGACTGGTCTCTATTATATTCTACTCTTCTCTTGATGTAAAAAAATAAATAAATTATACTTTACACGCATGAAAAATCCACATAGTTTTAATAAATCCAAACTAACCTGTACATATGAATTACTGGACCATAACATCCTGCGTGGGTACCAGATTTCTTGCAATAACTGACGCGAACCTTCTTGCACTCTCTTAATAATCAGCTTGCAGATATTCCTCACCATAACCTATACCTGTCAAACGATATATACAACCTTCAAGTATTGCTTCTACATAAAATACACAAAACCACATACCAAACAATGGCAAATATTCACTGCCTCTGATTCTGTTCAAAATGAACATTAATGGCCATTTGTATTAAGAAATCCGACGAAAAACACCAATTATACACAGGTTTGACAACAACATTACGGAAGACTTTCCATTTCACGTACTCCTTTGTAAACCCATATTATGTATTTAAACACACGAAACATAAAAGAAACACAAAAGAATTTAATTCACATCCGCATTTAATATATTTCACTACATATTTTATGACATACCTCACCATACAAGCAAAATATAATACTCCACCGAAATGTGTCTAACAACATGACTACGCGTCCAAAAGCAACATGTCCAATCGACACTGCGTCCAATCGGCACGGAGTCGATACTCTACGACGTCCAAACGGGTCGCGTCCAATCGGCACGGTGTCGATAATCTACGACGTCCAAACGGGACGCGTCCAATCGGCACCGCTTCGAATTGGGACGCGTCCAATTGGCACCGCGTCGAATTGGAACGCGTCCAATCGGGACCGTCCAATCGGGACGCGTCCAATCGGTCCACGTCCAAGTGGGCATCACTCTCTCCGTCTCTGTCTCTGTCTCGGTCCTTGTCTCCGTCTCTGTCTCCGTCTCTGTCTCTGTCTCTGTCTCTATCTCCGTCTCTGTCTCTGTATCTGTCTGTGTCTGTGTCTCTGTCTCTGCCTCTGTCGCTGTCTCTGTCTCTGTCTCTGTCTCTGTCTCTGTCTCTGTCTCTGTCTCTGTCTCTGTCTCTGTCTCTGTCTCTGTCGCTGTCTCTCCCTCTGTCTCTGTCTCTGTCTCTGTCCATAGCTCTGTCTCTGCCTCTGTCTCTGTCTCTGTCCATAGCTCTGTCTCTGCCTCTGTCTCTGTCTCTGTCTCTGTCTCTGTCTCTGCCTCTGTCTCTGTCTCTGTCTCTGTCTGTGTCTGTGTCTGTGTCTGTGTCCCTGTCTCTGTCTCCGTCCCTGTCTCTGCCGCTGTCGCTGTCTCTCCCTCTGTCTCTTTCTCTGTCTCTGTCTCTGTCTCTGTCTCTGTCTCTGTCTCTGTCTCTGTCTCTGTCTCTGCCTCTGTCTCTGTCTCTGTCCGCGTATCTGTCTCTGTCTCTGTTTCTGTTTCTGTCTCTGTCTCTGTCGCTGTCTCGGTCCTTGTCTCCGTCTCTGTCTCCGTCTCTGTCTCTGCCGCTGTCTCTGTCTCCGTCTCAGTCTCTGTCTCTGTCTCCGTCTCTCTCTCTGTCTCTGTCTCTGCCTCTGTCTCTGTCCGCGTATCTGTCTCTGTCTCTGTTTCTGTCTCTGTCTCTGTCTCTGTCTCTGTCTCTGTCTCTGTCTCTGTCTCTGTCTCTGTCTCTGTCTCTGTCTCTGTCTCTGTCTCTGTCTCTGTCTCTGTCTCTGTCTCTGTCTCTGTCTCTGTCTCTGTCTCTGTCTCTGTCTCTGTCAGTGTCCCTGTCTCTGTCTCCGTCCCTGTCTCTGCCGCTGTCTCTGTCTCCGTCTCAGTCTCTGCCTCTGTCTCCGTCTCTCTCTCTGTCTCTGTCTCTGTCTCTGCCTCTGTCTCTGTCCGCGTATCTGTCTCTGTCTCTGTTTCTGTCTCTGTCTCTGTCGCTGTCTCTCCCTCTGTCTCTGTCTCCGTCTCTGTCCCTGGCTCAGTCTCTGTCTCTGTCTCCGTCTCTCTCTCTGTCTCTGTCTCTGCCTCTGTCTCTGTCCGCGTATCTGTCTCTGTCTCTGTTTCTGTCTCTGTCTCTGTCGCTGTCTCCGTCTCTGTCTCTGGCTCTGTGTCTGCCTCTGTCTCCTTCTCTGTCTCTGTCTCGGTCTTTGTCTCCGTCTCTGTCTCCGTCTCTGTCTCTGTCTCTGTCTCTATCTCCGTCTCTGTCTCTGTATCTGTCTGTGTCTGTGTCTCTGTCTCTGCCTCTGTCGCTGTCTCTGCCTCTGTCTCTGTCCCCGTATCTGTCTCTGTCTCTGTTTCTGTCTCTGTCTCTGTCTCTGTCTCTGTCTCTGTCTCCGTCTCTGTCTCTGTCTCTGTCTCTGTCTCTGTCTCTGTCTCTGTCTCTGTATCTGTCGCTGTCTCTCCCTCAGTCTCTGTCTCTGTCTCTGTCCCTGGCTCTGTCTCTGTCTCTGTCTCTGTCTCCGTCTCTGTCTCTGTCTCTGTCTCTATCTGCGTCTCTGTCTCTGTCTGTGTCTCTGTCTCTGACTCTGTCTCTGTCTCTGTCTCTGTCTTTGTCTCCGTCTCTGTCTCTGTCTCTGTCTGTGTCTGTGTCCCTGTCTCTGTCTCCGTCCCTGTCTCTACCGCTGTCGCTGTCTCTCCCTCTGTCTCTTTCTCTGTCTCTGTCTCTGTCTCTGTCTCTGTCTCTGTCTCTGTCTCTGTCTCTGCCTCCGTCTCTGCCTCTGTCTCTGTCTCTGTCTCTGTCTCTGTCTCAGTCTCAGTCTCTGTCTCTGTCTCTGTCTCTGTCTCTGTCTCTGTCTCTGTCTGTGTCTCTGTCTCTGTCTCCGTCCCTGTCTCTGCCGCTGTCTCTGTCTCCGTCTCAGTCTCTGTCTCTGTCTCCGTCTCTCTCTCTGTCTCTGTCTCTGCCTCTGTCTCTGCCGCGTATCTGTCTCTGTCTCTGTCTCTGTCTCTGTCTCTGTCTCTGTCTCTGTCTCTGTCTCTGTTTCTGTCTCTGTCTCTGTCTCTGTCTCTGTCAGTGTCCCTGTCTCTGTCTCCGTCCCTGTCTCTGCCGCTGTCTCTGTCTCCGTCTCAGTCTCTGCCTCTGTCTCCGTCTCTCTCTCTGTCTCTGTCTCTGTCTCTGCCTCTTTCTCTGTCCGCGTATCTGTCTCTGTCTCTGTTTCTGTCTCTGTCTCTGTCGCTGTCTCTCCCTCTGTCTCTGTCTCCGCCTCTGTCCCTGGCTCTGTCTCTGCCTCTGTCTCCGTCTCTGTCTCTGTCTCGGTCCTTGTCTCCGTCTCTGTCACCGTCTCTGTCTCTGTCTCTGTCTCTATCTCCGTCTCTGTCTCTGTATCTGTCTGTGTCTGTGTCTCTGTCTCTGCCTCTGTCGCTGTCTCTGCCTCTGTCTCTGTCCCCGTATCTGTCCCTGTCTCTGTTTCTGTCTCTGTCTCCGTCTTTGTCCCTGTCTCTGCCTCTGTCTCTGTCTCTGTCTCTGTCTCTGCCTCTGCCTCTGTCTCTATCTCTGTCTCTGCCTCTGTCTCTGTCTCTGTCTCTGTCTCTGTCTCTGTCTCTGTCTCTGTCTCTGTCTCTGTCGCTGTCTCGGTCCTTGTCTCCGTCTCTGTCTCCGTCTCTGTCTCTGCCGCTGTCTCTGTCTCCGTCTCAGTCTCTGTCTCTGTCTCCGTCTCTCTCTCTGTCTCTGTCTCTGCCTCTGTCACTGTCCGCGTATCTGTCTCTGTCTCTGTTTCTGTCTCTGTCTCTGTCTCTGTCTCTGTCTCTGTCTCTGTCTCTGCCTCTGTCTCTGTCTCTGTCTCTGTCTGTGTCTGTGTCCCTGTCTCTGTCTCCGTCCCTGTCTCTGCCGCTGTCGCTGTCTCTCCCTCTGTCTCTTTCTCTGTCTCTGTCTCTGTCTCTGTCTCTGTCTCTGTCTCTGTCTCAGTCTCTGCCTCTGTCTCCGTCTCTCTCTCTGTCTCTGTCTCTGTCTCTGCCTCTGTCTCTGTCTCTGTCCGCGTATCTGTCTCTGTCTCTGTTTCTGTCTCTGTCTCTGTCTCTGTCGCTGTCTCGGTCCTTGTCTCCGTCTCTGTCTCCGTCTCTGTCTCTGCCGCTGTCTCTGTCTCCGTCTCAGTCTCTGTCTCTGTCTCCGTCTCTCTCTCTGTCTCTGTCTCTGCCTCTGTCTCTGTCCGCGTATCTGTCTCTGTCTCTGTTTCTGTCTCTGTCTCTGTCTCTGTCTCTGTCTCTGTCTCTGTCTCTGTCTCTGTCTCTGTCTCTGTCTCTGTCTCTGTCTCTGTCTCTGTCTCTGTCTCTGTCTCTGTCTCTGTCAGTGTCCCTGTCTCTGTCTCCGTCCCTGTCTCTGCCGCTGTCTCTGTCTCCGTCTCAGTCTCTGCCTCTGTCTCCGTCTCTCTCTCTGTCTCTGTCTCTGTTTCTGTCTCTGTCTCTGTCGCTGTCTCTCCCTCTGTCTCTGTCTCCGTCTCTGTCCCTGGCTCAGTCTCTGTCTCTGTCTCCGTCTCTCTCTCTGTCTCTGTCTCTGCCTCTGTCTCTGTCCGCGTATCTGTCTCTGTCTCTGTTTCTGTCTCTGTCTCTGTCGCTGTCTCCGTCTCTGTCTCTGGCTCTGTGTCTGCCTCTGTCTCCTTCTCTGTCTCTGTCTCGGTCTTTGTCTCCGTCTCTGTCTCCGTCTCTGTCTCTGTCTCTGTCTCTATCTCCGTCTCTGTCTCTGTATCTGTCTGTGTCTGTGTCTCTGTCTCTGCCTCTGTCGCTGTCTCTGCCTCTGTCTCTGTCCCCGTATCTGTCTCTGTCTCTGTTTCTGTCTCTGTCTCTGTCTCTGTCTCTGTCTCTGTCTCCGTCTCTGTCTCTGTCTCTGTCTCTGTCTCTGTCTCTGTCTCTGTCTCTGTATCTGTCGCTGTCTCTCCCTCAGTCTCTGTCTCTGTCTCTGTCCCTGGCTCTGTCTCTGTCTCTGTCTCTGTCTCCGTCTCTGTCTCTGTCTCTGTCTCTATCTGCGTCTCTGTCTCTGTCTGTGTCTCTGTCTCTGACTCTGTCTCTGTCTCTGTCCCTGTCTTTGTCTCCGTCTCTGTCTCTGTCTCTGTCTCTGTCTCTGTCTCTGCCGCTGTCGCTGTCTCTCCCTCTGTCTCTGTCTCTGTCTCTGTCTCTGTCTCTGTCTCTGTCTGTGTCTCTGTCTCTGTCTCTGTCCCTGTCTCTGTCTCTGTCTCTGTCTCTGTCTCTGTCTCTGTCTCTGTCTCTGTCTCTGTCTCTGTCTCTGTCTCTGTCTCTGTCTCTGTCTCTGTCGCTGTCTCTCCCTCTGTCTCTGTCTCTGTCTCTGTCCATGGCTCTGTCTCTGCCTCTGTCTCTGTCTCTGTCTCTGTCTCTGTCTCTGCCTCTGTCTCTGTCTCTGTCTCTGTCTCTGTCTGTGTCTCAGTCTCAGTCTCTGTCTCTGTCTCTGTCTCTGCCTCTGCCTCTGTCCGCGTATCTGTCTCTGTCTCTGTCTCTGTCTCTGTCTCTGTCTCTGTCTCTGTCTCTGTCTCTGTCTCTGTCTCTGTCTCTGTCTCTGTCTCTGTCTCTGTCTCTGTCTCTGTCTCTGTCTCTGTCTCTGTCTCTGTCTCTGTCTCTGTCTCTGTCTCTGTCAGTGTCCCTGTCTCTGTCTCCGTCCCTGTCTCTGCCGCTGTCTCTGTCTCCGTCTCAGTCTCTGCCTCTGTCTCCGTCTCTCTCTCTGTCTCTGTCTCTGTCTCTGCCTCTGTCTCTGTCCGCGTATCTGTCTCTGTCTCTGTTTCTGTCTCTGTCTCTGTCGCTGTCTCTCCCTCTGTCTCTGTCTCCGTCTCTGTCCCTGGCTCTGTCTCTGCCTCTGTCTCCGTCTCTGTCTCTGTCTCGGTCCTTGTCTCCGTCTCTGTCTCCGTCTCTGTCTCTGTCTCTGTCTCTATCTCCGTCTCTGTCTCTGTATCTGTCTGTGTCTGTGTCTCTGTCTCTGCCTCTGTCGCTGTCTCTGTCTCTGTCTCTGTCTCTGTCTCTGTCTCTGTCTCTGTCTCTGTCTCTGTCTCTGTCTCTGTCTCTGTCTCTGTCTCTGTCTCTGTCGCTGTCTCTCCCTCTGTCTCTGTCTCTGTCTCTGTCCATGGCTCTGTCTCTGCCTCTGTCTCTGTCTCTGTCTCTGTCTCTGTCTCTGCCTCTGTCTCTGTCTCTGTCTGTGTCTGTGTCCCTGTCTCTGTCTCCGTCCCTGTCTCTGCCGCTGTCGCTGTCTCTCCCTCTGTCTCTTTCTCTGTCTCTGTCTCTGTCTCTGTCTCTGTCTCTGTCTCTGTCTCTGTCTCAGTCTCTGCCTCTGTCTCCGTCTCTCTCTCTGTCTCTGTCTCTGTCTCTGCCTCTGTCTCTGTCTCTGTCCGCGTATCTGTCTCTGTCTCTGTTTCTGTCTCTGTCTCTGTCGCTGTCTCGGTCCTTGTCTCCGTCTCTGTCTCCGTCTCTGTCTCTACCGCTGTCTCTGTCTCCGTCTCAGTCTCTGTCTCTGTCTCCGTCTCTCTCTCTGTCTCTGTCTCTGCCTCTGTCTCTGTCCGCGTATCTGTCTCTGTCTCTGTTTCTGTCTCTGTCTCTGTCTCTGTCTCTGTCTCTGTCTCTGTCTCTGTCTCTGTCTCTGTCTCTGTCTCTGTCTCTGTCTCTGTCTCTGTCTCTGTCTCTGTCTCTGTCTCTGTCAGTGTCCCTGTCTCTGTCTCCGTCCCTGTCTCTGCCGCTGTCTCTGTCTCCGTCTCAGTCTCTGCCTCTGTCTCCGTCTCTCTCTCTGTCTCTGTCTCTGTCTCTGCCTCTGTCTCTGTCCGCGTATCTGTCTCTGTCTCTGTTTCTGTCTCTGTCTCTGTCGCTGTCTCTCCCTCTGTCTCTGTCTCCGTCTCTGTCCCTGGCTCAGTCTCTGTCTCTGTCTCCGTCTCTCTCTCTGTCTCTGTCTCTGCCTCTGTCTCTGTCCGCGTATCTGTCTCTGTCTCTGTTTCTGTCTCTCTCTCTGTCGCTGTCTCCGTCTCTGTCTCTGGCTCTGTGTCTGCCTCTGTCTCCTTCTCTGTCTCTGTCTCGGTCTTTGTCTCCGTCTCTGTCTCCGTCTCTGTCTCTGTCTCTGTCTCTATCTCCGTCTCTGTCTCTGTATCTGTCTGTGTCTGTGTCTCTGTCTCTGCCTCTGTCGCTGTCTCTGCCTCTGTCTCTGTCCCCGTATCTGTCTCTGTCTCTGTTTCTGTCTCTGTCTCTGTCTCTGTCTCTGTCTCTGTCTCCGTCTCTGTCTCTGTCTCTGTCTCTGTCTCTGTCTCTGTCTCTGTCTCTGTCTCTGTATCTGTCGCTGTCTCTCCCTCAGTCTCTGTCTCTGTCTCTGTCCCTGGCTCTGTCTCTGTCTCTGTCTCTGTCTCCGTCTCTGTCTCTGTCTCTGTCTCTATCTGCGTATCTGTCTCTGTCTCTGTTTCTGTCTCTGTCTCTGTCTCTGTCTCTGTCTCTGTCTCTGTCTCTGTCTCTGTCTCTGTCTCTGTCTCTGTCTCTGTCTCTGTCTCTGTCTCTGTCTCTGTCTCTGTCTCTGTCAGTGTCCCTGTCTCTGTCTCCGTCCCTGTCTCTGCCGCTGTCTCTGTCTCCGTCTCAGTCTCTGCCTCTGTCTCCGTCTCTCTCTCTGTCTCTGTCTCTGTCTCTGCCTCTGTCTCTGTCCGCGTATCTGTCTCTGTCTCTGTTTCTGTCTCTGTCTCTGTCGCTGTCTCTCCCTCTGTCTCTGTCTCCGCCTCTGTCCCTGGCTCTGTCTCTGCCTCTGTCTCCGTCTCTGTCTCTGTCTCGGTCCTTGTCTCCATCTCTGTCTCCGTCTCTGTCTCTGTCTCTGTCTCTATCTCCGTCTCTGTCTCTGTATCTGTCTGTGTCTGTGTCTCTGTCTCTGCCTCTGTCGCTGTCTCTGTCTCTGTCTCTGTCACTGTCTCTGTCTCTGTCTCTGTCTCTGTCTCTGTCTCTGTCTCTGTCTCTGTCTCTGTCTCTGTCTCTGTCGCTGTCTCTCCCTCTGTCTCTGTCTCTGTCTCTGTCCATCGCTCTGTCTCTGCCTCTGTCTCTGTCTCTGTCTCTGTCTCTGTCTCTGTCTCTGCCTCTGTCTCTGTCTCTGTCTCTGTCTGTGTCTGTGTCCCTGTCTCTGTCTCCGTCCCTGTCTCTGCCGCTGTCGCTGTCTCTCCCTCTGTCTCTTTCTCTGTCTCTGTCTCTGTCTCTGTCTCTGTCTCTGTCTCTGTCTCTGTCTCAGTCTCTGCCTCTGTCTCCGTCTCTCTCTCTGTCTCCGTCTCTGTCTCTGCCTCTGTCTCTGTCTCTGTCCGCGTATCTGTCTCTGTCTCTGTTTCTGTCTCTGTCTCTGTCTCTGTCGCTGTCTCGGTCCTTGTCTCCGTCTCTGTCTCCGTCTCTGTCTCTGCCGCTGTCTCTGTCTCCGTCTCAGTCTCTGTCTCTGTCTCCGTCTCTCTCTCTGTCTCTGTCTCTGCCTCTGTCTCTGTCCGCGTATCTGTCTCTGTCTCTGTTTCTGTCTCTGTCTCTGTCTCTGTCTCTGTCTCTGTCTCTGTCTCTGTCTCTGTCTCTGTCTCTGTCTCTGTCTCTGTCTCTGTCTCTGTCTCTGTCTCTGTCTCTGTCTCTGTCTCTGTCTCTGTCAGTGGCCCTGTCTCTGTCTCCGTCCCTGTCTCTGCCGCTGTCTCTGTCTCCGTCTCAGTCTCTGCCTCTGTCTCCGTCTCTCTCTCTGTCTCTGTCTCTGTCTCTGCCTCTGTCTCTGTCCGCGTATCTGTCTCTGTCTCTGTTTCTGTCTCTGTCTCTGTCGCTGTCTCTCCCTCTGTCTCTGTCTCCGTCTCTGTCCCTGGCTCAGTCTCTGTCTCTGTCTCCGTCTCTCTCTCTGTCTCTGTCTCTGCCTCTGTCTCTGTCCGCGTATCTGTCTCTGTCTCTGTTTCTGTCTCTGTCTCTGTCGCTGTCTCCGTCTCTGTCTCTGGCTCTGTGTCTGCCTCTGTCTCCTTCTCTGTCTCTGTCTCGGTCTTTGTCTCCGTCTCTGTCTCCGTCTCTGTCTCTGTCTCTGTCTCTATCTCCGTCTCTGTCTCTGTATCTGTCTGTGTCTGTGTCTCTGTCTCTGCCTCTGTCGCTGTCTCTGCCTCTGTCTCTGTCCCCGTATCTGTCTCTGTCTCTGTTTCTGTCTCTGTCTCTGTCTCTGTCTCTGTCTCTGTCTCCGTCTCTGTCTCTGTCTCTGTCTCTGTCTCTGTCTCTGTCTCTGTCTCTGTATCTGTCGCTGTCTCTCCCTCAGTCTCTGTCTCTGTCTCTGTCCCTGGCTCTGTCTCTGTCTCTGTCTCTGTCTCCGTCTCTGTCTCTGTCTCTGTCTCTATCTGCGTCTCTGTCTCTGTCTGTGTCTCTGTCTCTGACTCTGTCTCTGTCTCTGTCTCTGTCTTTGTCTCCGTCTCTGTCTCTGTCTCTGTCTGTGTCTGTGTCCCTGTCTCTGTCTCCGTCCCTGTCTCTACCGCTGTCGCTGTCTCTCCCTCTGTCTCTTTCTCTGTCTCTGTCTCTGTCTCTGTCTCTGTCTCTGTCTCTGTCTCTGCCTCCGTCTCTGTCTCTGTCTCTGTCTCTGTCTCTGTCTCAGTCTCAGTCTCTGTCTCTGTCTCTGTCTCTGTCTCTGTCTCTGTCTCTGTCTCTGTCTCTGTCTCTGTCTCTGTCTCTGTCTCTGTCTCTGTCTCTGTCTCTGTCTCTGTCTCTGTCTCTGTCAGTGGCCCTGTCTCTGTCTCCGTCCCTGTCTCTGCCGCTGTCTCTGTCTCCGTCTCAGTCTCTGCCTCTGTCTCCGTCTCTCTCTCTGTCTCTGTCTCTGTCTCTGCCTCTGTCTCTGTCCGCGTATCTGTCTCTGTCTCTGTTTCTGTCTCTGTCTCTGTCGCTGTCTCTCCCTCTGTCTCTGTCTCCGTCTCTGTCCCTGGCTCAGTCTCTGTCTCTGTCTCCGTCTCTCTCTCTGTCTCTGTCTCTGCCTCTGTCTCTGTCCGCGTATCTGTCTCTGTCTCTGTTTCTGTCTCTGTCTCTGTCTCTGTCTCTGTGTCTGTCTCTGTCTCTGTCTCTGTCTCTGCCTCTGTCGCTGTCTCTGTCTCTGTCTCTGTCTCTGTCTCTGTCTCTGTCGCTGTCTCTCCC
Organism: Megachile willughbiella; assembly: GCA_945859595.2. Lineage (NCBI taxonomy): Eukaryota > Metazoa > Arthropoda > Insecta > Hymenoptera > Megachilidae > Megachile > Megachile willughbiella. Next base: position 488,668 of record CAMAOD020000004.1, on the reverse strand, counting down.
TCTGTCTCTGTCTCCGTCTCTGTCCTTGGCTCTGTCTCTGCCTCTGTCTCTGTCTCAGTCTCAGTCTCTGTCTCTGTCTCTGTCTCTGTCTCTGTCTCTGTCTCTGTCTCTGTCTCTGTCTGTGTCTCTGTCTCTGTCTCCGTCCCTGTCTCTGCCGCTGTCTCTGTCTCCGTCTCAGTCTCTGTCTCTGTCTCCGTCTCTCTCTCTGTCTCTGTCTCTGCCTCTGTCTCTGCCGCGTATCTGTCTCTGTCTCTGTCTCTGTCTCTGTCTCTGTCTCTGTCTCTGTCTCTGTCTCTGTCTCTGTCTCTGTCTCTGTCAGTGTCCCTGTCTCTGTCTCCGTCCCTGTCTCTGCCGCTGTCTCTGTCTCCGTCTCAGTCTCTGCCTCTGTCTCCGTCTCTCTCTCTGTCTCTGTCTCTGTCTCTGCCTCTGTCTCTGTCTCTGTCCGCGTATCTGTCTCTGTCTCTGTTTCTGTCTCCGTCTCTGTCGCTGTCTCTCCCTCTGTCTCTGGCTCCGCCTCTGTCCCTGGCTCTGTCTCTGCCTCTGTCTCCGTCTCTGTCTCTGTCTCGGTCCTTGTCTCCGTCTCTGTCACCGTCTCTGTCTCTGTCTCTGTCTCTATCTCCGTCTCTGTCTCTGTATCTGTCTGTGTCTGTGTCTCTGTCTCTGCCTCTGTCGCTGTCTCTGCCTCTGTCTCTGTCCCCGTATCTGTCCCTGTCTCTGTTTCTGTCTCTGTCTCCGTCTTTGTCCCTGTCTCTGCCTCTGTCTCTGTCTCTGTCTCTGCCTCTGCCTCTGCCTCTGTCTCTATCTCTGTCTCTGCCTCTGTCTCTGTCTCTGTCTCTGTCTCTGTCTCTGTCTCTGTCTCTGTCTCTGTCTCTGTCTCTGTCTCTGTCTCTGTCTCTGCCTCTGTCTCTGTCTCTGTCTCTGTCTCTGTCTCTGTCTCTGTCTCTGTCTCTGTCTCTGTCTCTGTCTCTGTCTCTGTCTCTGTCTCTGCCTCTGTCTCTGTCCCCGTATCTGTCCCTGTCTCTGTTTCTGTCTCTGTCTCCGTCTTTGTCCCTGTCTCTGCCCCTGTCTCTGTCCCCGTATCTGTCTCTGTCTCTGTCTCTGCCTCTGTCTCTGTCTCTGTCTCTGTCTCTGTCTCTGTCTCTGTCTCTGTCTCTGTCTCTGTCTCTGTCTCTGTCTCTGTCTCTGTCTCTGTCTCTGTCTCTGTCTCTGTCTCTGTCTCTGTCTGTGACTCTGTCTCTGTCTCCGTCCCTGTCTCTGCCGCTGTCTCTGTCTCCGTCTCAGTCTCTGTCTCTGTCTCCGTCTCTCTCTCTGTCTCTGTCTCTGCCCCTGTCTCTGTCCGCGTATCTGTCTCTGTCTCTGTTTCTGTCTCTGTCTCTGTCTCTGTCTCTGTCTCTGTCTCTGTCTCTGTCTCTGTCTCTGTCTCTGTCTCTGTCTCTGTCTCTGTCACTGTCTCTGTCTCTGTCTCTGTCTCTGTCTGTGTCCCTGTCTCTGTCTCCGTCCCTGTCTCTGCCGCTGTCTCTGTCTCTGTCTCCGTCTCTCTCTCTGTCTCTGTCTCTGCCTCTGTCTCTGTCCGCGTATCTGTCTCTGTCTCTGTTTCTGTCTCTGTCTCTGTCGCTGTCTCTCCCTCTGTCTCTGTCTCCGTCTCTGTCCCTGGCTCTGTCTCTGCCTCTGTCTCCGTCTCTGTCTCTGTCTCGGTCTTTGTCTCCGTCTCTGTCTCCGTCTCTGTCTCTGTCTCTGTCTCTATCTCCGTCTCTGTCTCTGTATCTGTCTGTGTCTGTGTCTCTGTCTCTGCCTCTGTCGCTGTCTCTGCCTCTGTCTCTGTCCCCGTATCTGTCCCTGTCTCTGTTTCTGTCTCTGTCTCTGTCTCTGTCTCTGTCTCTGTCTCTGTCTCTGTCTCTGTCTCTGTCTCCGTCTCTGTCTCTGTCTCTGTCTCTGTCTCTGTCTCTGTCTCTGTCTCTGTCTCTGTCTCTGTCTCCGTCTCTGTCTCCGTCTCTGTCTCTGTCTCCGTCTTTGTCTCCGTCCTTGTCACCGTCTTTGTCTCCTGCCCCTATGCCTCCGACTTTGTCTCCTGCCCCTCTGTCTCTGTCTGTGTCTCTGTCTCCCCCTCTGTCTCTGTCTCTGCCTCCTCCTCGGTCTGTGTCTCTGTCTCTTTCTCTGTCTCTGTCTCTGTCTCTGTGTCTGTCTCTGTCTCTGTCTCTGTCTCTGTCTCTGTCTCTGTCTCTGTCTCTGTCGCTGTCTCTCCCTCTGTCTCTGTCTCTGTCTCCGTCCCTGGCTCTGTCTCTGCCCCTGTCTCCGTCTCTGTCTCTGTCTCTGTCTCTGTCTCTGTCTCTGTCTCTGTCTCTGTCGCTGTCTCTCCCTCTGTCTCTGTCTCTGTCTCCGTCCCTGGCTCTGTCTCTGCCCCTGTCTCCGTCTCTGTCTCTGTCTCTGCCTCTCCCTCTGTCTCTGTCTCTGTCGCTGTCTCCCCCTCTGTCTCTGTCTCCGTCTCTGTCTCTGCCTCTGTCTCTGCCTCTGTCATTGTCTCTGTCTCTGTCTCTGTCTCTGTCTCTGTCTCTGTATCTGTCGCTGTCTCTCCCTCAGTCTCTGTCTCTGTCTCTGTCCCTGGCTCTGTCTCTGTCTCTGTTTCTGTCTCTGTCTCTGTCTCTGTCTCTGTCTCTGTCTCCGTCTCTGTCTCTGTCTCTGTCTCTGTCTCTGTCTCTGTCTCTGTCTCTGTCTCTGTCTCTGTCTCTGTCTCTGTCTCTGTCTCTGTCTCTGTCTCTGTCTCTGTCGCTGTCTCTCCCTCTGTCTCTGTCTCTGTCTCTGTCCATGGCTCTGTCTCTGCCTCTGTCTCTGTCTCTGTCTCTGTCTCTGTCTCTGCCTCTGTCTCTGTCTCTGTCTGTGTCTGTGTCCCTGTCTCTGTCTCCGTCCCTGTCTCTGCCGCTGTCGCTGTCTCTCCCTCTGTCTCTTTCTCTGTCTCTGTCTCTGTCTCTGTCTCTGTCTCTGTCTCTGTCTCTGTCTCAGTCTCTGCCTCTGTCTCCGTCTCTCTCTCTGTCTCTGTCTCTGTCTCTGCCTCTGTCTCTGTCTCTGTCCGCGTATCTGTCTCTGTCTCTGTTTCTGTCTCTGTCTCTGTCGCTGTCTCGGTCCTTGTCTCCGTCTCTGTCTCCGTCTCTGTCTCTACCGCTGTCTCTGTCTCCGTCTCAGTCTCTGTCTCTGTCTCCGTCTCTCTCTCTGTCTCTGTCTCTGCCTCTGTCTCTGTCCGCGTATCTGTCTCTGTCTCTGTTTCTGTCTCTGTCTCTGTCTCTGTCTCTGTCTCTGTCTCTGTCTCTGTCTCTGTCTCTGTCTCTGTCTCTGTCTCTGTCTCTGTCTCTGTCTCTGTCTCTGTCTCTGTCTCTGTCAGTGTCCCTGTCTCTGTCTCCGTCCCTGTCTCTGCCGCTGTCTCTGTCTCCGTCTCAGTCTCTGCCTCTGTCTCCGTCTCTCTCTCTGTCTCTGTCGCTGTCTCTCCCTCTGTCTCTGTCTCTGTCTCTGTCCATGGCTCTGTCTCTGCCTCTGTCTCTGTCTCTGTCTCTGTCTCTGTCTCTGCCTCTGTCTCTGTCTCTGTCTGTGTCTGTGTCCCTGTCTCTGTCTCCGTCCCTGTCTCTGCCGCTGTCGCTGTCTCTCCCTCTGTCTCTTTCTCTGTCTCTGTCTCTGTCTCTGTCTCTGTCTCTGTCTCTGTCTCTGTCTCAGTCTCTGCCTCTGTCTCCGTCTCTCTCTCTGTCTCTGTCTCTGTCTCTGCCTCTGTCTCTGTCTCTGTCCGCGTATCTGTCTCTGTCTCTGTTTCTGTCTCTGTCTCTGTCGCTGTCTCGGTCCTTGTCTCCGTCTCTGTCTCCGTCTCTGTCTCTACCGCTGTCTCTGTCTCCGTCTCAGTCTCTGTCTCTGTCTCCGTCTCTCTCTCTGTCTCTGTCTCTGCCTCTGTCTCTGTCCGCGTATCTGTCTCTGTCTCTGTTTCTGTCTCTGTCTCTGTCTCTGTCTCTGTCTCTGTCTCTGTCTCTGTCTCTGTCTCTGTCTCTGTCTCTGTCTCTGTCTCTGTCTCTGTCTCTGTCTCTGTCTCTGTCTCTGTCAGTGTCCCTGTCTCTGTCTCCGTCCCTGTCTCTGCCGCTGTCTCTGTCTCCGTCTCAGTCTCTGCCTCTGTCTCCGTCTCTCTCTCTGTCTCTGTCTCTGTCTCTGCCTCTGTCTCTGTCCGCGTATCTGTCTCTGTCTCTGTTTCTGTCTCTGTCTCTGTCGCTGTCTCTCCCTCTGTCTCTGTCTCCGTCTCTGTCCCTGGCTCAGTCTCTGTCTCTGTCTCCGTCTCTCTCTCTGTCTCTGTCTCTGCCTCTGTCTCTGTCCGCGTATCTGTCTCTGTCTCTGTTTCTGTCTCTCTCTCTGTCGCTGTCTCCGTCTCTGTCTCTGGCTCTGTGTCTGCCTCTGTCTCCTTCTCTGTCTCTGTCTCGGTCTTTGTCTCCGTCTCTGTCTCCGTCTCTGTCTCTGTCTCTGTCTCTATCTCCGTCTCTGTCTCTGTATCTGTCTGTGTCTGTGTCTCTGTCTCTGCCTCTGTCGCTGTCTCTGCCTCTGTCTCTGTCCCCGTATCTGTCTCTGTCTCTGTTTCTGTCTCTGTCTCTGTCTCTGTCTCTGTCTCTGTCTCCGTCTCTGTCTCTGTCTCTGTCTCTGTCTCTGTCTCTGTCTCTGTCTCTGTCTCTGTATCTGTCGCTGTCTCTCCCTCAGTCTCTGTCTCTGTCTCTGTCCCTGGCTCTGTCTCTGTCTCTGTCTCTGTCTCCGTCTCTGTCTCTGTCTCTGTCTCTATCTGCGTATCTGTCTCTGTCTCTGTTTCTGTCTCTGTCTCTGTCTCTGTCTCTGTCTCTGTCTCTGTCTCTGTCTCTGTCTCTGTCTCTGTCTCTGTCTCTGTCTCTGTCTCTGTCTCTGTCTCTGTCTCTGTCTCTGTCAGTGTCCCTGTCTCTGTCTCCGTCCCTGTCTCTGCCGCTGTCTCTGTCTCCGTCTCAGTCTCTGCCTCTGTCTCCGTCTCTCTCTCTGTCTCTGTCTCTGTCTCTGCCTCTGTCTCTGTCCGCGTATCTGTCTCTGTCTCTGTTTCTGTCTCTGTCTCTGTCGCTGTCTCTCCCTCTGTCTCTGTCTCCGCCTCTGTCCCTGGCTCTGTCTCTGCCTCTGTCTCCGTCTCTGTCTCTGTCTCGGTCCTTGTCTCCATCTCTGTCTCCGTCTCTGTCTCTGTCTCTGTCTCTATCTCCGTCTCTGTCTCTGTATCTGTCTGTGTCTGTGTCTCTGTCTCTGCCTCTGTCGCTGTCTCTGTCTCTGTCTCTGTCACTGTCTCTGTCTCTGTCTCTGTCTCTGTCTCTGTCTCTGTCTCTGTCTCTGTCTCTGTCTCTGTCGCTGTCTCTCCCTCTGTCTCTGTCTCTGTCTCTGTCCATCGCTCTGTCTCTGCCTCTGTCTCTGTCTCTGTCTCTGTCTCTGTCTCTGTCTCTGCCTCTGTCTCTGTCTCTGTCTCTGTCTGTGTCTGTGTCCCTGTCTCTGTCTCCGTCCCTGTCTCTGCCGCTGTCGCTGTCTCTCCCTCTGTCTCTTTCTCTGTCTCTGTCTCTGTCTCTGTCTCTGTCTCTGTCTCTGTCTCTGTCTCAGTCTCTGCCTCTGTCTCCGTCTCTCTCTCTGTCTCCGTCTCTGTCTCTGCCTCTGTCTCTGTCTCTGTCCGCGTATCTGTCTCTGTCTCTGTTTCTGTCTCTGTCTCTGTCTCTGTCGCTGTCTCGGTCCTTGTCTCCGTCTCTGTCTCCGTCTCTGTCTCTGCCGCTGTCTCTGTCTCCGTCTCAGTCTCTGTCTCTGTCTCCGTCTCTCTCTCTGTCTCTGTCTCTGCCTCTGTCTCTGTCCGCGTATCTGTCTCTGTCTCTGTTTCTGTCTCTGTCTCTGTCTCTGTCTCTGTCTCTGTCTCTGTCTCTGTCTCTGTCTCTGTCTCTGTCTCTGTCTCTGTCTCTGTCTCTGTCTCTGTCTCTGTCTCTGTCTCTGTCTCTGTCAGTGGCCCTGTCTCTGTCTCCGTCCCTGTCTCTGCCGCTGTCTCTGTCTCCGTCTCAGTCTCTGCCTCTGTCTCCGTCTCTCTCTCTGTCTCTGTCTCTGTCTCTGCCTCTGTCTCTGTCCGCGTATCTGTCTCTGTCTCTGTTTCTGTCTCTGTCTCTGTCGCTGTCTCTCCCTCTGTCTCTGTCTCCGTCTCTGTCCCTGGCTCAGTCTCTGTCTCTGTCTCCGTCTCTCTCTCTGTCTCTGTCTCTGCCTCTGTCTCTGTCCGCGTATCTGTCTCTGTCTCTGTTTCTGTCTCTGTCTCTGTCGCTGTCTCCGTCTCTGTCTCTGGCTCTGTGTCTGCCTCTGTCTCCTTCTCTGTCTCTGTCTCGGTCTTTGTCTCCGTCTCTGTCTCCGTCTCTGTCTCTGTCTCTGTCTCTATCTCCGTCTCTGTCTCTGTATCTGTCTGTGTCTGTGTCTCTGTCTCTGCCTCTGTCGCTGTCTCTGCCTCTGTCTCTGTCCCCGTATCTGTCTCTGTCTCTGTTTCTGTCTCTGTCTCTGTCTCTGTCTCTGTCTCTGTCTCCGTCTCTGTCTCTGTCTCTGTCTCTGTCTCTGTCTCTGTCTCTGTCTCTGTATCTGTCGCTGTCTCTCCCTCAGTCTCTGTCTCTGTCTCTGTCCCTGGCTCTGTCTCTGTCTCTGTCTCTGTCTCCGTCTCTGTCTCTGTCTCTGTCTCTATCTGCGTCTCTGTCTCTGTCTGTGTCTCTGTCTCTGACTCTGTCTCTGTCTCTGTCTCTGTCTTTGTCTCCGTCTCTGTCTCTGTCTCTGTCTGTGTCTGTGTCCCTGTCTCTGTCTCCGTCCCTGTCTCTACCGCTGTCGCTGTCTCTCCCTCTGTCTCTTTCTCTGTCTCTGTCTCTGTCTCTGTCTCTGTCTCTGTCTCTGTCTCTGCCTCCGTCTCTGTCTCTGTCTCTGTCTCTGTCTCTGTCTCAGTCTCAGTCTCTGTCTCTGTCTCTGTCTCTGTCTCTGTCTCTGTCTCTGTCTCTGTCTCTGTCTCTGTCTCTGTCTCTGTCTCTGTCTCTGTCTCTGTCTCTGTCTCTGTCTCTGTCAGTGGCCCTGTCTCTGTCTCCGTCCCTGTCTCTGCCGCTGTCTCTGTCTCCGTCTCAGTCTCTGCCTCTGTCTCCGTCTCTCTCTCTGTCTCTGTCTCTGTCTCTGCCTCTGTCTCTGTCCGCGTATCTGTCTCTGTCTCTGTTTCTGTCTCTGTCTCTGTCGCTGTCTCTCCCTCTGTCTCTGTCTCCGTCTCTGTCCCTGGCTCAGTCTCTGTCTCTGTCTCCGTCTCTCTCTCTGTCTCTGTCTCTGCCTCTGTCTCTGTCCGCGTATCTGTCTCTGTCTCTGTTTCTGTCTCTGTCTCTGTCTCTGTCTCTGTGTCTGTCTCTGTCTCTGTCTCTGTCTCTGCCTCTGTCGCTGTCTCTGTCTCTGTCTCTGTCTCTGTCTCTGTCTCTGTCGCTGTCTCTCCCTCTGTCTCTGTCTCCGTCTCTGTCCTTGGCTCTGTCTCTGCCTCTGTCTCTGTCTCAGTCTCAGTCTCTGTCTCTGTCTCTGTCTCTGTCTCTGTCTCTGTCTCTGTCTCTGTCTCTGTCTGTGTCTCTGTCTCTGTCTCCGTCCCTGTCTCTGCCGCTGTCTCTGTCTCCGTCTCAGTCTCTGTCTCTGTCTCCGTCTCTCTCTCTGTCTCTGTCTCTGCCTCTGTCTCTGCCGCGTATCTGTCTCTGTCTCTGTCTCTGTCTCTGTCTCTGTCTCTGTCTCTGTCTCTGTCTCTGTCTCTGTCTCTGTCAGTGTCCCTGTCTCTGTCTCCGTCCCTGTCTCTGCCGCTGTCTCTGTCTCCGTCTCAGTCTCTGCCTCTGTCTCCGTCTCTCTCTCTGTCTCTGTCTCTGTCTCTGCCTCTGTCTCTGTCTCTGTCCGCGTATCTGTCTCTGTCTCTGTTTCTGTCTCCGTCTCTGTCGCTGTCTCTCCCTCTGTCTCTGGCTCCGCCTCTGTCCCTGGCTCTGTCTCTGCCTCTGTCTCCGTCTCTGTCTCTGTCTCGGTCCTTGTCTCCGTCTCTGTCACCGTCTCTGTCTCTGTCTCTGTCTCTATCTCCGTCTCTGTCTCTGTATCTGTCTGTGTCTGTGTCTCTGTCTCTGCCTCTGTCGCTGTCTCTGCCTCTGTCTCTGTCCCCGTATCTGTCCCTGTCTCTGTTTCTGTCTCTGTCTCCGTCTTTGTCCCTGTCTCTGCCTCTGTCTCTGTCTCTGTCTCTGCCTCTGCCTCTGCCTCTGTCTCTATCTCTGTCTCTGCCTCTGTCTCTGTCTCTGTCTCTGTCTCTGTCTCTGTCTCTGTCTCTGTCTCTGTCTCTGTCTCTGTCTCTGTCTCTGTCTCTGCCTCTGTCTCTGTCTCTGTCTCTGTCTCTGTCTCTGTCTCTGTCTCTGTCTCTGTCTCTGTCTCTGCCTCTGTCTCTGTCCCCGTATCTGTCCCTGTCTCTGTTTCTGTCTCTGTCTCCGTCTTTGTCCCTGTCTCTGCCCCTGTCTCTGTCCCCGTATCTGTCTCTGTCTCTGTCTCTGTCTCTGTCTCTGTCTCTGTCTCTGTCTCTGTCTCTGTCTCTGTCTCTGTCTCTGTCTCTGTCTCTGTCTCTGTCTCTGTCTCTGTCTCTGTCTCTGTCTCTGTCTCTGTCTCTGTCTGTGACTCTGTCTCTGTCTCCGTCCCTGTCTCTGCCGCTGTCTCTGTCTCCGTCTCAGTCTCTGTCTCTGTCTCCGTCTCTCTCTCTGTCTCTGTCTCTGCCCCTGTCTCTGTCCGCGTATCTGTCTCTGTCTCTGTTTCTGTCTCTGTCTCTGTCTCTGTCTCTGTCTCTGTCTCTGTCTCTGTCTCTGTCTCTGTCTCTGTCTCTGTCACTGTCTCTGTCTCTGTCTCTGTCTCTGTCTGTGTCCCTGTCTCTGTCTCCGTCCCTGTCTCTGCCGCTGTCTCTGTCTCTGTCTCCGTCTCTCTCTCTGTCTCTGTCTCTGCCTCTGTCTCTGTCCGCGTATCTGTCTCTGTCTCTGTTTCTGTCTCTGTCTCTGTCGCTGTCTCTCCCTCTGTCTCTGTCTCCGTCTCTGTCCCTGGCTCTGTCTCTGCCTCTGTCTCCGTCTCTGTCTCTGTCTCGGTCTTTGTCTCCGTCTCTGTCTCCGTCTCTGTCTCTGTCTCTGTCTCTATCTCCGTCTCTGTCTCTGTATCTGTCTGTGTCTGTGTCTCTGTCTCTGCCTCTGTCGCTGTCTCTGCCTCTGTCTCTGTCCCCGTATCTGTCCCTGTCTCTGTTTCTGTCTCTGTCTCTGTCTCTGTCTCTGTCTCTGTCTCTGTCTCTGTCTCTGTCTCTGTCTCCGTCTCTGTCTCTGTCTCTGTCTCTGTCTCTGTCTCTGTCTCTGTCTCTGTCTCTGTCTCTGTCTCCGTCTCTGTCTCCGTCTCTGTCTCTGTCTCCGTCTTTGTCTCCGTCCTTGTCACCGTCTTTGTCTCCTGCCCCTATGCCTCCGACTTTGTCTCCTGCCCCTCTGTCTCTGTCTGTGTCTCTGTCTCCCCCTCTGTCTCTGTCTCTGCCTCCTCCTCGGTCTGTGTCTCTGTCTCTTTCTCTGTCTCTGTCTCTGTCTCTGTGTCTGTCTCTGTCTCTGTCTCTGTCTCTGTCTCTGTCTCTGTCTCTGTCTCTGTCGCTGTCTCTCCCTCTGTCTCTGTCTCTGTCTCCGTCCCTGGCTCTGTCTCTGCCCCTGTCTCCGTCTCTGTCTCTGTCTCTGTCTCTGTCTCTGTCTCTGTCTCTGTCTCTGTCGCTGTCTCTCCCTCTGTCTCTGTCTCTGTCTCCGTCCCTGGCTCTGTCTCTGCCCCTGTCTCCGTCTCTGTCTCTGTCTCTGCCTCTCCCTCTGTCTCTGTCTCTGTCGCTGTCTCCCCCTCTGTCTCTGTCTCCGTCTCTGTCTCTGCCTCTGTCTCTGCCTCTGTCATTGTCTCTGTCTCTGTCTCTGTCTCTGTCTCTGTCTCTGTCTCTGTCTCTGTCTCTGTCTCTGTCTCTGTCTGTGTCTCTGTCTCTGTCTCCGTCCCTGTCTCTGCCGCTGTCTCTGTCTCCGTCTCAGTCTCTGTCTCTGTCTCCGTCTCTCTCTCTGTCTCTGTCTCTGCCTCTGTCTCTGTCTCTGTTTCTGTCTCTGTCTCTGTCTATGTCTCTGTCTCTGTCTCTGTCTCTGTCTCTGTCTCTGTCTGTGTCCCTGTCTCTGTCTCCGTCCCTGTCTCTGCCGCTGTCTCTGTCTCCGTCTCAGTCTCTGTCTCTGTCTCCGTCTCTCTCTCTGTCTCTGTCTCTGCCTCTGCCTCTGTCCGCGTATCTGTCTCTGTCTCTGTTTCTGTCTCTGTCTCTGTCTCTGTCTCTGTCTCTGTCTCTGTCTCTGTCTCTGTCTCTGTCTCCGTCTCTGTCCCTGGCTCTGTCCCTGCCTCTGTCTCCGTCTCTGTCTCTGTCTCGGTCTTTGTCTCCGTCTCTGTTTCTGCCTCTGTCTCTGTCCGCGTTTCTTTCTCTGTCTCTGTCTCTGTCTCTGTCTCTGTCTCTGTCTCTGTCTCTGTCTGTGTCTCTGTCTCTGTCTCCGTCCCTGTCTCTGCCGCTGTCTCTGTCTCCGTCTCAGTCTCTGTCTCTGTCTCCGTCTCTCTCTCTGTCTCTGTCCCTGCCTCTGTCTCTGTCCGCGTATCTGCCTCTGTCTCTGTTTCTGTCTCTGTCTCTGTCGCTGTCTCTCCCTCTGTCTCTGTCTCCGTCTCTGTCCCTGGCTCTGTCTCTGCCTCTGTCTCTGTCTCTGTCTCTATCTCTGTCTCCGTCCCTGTCTCTGCCGCTGTCTCTGTCTCCGTCTCAGCCTCTGTCTCTGTCTCCGTCTCTCTCTCTGTGTCTATCTCTGCCTCTGTCTCTGTCCGCGTATCTGTCTCTGTCTCTGTTTCTGTCTCTGTCTCTGTCTCTGTCTCTGTGTCTGTCTCTGTCTCTGTCTCTGTCTCTGCCTCTGTCGCTGTCTCTGTCTCTGTCTCTGTCTCTGTCTCTGTCTCTGTCGCTGTCTCTCCCTCTGTCTCTGTCTCCGTCTCTGTCCTTGGCTCTGTCTCTGCCTCTGTCTCTGTCTCTGTCTCTGTCTCTGTCTGTGTCTCTGTCTCTGTCTCCGTCCCTGTCTCTGCCGCTGTCTCTGTCTCCGTCTCAGTCTCTGTCTCTGTCTCCGTCTCTCTCTCTGTGTCTGTCTCTGCCTCTGTCTCTGTCCGCGTATCTGTCTCTGTCTCTGTTTCTGTCTCTGTCTCTATCTCTGTCTCTGTCTCTGTCTCTGTGTCTGTCTCTGTCTCTGTCTCTGTCGCTGTCTCTCCCTCAGTCTCTGTCTCTGTCTCTGTCTCTGTCTCTGTCTCAGTCTCTGTCTCTGTCTCTGTCTCTGTCTGTGTCTCTGTCTCTGTCTCCGTCCCTGTCTTTGCCGCTGTCTCTGTCTCCGTCTCAGTCTCTGTCTCTGTCTCCGTCTCTCTCTCTGTCTCTGTTTCTGCCTCGGTCTCTGTCCGCGTATCTGTCTCTGTCTCTGTCTCCGTCCCTGTCTTTGCCGCTGTCTCTGTCTCCGTCTCAGTCTCTGTCTCTGTCTGCGTCTCTCTCTCTGTCTCTGTTTCTGCCTCGGTCTCTGTCCGCGTATCTGTCTCTGTCTCTGTCTCTGTCTCTGCCTCTGTCTCTGTCTCTGTTTCTGTCTCTGTCTCTGTCTCTGTCTCTGTCTCTGTCTCTGTCTCTGTCTCCGTCCCTGTCTTTGCCGCTGTCTCTGTCTCCGTCTCAGTCTCTGTCTCTGTCTGCGTCTCTCTCTCTGTCTCTGTTTCTGCCTCGGTCTCTGTCCGCGTATCTGTCTCTGTCTCTGTCTCTGTCTCTGCCGCTGTCTCTGTCTCCGTCCCAGTCTCTGTCTCTGTCTCCGTCTCTCTCTCTGTCTCTGTCTCTGCCTCTGTGTCTGTCCGCGGATCTGTCTCTGTCTCTGTTTCTGTCTCTGTCTCTGTCTCTGTATCTCTCTCTGTCTCTGTTTCTGTCTCCGTCTCTGTCCCTGGCTCTGTCTCTGCCTCTGTCTCCGTCTCTGTCTCTGTCTCGGTCTTTGTCTCCGTCTCTGTCTCTGCCTCTGTCTCTGTCCGCGTATCTTTCTCTGTCTCTGTCTCTGTCTCTGTCTCTGTCTCTGTCTCTGTCTCTGTCTCTGTCTCTGTCTCTGTCTCTGTCTGTGTCTCTGTCTCTGTCTCCGTCCCTGTCTCTGCCGCTGTCTCTGTCTCCGTCTCAGTCTCTGTCTCTGTCTCCGTCTCTCTCTCTGTCTCTGTCTCTGCCTCTGTCTCTGTCCGCGTATCTGTCTCTGTCTCTGTTTCTGTCTCTGTCTCTGTCGCTGTCTCCGTCTCTGTCCCTGGCTCTGTGTCTGCCTCTGTCTCCTTCTCTGTCTCTGTCTCGGTCTTTGTCTCCGTCTCTGTCTCCGTCTCTCCCTCTGTCTCTGTCTCTGCCTCTGTCTCTGTCCGCGTATCTGTCTCTGTCTCTGTTTCTGTCTCTGTCTCTGTCTCTGTCTCTGTCTCTGTCTCTGTCTCTGTCTCTGTCTCTGTCTCTGTCTCTGTCTCTGTCTCTGTCTCTGTCTCTGTCTCTGTCTCTGTCTCTGTCTGTGTCCCTGTCTCTGTCTCCGTCGCTGTCTCTGCCGCTGTCTCTGTCTCCGTCTCAGTCTCTGCCTCTGTCTCCGTCTCTCTCTCTGTCTCTGTCTCTGTCTCTGCCTCTGTCTCTGTCCGCGTATCTGTCTCTGTCTCTGTTTCTGTCTCTGTCTCTGTCGCTGTCTCTCCCTCTGTCTCTGTCTCCGTCTCTGTCCCTGGCTCTGTCTCTGCCTCTGTCTCCGTCTCTGTCTCTGTCTCGGTCCTTGTCTCCGTCTCTGTCTCCGTCTCTGTCTCTGTCTCTGTCTCTATCTCCGTCTCTGTCTCTGTATCTGTCTGTGTCTGTGTCTCTGTCTCTGCCTCTGTCGCTGTCTCTGCCTCTGTCTCTGTCCCCGTATCTGTCCCTGTCTCTGTTTCTGTCTCTGTCTCCGTCTTTGTCCCTGTCTCTGCCTCTGTCTCTGTCTCTGTCTCTGTCTCTGTCTCTGCCTCTGCCTCTGTCTCTATCTCTGTCTCTGTCTCTGTCTCTGTCTCTGTCTCTGTCTCTGTCTCTGTCTCTGTCTCTGTCTCTGTCTCTGTCTCCGTCTCTGTCTCTGTTTCTGTCTGTGTCCCTGTCTCTGTCTCCGTCCCTGTCTCTGCCGCTGTCTCTGTCTCTGTCTCCGTCTCTCTCTCTGTCTCTGTCTCTGCCTCTGTCTCTGTCCCTGGCTCTGTCTCTGCCTCTGTCTCCGTCTCTGTCTCTGTCTCGGTCTTTGTCTCCGTCTCTGTGTCTGCCTCTGTCTCTGTCCGCGTATCTTTCTCTGTCTCTGTCTCTGTCTCTGTCTCTGTCTCTGTCTCTGTCTCTGTCTCTGTCTCTGTCTCTGTCTGTGTCTCTGTCTCTGTCTCCGTCCCTGTCTCTGCCGCTGTCTCTGTCTCCGTCTCAGTCTCTGTCTCTGTCTCTGTCTCTGCCTCTGTCTCTGTCCGCGTATCTGTCTCTGTCTCTGTTTCTGTCTCTGTCTCTGTCGCTGTCTCTCCCTCTGTCTCTGTCTCCGTCTCTGTCCCTGGCTCTGTCTCTGCCTCTGTCTCCGTCTCTGTCTCTGTCTCGGTCCTTGTCTCCGTCTCTGTCTCCGTCTCTGTCTCTGTCTCTGTCTCTATCTCCGTCTCTGTCTCTGTATCTGTCTGTGTCTGTGTCTCTGTCTCTGCTTCTGTCGCTGTCTCTGCCTCTGTCTCTGTCCCCGTATCTGTCCCTGTCTCTGTTTCTGTCTCTGTCTCCGTCTTTGTCCCTGTCTCTGCCTCTGTCTCTGTCTCTGTCTCTGTCTCTGTCTCTGCCTCTGCCTCTGTCTCTATCTCTGTCTCTGTCTCTGTCTCTGTCTCTGTCTCTGTCTCTGTCTCTGTCTCCGTCTCTGTCTCTGTCTCTGTCTCTGTCTCTGTCTCTGTCTCTGTCTCCGTCTCTGTCTCTGTCTCTATCTCTGTCTCCGTCCCTGTCTCTGCCGCTGTCTCTGTCTCCGTCTCAGTCTCTGTATCTGTCTCCGTCTCTGTCTCTGTCTCTGTCTCTGTCTCTGTCTCTGTCGCTGTCTCTCCCTCAGTCTCTGTCTCTGTCTCTGTCCCTGGCTCTGTCTCTGCCTCTGTCTCCGTCTTTGTTCCTGTCTCTGCCTCTGTCTCTGTCTCCGTCTCAGTCTCTGTCTCTGTCTCCGTCTCTCTCTCTGTCTCTGTCTCTGCCTCTGTCTCTGTCTCTGTTTCTGTCTCTGTCTCTGTCTATGTCTCTGTCTCTGTCTCTGTCTCTGTATCTGTCTCTGTCTCTGTCTGTGTCCCTGTCTCTGTCTCCGTCCCTGTCTCTGCCGCTGTCTCTGTCTCCGTCTCAGTCTCTGTCTCTGTCTCCGTCTCTCTCTCTGTCTCTGTCTCTGCCTCTGTCTCTGTCCGCGTATCTGTCTCTGTCTCTGTTTCTGTCTCTGTCTCTGTCTCTGTCTCTGTCTCTGTCTCTGTCTCTGTCTCCGTCTCTGCCCCTGGCTCTGTCTCTGCCTCTGTCTCTCTCTCTGTCTCTGTCTCTGCCTCTGTCTGTGTCCCTTTCTCTGTCTCCGTCCCTGTCTCTGCCGCTGTCTCTGTCTCCGTCTCAGTCTCTGTCTCTGTCTCCGTCTCTCTCTCTGTCTCTGTCTCTGCCTCTGTCTCTGTCCGCGTATCTGTCTCTGTCTCTGTTTCTGTCTCTGTCTCTGTAGCTGTCTCTCCCTCTGTCTCTGTCTCCGCCTCTGTCCCTGGCTCTGTCTCTGCCTCTGTCTCTGTCTCTGTCTCTATCTCTGTCTCCGTCCCTGTCTCTGCCGCTGTCTCTGTCTCCGTCTCAGTCTCTGTCTCTGTCTCCGTCTCTCTCTCTGTGTCTGTCTCTGCCTCTGTCTCTGTCCGCGTATCTGTCTCTGTCTCTGTTTCTGTCTCTGTCTCTGTCTCTGTCTCTGTCTCTGTCTCTGTGTCTGTCTCTGTCTCTGTCTCTGTCGCTGTCTCTCCCTCAGTCTCTGTCTCTGTCTCTGTCTCTGTCTCTGTCTCAGTCTCTGTCTCTGTCTCTGTCTCTGTCTCTGTCTGTGTCTCTGTCTCTGTCTCCGTCCCTGTCTTTGCCGCTGTCTCTGTCTCCGTCTCAGTCTCTGTCTCTGTCTCCGTCTCTCTCTCTGTCTCTGTTTCTGCCTCGGTCTCTGTCCGCGTATCTGTCTCTGTCTCTGTCTCCGTCCCTGTCTTTGCCGCTGTCTCTGTCTCTGTCTCTGTCTCTGTCTCTGTCTGTGTCCCTGTCTCTGTCTCCGTCCCTGTCTCTGCCGCTGTCTCTGTCTCCGTCCCAGTCTCTGTCTCTGTCTCCGTCTCTCTCTCTGTCTCTGTCTCTGCCTCTGTGTCTGTCCGCGTATCTGTCTCTGTCTCTGTTTCTGTCTCTGTCTCTGTCTCTGTATCTCTCTCTGTCTCTGTCTCTGTCTCCGTCTCTGTCCCTGGCTCTGTCTCTGCCTCTGTCTCCGTCTCTGTCTCTGTCTCGGTCTTTGTCTCCGTCTCTGTCTCTGCCTCTGTCTCTATCCGCGTATCTTTCTCTGTCTCTGTCTCTGTCTCTGTCTCTGTCTCTGTCTCTGTCTGTGTCTCTGTCTCTGTCTCCGTCCCTGTCTCTGCCGCTGTCTCTGTCTCCGTCTCAGTCTCTGTCTCTGTCTCCGTCTCTCTCTCTGTCTCTGTCTCTGCCTCTGTCTCTGTCCGCGTATCTGTCTCTGTCTCTGTTTCTGTCTCTGTCTCTGTCGCTGTCTCCGTCTCTGTCCCTGGCTCTGTGTCTGCCTCTGTCTCCTTCTCTGTCTCTGTCTCGGTCTTTGTCTCCGTCTCTGTCTCCGTCTCTGTCTCTGTCTCTGTCTCTATCTCCGTCTCTGTCTCTGTATCTGTCTGTGTCTGTGTCTCTGTCTCTGTCTCTGTCGCTGTCTCTGCCTCTGTCTCTGTCCCCGTATCTGTCTCTGTCTCTGTTTCTGTCTCTGTCTCTGTCTCTGTCTCTGTCTCTATCTCCGTCTCTGTCTCTGTCTCTGTCTCTGTCTCTGTCTCTGTCTCTGTCTCTGTCTCTGTCTCTGTATCTGTCGCTGTCTCTCCCTCAGTATCTGTCTCTGTCTCTGTCCCTGGCTCTGTCTCTGTCTCTGTCTCTGTCTCCGTCTCTGTCTCTGTCTCTGTCTCTATCTGCGTCTCTGTCTCTGTCTGTGTCTCTGTCTCTGACTCTGTCTCTGTCTCTGTCTCTGTCTCTGTCCCCGTCTCTGTCTCTGTCTCCGTCTCTGTCTCTGTCTCTGTCTCTGTCTCTGTCTCTGTCTCTGTCTCCGTCTCTCTCTCTGTCTCTGTTTCTGCCTCGGTCTCTGTCCGCGTATCTGTCTCTGTCTCTGTCTCCGTCCCTGTCTTTGCCGCTGTCTCTGTCTCCGTCTCCGTCTCTGTCTCTGTCTCTGTCTCTATCTGCGTCTCTGTCTCTGTCTGTGTCTCTGTCTCCGACTCTGTCTCTGTCTCTGTCTCTGTCTCTGTCCCCGTCTCTGTCTCTGTCTCCGTCTCTGTCTCTGTCTCTGTCTCTGTCTCTGTCTCTGTCTCTGTCTCAGTCTCTGTCTCTGTCTCTGTCTCTGTCTCTGTCTCTGTCTCTGTCTCTGTCTCTGTCTGTGTCTCTGTCTCTGTCTCCGTCCCTGTCTCTGCCGCTGTCTCTGTCTCCGTCTCAGTCTCTGTCTCTGTCTCTGTCTCTGTCTGTGTCTCTGTCTCTGTCTCCGTCCCTGTCTTTGCCGCTGTCTCTGTCTCCGTCTCAGTCTCTGTCTCTGTCTCCGTCTCTCTCTCTGTCTCTGTTTCTGCCTCGGTCTCTGTCCGCGTATCTGTCTCTGTGTCTGTCTCCGTCCCTGTCTTTGCCGCTGTCTCTGTCTCTGTCTCTGTCTCTGTCTCTGTCTGTGTCCCTGTCTCTGTCTCCGTCCCTGTCTCTGCCGCTGTCTCTGTCTCCGTCCCAGTCTCTGTCTCTGTCTCCGTCTCTCTCTCTGTCTCTGTCTCTGCCTCTGTGTCTGTCCGCGTATCTGTCTCTGTCTCTGTTTCTGTCTCTGTCTCTGTCTCTGTATCTCTCTCTGTCTCTGTCTCTGTCTCCGTCTCTGTCCCTGGCTCTGTCTCTGCCTCTGTCTCCGTCTCTGTCTCTGTCTCGGTCTTTGTCTCCGTCTCTGTCTCTGCCTCTGTCTCTGTCCGCGTATCTTTCTCTGTCTCTGTCTCTGTCTCTGTCTCTGTCTCTGTCTCTGTGTCTGTCTCTGTCTCTGTCTGTGTCTCTGTCTCTGTCTCCGTCCCTGTCTCTGCCGCTGTCTCTGTCTCCGTCTCAGTCTCTGTCTCTGTCTCCGTCTCTCTCTCTGTCTCTGTCTCTGCCTCTGTCTCTGTCCGCGTATCTGTCTCTGTCTCTGTTACTGTCTCTGTCTCTGTCGCTGTCTCCGTCTCTGTCCCTGGCTCTGTGTCTGCCTCTGTCTCCTTCTCTGTCTCTGTCTCGGTCTTTGTCTCCGTCTCTGTCTCCGTCTCTGTCTCTGTCTCTGTCTCTATCTCCGTCTCTGTCTCTGTATCTGTCTGTGTCTGTGTCTCTGTCTCTGTCTCTGTCGCTGTCTCTGCCTCTGTCTCTGTCCCCGTATCTGTCTCTGTCTCTGTTTCTGTCTCTGTCTCTGTCTCTGTCTCTGTCTCTGTCTCCGTCTCTGTCTCTGTCTCTGTCTCTGTCTCTGTCTCTGTCTCTGTCTCTGTCTCTGTATCTGTCGCTGTCTCTCCCTCAGTATCTGTCTCTGTCTCTGTCCCTGGCTCTGTCTCTGTCTCTGTCTCTGTCTCCGTCTCTGTCTCTGTCTCTGTCTCTATCTGCGTCTCTGTCTCTGTCTGTGTCTCTGTCTCTGACTCTGTCTCTGTCTCTGTCTCTGTCTCTGTCCCCGTCTCTGTCTCTGTCTCCGTCTCTGTCTCTGTCTCTGTCTCTGTCTCTGGCTCTGTCTCTGTCTCCGTCTCTCTCTCTGTCTCTGTTTCTGCCTCGGTCTCTGTCCGCGTATCTGTCTCTGTCTCTGTCTCCGTCCCTGTCTTTGCCGCTGTCTCTGTCTCCGTCTCCGTCTCTGTCTCTGTCTCTGTCTCTATCTGCGTCTCTGTCTCTGTCTGTGTCTCTGTCTCTGACTCTGTCTCTGTCTCTGTCTCTGTCTCTGTCCCCGTCTCTGTCTCTGTCTCCGTCTCTGTCTCTGTCTCTGTCTCTGTCTCTGTCTCTGTCTCAGTCTCTGTCTCTGTCTCTGTCTCTGTCTCTGTCTCTGTCTCTGTCTCTGTCTGTGTCTCTGTCTCTGTCTCCGTCCCTGTCTCTGCCGCTGTCTCTGTCTCCGTCTCAGTCTCTGTCTCTGTCTCCGTCTCTCTCTCTGTCTCTGTCTCTGCCTCTGTCTCTGTCCGCGTATCTGTCTCTGTCTCTGTTTCTGTCTCTGTCTCTGTCGCTGTCTCTCCCTCTGTCTCTGTCTCCGTCTCTGTCCCTGGCTCTGTCTCTGCCTCTGTCTCTGTCTCTGTCTCTATCTCTGTCTCCGTCCCTGTCTCTGCCGCTGTCTCTGTCTCCGTCTCAGTCTCTGTCTCTGTCTCCGTCTCTCTCTCTGTGTCTGTCTCTGCCTCTGTCTCTGTCCGCGTATCTGTCTCTGTCTCTGTTTCTGTCTCTGTCTCTGTCTCTGTCTCTGTGTCTGTCTCTGTCTCTGTCTCTGTCGCTGTCTCTCCCTCAGTCTCTGTCTCTGTCTCTGTCCCTGTCTCTGTCTCTGTCTCAGTCTCTGTCTCTGTCTCTGTCTCTGTCTGTGACTCTGTCTCTGTCTCCGTCCCTGTCTTTGCCGCTGTCTCTGTCTCCGTCTCAGTCACTGTCTCTGTCTCCGTCTCTCTCTCTGTCTCTGTTTCTGCCTCGGTCTCTGTCCGCGTATCTGTCTCTGTCTCTGTCTCTGTCTCTGCCTCTGTCGCTGTCTCTGTCTCTGTCTCTGTCTCTGTCTCTGTCTCTGTCTCTGTCTCTGTCTCTGTCTCTGTCTCTGTCTCTGTCTCTGTCTCTGTCTCTGTCTCTGTCTGTGTCTCTGTCTCTGTCTCCGTCCCTGTCTCTGCCGCTGTCTCTGTCTCCGTCTCAGTCTCTGTCTCTGTCTCCGTCTCTCTCTCTGTCTCTGTCTCTGCCTCTGTCTCTGTCCGCGTATCTGTCTCTGTCTCTGTTTCTGTCTCTGTCTCTGTCGCTGTCTCCGTCTCTGTCCCTGGCTCTGTGTCTGCTTCTGTCTCCTTCTCTGTCTCTGTCTCGGTCTTTGTCTCCGTCTCTGTCTCCGGCTCTGTCTCTGTCTCTGTCTCTATCTCCGTCTCTGTCTCTGTATCTGTCTGTGTCTGTGTCTCTGTCTCTGTCTCTGTCGCTGTCTCTGCCTCTGTCTCTGTCCCCGTATCTGTCTCTGTCTCTGTTTCTGTCTCTGTCTCTGTCTCTGTCTCTGTCTCTGTCTCCGTCTCTGTCTCGGTCTTTGTCTCCGTCTCTGTGTCTGCCTCTGTCTCTGTCCGCGTATCTTTCTCTGTCTCTGTCTCTGTCTCTGTCTCTGTCTCTGTCTCTGTCTCTGCCTCCGTCTCTGTCTCTGTCCCTGTCTCTGTCTCTGTCTCAGTCTCAGTCTCTGTCTCTGTCTCTGTCTCTGTCTCTGTCTCTGTCTCTGTCTCTGTCTGTGTCTCTGTCTCTGTCTCCGTCCCTGTCTCTGCCGCTGTCTCTGTCTCCGTCTCAGAGTCTGTCTCTGTCTCCGTCTCTCTCTCTGTCTCTGTCTCTGCCTCTGTCTCTGTCCGCGTATCTGTCTCTGTCTCTGTTTCTGTCTCTGTCTCTGTCTCTGTCTCTGTCTCTGTCTCTGTCTCTGTCTCTGTCTCTGTCTCTGTCTCTGTCTCTGTCTCTGTCTCTGTCTGTGTCCCTGTCTCTGTCTCCGTCCCTGTCTCTGCCGCTGTCTCTGTCTCCGTCTCAGTCTCTGCCTCTGTCTCCGTCTCTCTCTCTGTCTCTGTCTCTGTCTCTGCCTCTGTCTCTGTCCGCGTATCTGTCTCTGTCTCTGTTTCTGTCTCTGTCTCTGTCGCTGTCTCTCCCTCTGTCTCTGTCTCCGTCTCTGTCCCTGGCTCTGTCTCTGCCTCTGTCTCCGTCTCTGTCTCTGTCTCGGTCCTTGTCTCCGTCTCTGTCTCCGTCTCTGTCTCTGTCTCTGTCTCTATCTCCGTCTCTGTCTCTGTATCTGTCTGTGTCTGTGTCTCTGTCTCTGCCTCTGTCGCTGTCTCTGCCTCTGTCTCTGTCCCCGTATCTGTCCCTGTCTCTGTTTCTGTCTCTGTCTCCGTCTTTGTCCCTGTCTCTGCCTCTTTCTCTGTCTCTGTCTCTGTCTCTGTCTCTGCCTCTGCCTCTGTCTCTATCTCTGTCTCTGTCTCTGTCTCTGTCTCTGTCTCTGTCTCTGTCTCTGTCTCTGTCTCTGTCTCTGTCTCTGTCTCTGTCTCTGTCTCTGTCTCTGTCTCTGTCTCTGTCTCTGTCTGTGTCTCTGTCTCTGTCTCTGTCTGTGTCTGTGTCCCTGTCTCTGTCTCCGTCCCTGTCTCTGCCGCTGTCGCTGTCTCTCCCTCTGTCTCTGTCTCTGTCTCTGTCTCTGTCTCCGTCTCTGTCCCTGGCTCTGTCTCTGCCTCTGTCTCCGTCTCTGTCTCTGTCTCGGTCCTTGTCTCCGTCTCTGTCTCTGTCTCTGTCTCTGTCTCTATGTCTGTCACTGTCTCTGTCTCTTTCTCTGTCTCTGTCTCTGTCTCTGTCTCTGTCTCTGTCTCTGTCTCTGTCTCTGTCTCTGTCTCTGTCTCTGTCTCTGTCTGTGACTCTGTCTCTGTCTCCGTCCCTGTCTCTGCCGCTGTCTCTGTCTCCGTCTCAGTCTCTGTCTCTGTCTCCGTCTCTCTCTCTGTCTCTGTCTCTGCCCCTGTCTCTGTCCGCGTATCTGTCTCTGTCTCTGTTTCTGTCTCTGTCTCTGTCTCTGTCTCTGTCTCTGTCTCTGTCTCTGTCTCTGTCTCTGTCTCTGTCTCTGTCTCTATCTCTGTCTCTGTCTCTGTCTCTGTCTCTGTCTGTGTCCCTGTCTCTGTCTCCGTCCCTGTCTCTGCCGCTGTCTCTGTCTCTGTCTCCGTCTCTCTCTCTGTCTCTGTCTCTGCCTCTGTCTCTGTCCGCGTATCTGTCTCTGTCACCGTATCTGTCCCTGTCTCTGTTTCTGTCTCTGTCTCTGTCTCTGTCTCTGTCTCTGTCTCTGTCTCTGTCTCCGTCTCTGTCTCTGTCTCTGTCTCTGTCTCTGTCTCTGTCGCTGTCTCTCCCTCAGTCTCTGTCTCTGTCTCTGTCCCTGGCTCTGTCTCTGCCTCTGTCTCCGTCTTTGTTCCTGTCTCTGCCTCTGTCTCTGTCTCTGTCTCTGTCTCTGCCTCTGCCTCTGCCTCTGTCTCTATCTCTGTCTCTGTCTCTGTCTCTGTCTCCGTCCCTGTCTTTGCCGCTGTCTCTGTCTCCGTCTCAGTCTCTGTCTCTGTCTGAGTCTCTCTCTCTGTCTCTGTTTCTGCCTCGGTCTCTGTCCGCGTATCTGTCTCTGTCTCTGTCTCTCTCTCTGCCTCTGTATCTGTCTCTGTTTCTGTCTCTGTCTCTGTCTCTGTCTCTGTCTCTGTCTCTGTCTCTGTCTCTGTCTCTGTCTCTGTCTCTGTCTCTGTCTCTGTCTCTGTCTCTGTCTCTGTCTGTGTCCCTGTCTCTGTCTCCGTCCCTGTCTCTGCCGCTGTCTCTGTCTCCGTCTCAGTCTCTGTCTCTGTCTCCGTCTCTCTCTCTGTCTCTGTCTCTGCCTCTGTGTCTGTCCGCGAATCTGTCTCTGTCTCTGTTTCTGTCTCTGTCTCTGTATCTCTCTCTGTCTCTGTCTCTGTCTCCGTCTCTGTCCCTGGCTCTGTCTCTGCCTCTGTCTCCGTCTCTGTCTCTGTCTCGGTCTTTGTCTCCGTCTCTGTGTCTGCCTCTGTCTCTGTCCGCGTATCTTTCTCTGTCTCTGTCTCTGTCTCTGTCTCTGTCTCTGTCTCTGTCTCTGTCTCTGTCTGTGTCTCTGTCTCTGTCTCCGTCCCTGTCTCTGCCGCTGTCTCTGTCTCCGTCTCAGTCTCTGTCTCTGTCTCCGTCTCTCTCTCTGTCTCTGTCTCTGCCTCTGTCTCTGTCCGCGTATCTGTCTCTGTCTCTGTTTCTGTCTCTGTCTCTGTCGCTGTCTCCGTCTCTGTCCCTGGCTCTGTGTCTGCTTCTGTCTCCTTCTCTGTCTCTGTCTCGGTCTTTGTCTCCGTCTCTGTCTCCGTCTCTGTCTCTGTCTCTGTCTCTATCTCCGTCTCTGTCTCTGTATCTGTCTGTGTCTGTGTCTCTGTCTCTGTCTCTGTCGCTGTCTCTGCCTCTGTCTCTGTCCCCGTATCTGTCTCTGTCTCTGTTTCTGTCTCTGTCTCTGTCTCTGTCTCTGTCTCTGTCTCTGTCTCCGTCTCTGTCTCGGTCTTTGTCTCCGTCTCTGTGTCTGCCTCTGTCTCTGTCCGCGTATCTTTCTCTGTCTCTGTCTCTGTCTCTGTCTCTGTCTCTGTCTCTGTCTCTGCCTCCGTCTCTGTCTCTGTCCCTGTCTCTGTCTCTGTCTCAGTCTCAGTCTCTGTCTCTGTCTCTGCCTCTGTCTCTGTCTCTGTCTCTGTCTCTGTCTCTGTCTGTGTCTCTGTCTCTGTCTCTGTCTCTGTCTCTGTCTCTGCCTCTGCCTCTGCCTCTGTCTCTATCTCTGTCTCTGTCTCTGCCTCTGTCTCCGTCTCTGTCTCTGTCTCGGTCTTTGTCTCCGTCTCTGTTTCTGCCTCTGTCTCTGTCTCTGTCTCTGTCTCTGTCTCTGTCTCTGTCTCTGTCTCTGTCTCTGTCTCTGTCTCTGTCTCTGTCTCTGTCTCTGTCTCTGTCTCTGTCTCTGTCTCTGTCTCTGTCTCTGTCTCTGTCTCTGTCTCTGTCTCCGTCTCTGTCTCTGTCTCTGTCTCTGTCTCTATGTCTGTCACTGTCTCTGTCTCTTTCTCTGTCTCTGTCTCTGTCTCTGTCTCCGTCTCTGTCTCTGTCTCTATCTCTGTCTCAGTCTCAGTCTCTGTCTCTGTCTCTGTCTCTGTCTCTGTCTCTGTCTCTGTCTCTGTCTCTGTCTCTGTCTCTGTCTCTGTCTCTGTCTCTGTCTGTGACTCTGTCTCTGTCTCCGTCCCTGTCTCTGCCGCTGTCTCTGTCTCCGTCTCAGTCTCTGTCTCTGTCTCCGTCTCTCTCTCTGTCTCCGTCTCTGCCCCTGTCTCTGTCCGCGTATCTGTCTCTGTCTCTGTTTCTGTCTCTGTCTCTGTCTCTGTCTCTGTCTCTGTCTCTGTCTCTGTCTCTGTCTCTGTCTCTGTCTCTGTCTCTGTCTCTGTCTGTGTCCCTGTCTCTGTCTCCGTCCCTGTCTCTGCCGCTGTCTCTGTCTCTGTCTCCGTCTCTCTCTCTGTCTCTGTCTCTGCCTCTGTCTCTGTCCGCGTATCTGTCTCTGTCACCGTATCTGTCCCTGTCTCTGTTTCTGTCTCTGTCTCTGTCTCTGTCTCTGTCTCTGTCTCTGTCTCTGTCTCTGTCTCCGTCTCTATCTCTGTCTCTGTCTCTGTCTCTGTCTCTGTCGCTGTCTCTCCCTCAGTCTCTGTCTCTGTCTCTGTCCCTGGCTCTGTCTCTGCCTCTGTCTCCGTCTTTGTTCCTGTCTCTGCCTCTGTCTCTGTCTCTGTCTCTGTCTCTGCCTCTACCTCTGCCTCTGTCTCTATCTCTGTCTCTGTCTCTGTCTCTGTCTCCGTCCCTGTCTTTGCCGCTGTCTCTGTCTCCGTCTCAGTCTCTGTCTCTGTCTGCGTCTCTCTCTCTGTCTCTGTTTCTGTCTCGGTCTCTGTCCGCGTATCTGTCTCTGTCTCTGTCTCTCTCTCTGCCTCTGTCTCTGTCTCTGTTTCTGTCTCTGTCTCTGTCTCTGTCTCTGTCTCTGTCTCTGTCTCTGTCTCTGTCTCTGTCTCTGTCTCTGTCTCTGTCTCTGTCTCTGTCTCTGTCTCTGTCTCTGTCTCTGTCTGTGTCCCTGTCTCTGTCTCCGTCCCTGTCTCTGCCGCTGTCTCTGTCTCCGTCTCAGTCTCTGTCTCTGTCTCCGTCTCTCTCTCTGTCTCTGTCTCTGCCTCTGTGTCTGTCCGCGTATCTGTCTCTGTCTCTGTTTCTGTCTCTGTCTCTGTATCTCTCTCTGTCTCTGTCTCTGTCTCCGTCTCTGTCCCTGGCTCTGTCTCTGCCTCTGTCTCCGTCTCTGTCTCTGTCTCGGTCTTTGTCTCCGTCTCTGTGTCTGCCTCTGTCTCTGTCCGCGTATCTTTCTCTGTCTCTGTCTCTGTCTCTGTCTCTGTCTCTGTCTCTGTCTCTGTCTCTGTCTGTGTCTCTGTCTCTGTCTCCGTCCCTGTCTCTGCCGCTGTCTCTGTCTCCGTCTCAGTCTCTGTCTCTGTCTCCGTCTCTCTCTCTGTCTCTGTCTCTGCCTCTGTCTCTGTCCGCGTATCTGTCTCTGTCTCTGTTTCTGTCTCTGTCTCTGTCGCTGTCTCCGTCTCTGTCCCTGGCTCTGTGTCTGCTTCTGTCTCCTTCTCTGTCTCTGTCTCGGTCTTTGTCTCCGCCTCTGTCTCCGTCTCTGTCTCTGTCTCTGTCTCTATCTCCGTCTCTGTCTCTGTATCTGTCTGTGTCTGTGTCTCTGTCTCTGTCTCTGTCGCTGTCTCTGCCTCTGTCTCTGTCCCCGTATCTGTCTCTGTCTCTGTTTCTCTCTCTGTCTCTGACTCTGTCTCTGTCTCTGTCTCTGTCTCTGTCTCTGTCTCTGTCTGTGTCCCTGTCTCTGTCTCCGTCCCTGTCTCTGCCGCTGTCTCTGTCTCCGTCTCAGTCTCTGTCTCTGTCTCCGTCTCTCTCTCTGTCTCTGTCTCTGCCTCTGTCTCTGTCCGCGTATCTGTCTCTGTCTCTGTTTCTGTCTCTGTCTCTGTCTCTGTCTCTGTCTCTGTCTCTGTCTCTGTCCCTGGCTCTGTCTCTGCCTCTGTCTCCGTATCTGTCTCTGTCTCTGTCTCTGTCTCTGTCTCTGTCTCTGTCTCTGTCTCTGTCTCTGTCTCTATGTCTGTCTCTGTCTCTGTCTCTTTCTCTGTCTCTGTCTCCGTCCCTGTCTCTGCCGCTGTCTCTGTCTCTGTCTCCGTCTCTCTCTCTGTCTCTGTCTCTGTCTCTGTCTCTGTCCGCGTATCTGTCTCTGTCACCGTATCTGTCCCTGTCTCTGTTTCTGTCTCTGTCTCCGTCCCTGTCTCTGCCGCTGTCTCTGTCTCCGTCTCAGTCTCTGCCTCTGTCTCCGTCTCTCTCTCTGTCTCTGTCTCTGTCTCTGCCTCTGTCTCTGTCCGCGTATCTGTCTCTGTATCTGTTTCTGTCTCTGTCTCTGTCGCTGTCTCTCCCTCTGTCTCTGTCTCCGTCTCTGTCCCTGGCTCTGTCTCTGCCTCTGTCTCCGTCTCTGTCTCTGTCTCGGTCCTTGTCTCCGTCTCTGTCTCCGTCTCTGTCTCTGTCTCTGTCTCTATCTCCGTCTCTGTCTCTGTATCTGTCTGTGTCTGTGTCTCTGTCTCTGCCTCTGTCGCTGTCTCTGCCTCTGTCTCTGTCCCCGTATCTGTCCCTGTCTCTGTTTCAGTCTCTGTCTCCGTCTTTGTCCCTGTCTCTGCCTCTGTCTCTGTCTCTGTCTCTGTCTCTGTCTCTGCCTCTGCCTCTGTCACTATCTCTGTCTCTGTCTCTGTCTCTGTCTCTGTCTCTGTCTCTGTCTCTGTCTCTGTCTCTGTCTCTGTCTCTGTCTCTGTCTCTGTCTCTGTCTCTGTCTCTGTCTCTGTCTGTGTCTCTGTCTCTGTCTCTGTCTGTGTCTGTGTCCCTGTCTCTGTCTCCGTCCCTGTCTCTGCCGCTGTCGCTGTCTCTCCCTCTGTCTCTGTCTCTGTCTCTGTCGCTGGCTCTGTCTCTGCCTCTGTCTCCGTATCTGTCTCTGTCTCTGTCTCTGTCTCTGTCTCTGTCTCTGTCTCTGTCTCTGTCTCTGCCTCTATGTCTGTCACTGTCTCTGTCTCTTTCTCTGTCTCTGTCTCTGTCTCTGTCTCAGTCTCTGCCTCTGTCTCCGTCTCTCTCTCTGTCTCTGTCTCTGTCTCTGCCTCTGTCTCTGTCCGCGTATCTGTCTCTGTCTCTGTTTCTGTCTCTGTCTCTGTCTATGTCTCTGTCTCTGTCTCTGTCTCTGTCTCTGTCTCTGTCTCTGTCTGTGTCCCTGTCTCTGTCTCCGTCCCTGTCTCTGCCGCTGTCTCTGTCTCCGTCTCAGTCTCTGTCTCTGTCTCCGTCTCTCTCTCTGTCTCTGTCTCTGCCTCTGTCTCTGTCCGCGTATCTGTCTCTGTCTCAGTTTCTGTCTCTGTCTCTGTCTCTGTCTCTGTCTCTGTCTCTGTCCCTGGCTCTGTCTCTGCCTCTGTCTCCGTATCTGTCTCTGTCTCTGTCTCTGTCTCTGTCTCTGTCTCTGTCTCTGTCTCTATGTCTGTCTCTGTCTCTGTCTCTTTCTCTGTCTCTGTCTCTGTCTCTGTCTCTGTCTCTGTCTCTGTCTCTGCCTCCGTCTCTGTCTCTGTCCCTGTCTCTGTCTCTGTCTCAGTCTCAGTCTCTGTCTCTGTCTCTGTCTCTGTCTCTGTCTCTGTCTCTGTCTCTGTCTGTGTCTCTGTCCCTGTCTCCGTCCCTGTCTCTGCCGCTGTCTCTGTCTCCGTCTCAGTCTCTGTCTCTGTCTCCGTCTCTCTCTCTGTCTCTGTCTCTGCCTCTGTCTCTGTCCGCGTATCTGTCTCTGTCTCTGTTTCTGTCTCTGTCTCTGTCTCTGTCTCTGTCTCTGTCTCTGTCTCTGTCTCTGTCTCTGTCTCTGTCTCTGTCTCTGTCTCTGTCTCTGTCTCTGTCTCTGTCTCTGTCTCTGTCTCTGTCTCTGTCTCTGTCTCTGTCTCTGTCTCTGTCTCTGTCTGTGTCCCTGTCTCTGTCTCCGTCCCTGTCTCTGCCGCTGTCTCTGTCTCCGTCTCAGTCTCTGCCTCTGTCTCCGTCTCTCTCTCTGTCTCTGTCTCTGTCTCTGCCTCTGTCTCTGTCCGCGTATCTGTCTCTGTCTCTGTTTCTGTCTCTGTCTCTGTCTCTGTCTCTGTCTCTGTCTCTGTCTCTGTCTCTGTCTCTGTCTCTGTCTCTGTCTCTGTCTCTGTCTCTGTCTCTGTCTCTGTCTCTGTCTCTGTCTCTGTCTCTGTCTCCGTCTCTGTCTCTGTCTCTGTCTCTATCTCCGTCTCTGTCTCTGTATCTGTCTGTGTCTGTGTCTCTGTCTCTGCCTCTGTCGCTGTCTCTGCCTCTGTCTCTGTCCCCGTATCTGTCCCTGTCTCTGTTTCTGTCTCTGTCTCCGTCTTTGTCCCTGTCTCTGCCTCTGTCTCTGTCTCTGTCTCTGTCTCTGTCTCTGCCTCTGCCTCTGTCTCTATCTCTGTCTCTGTCTCTGTCTCTGTCTCTGTCTCTGTCTCTGTCTCTGTCTCTCTCTCTGCCTCTGTCTCTGTCTCTGTTTCTGTCTCTGTCTCTGTCTCTGTCTCTGTCTCTGTCTCTGTCTCTGTCTCTGTCTCTGTCTCTGTCTCTGTCTCTGTCTCTGTCTCTGTCTCTGTCTCTGTCTCTGTCTCTGTCTCTGTCTCTGTCTCTGTCTGTGTCCCTGTCTCTGTCTCCGTCCCTGTCTCTGCCGCTGTCTCTGTCTCCGTCTCAGTCTCTGTCTCTGTCTCCGTCTCTCTCTCTGTCTCTGTCTCTGCCTCTGTGTCTGTCCGCGTATCTGTCTCTGTCTCTGTTTCTGTCTCTGTCTCTGTATCTCTCTCTGTCTCTGTCTCTGTCTCCGTCTCTGTCCCTGGCTCTGTCTCTGCCTCTGTCTCCGTCTCTGTCTCTGTCTCGGTCTTTGTCTCCGTCTCTGTGTCTGCCTCTGTCTCTGTCCGCGTATCTTTCTCTGTCTCTGTCTCTGTCTCTGTCTCTGTCTCTGTCTCTGTCTCTGTCTCTGTCTGTGTCTCTGTCTCTGTCTCTATCTCCGTCTCTGTCTCTGTATCTGTCTGTGTCTGTGTCTCTGTCTCTGCCTCTGTCGCTGTCTCTGCCTCTGTCTCTGTCCCCGTATCTGTCCCTGTCTCTGTTTCTGTCTCTGTCTCCGTCTTTGTCCCTGTCTCTGCCTCTGTCTCTGTCTCTGTTTCTGTCTCTGTCTCTGTCTCTGTCTCTGTCTCTGTCTCTGTCTCTGTCTCTGTCTCTGTCTCTGTCTCTGTCTCTGTCTCTGTCTCTGTCTCTGTCTCTGTCTCTGTCTCTGTCTCTGTCTCTGTCTCTGTCTCTGTCTCTGTCTCTGTCTCTGTCTGTGTCCCTGTCTCTGTCTCCGTCCCTGTCTCTGCCGCTGTCTCTGTCTCCGTCTCAGTCTCTGCCTCTGTCTCCGTCTCTCTCTCTGTCTCTGTCTCTGTCTCTGCCTCTGTCTCTGTCCGCGTATCTGTCTCTGTCTCTGTTTCTGTCTCTGTCTCTGTCTCTGTCTCTGTCTCTGTCTCTGTCTCTGTCTCTGTCTCTGTCTCTGTCTCTGTCTCTGTCTCTGTCTCTGTCTCTGTCTCTGTCTCTGTCTCTGTCTCTGTCTCTGTCTCCGTCTCTGTCTCTGTCTCTGTCTCTATCTCCGTCTCTGTCTCTGTATCTGTCTGTGTCTGTGTCTCTGTCTCTGCCTCTGTCGCTGTCTCTGCCTCTGTCTCTGTCCCCGTATCTGTCCCTGTCTCTGTTTCTGTCTCTGTCTCCGTCTTTGTCCCTGTCTCTGCCTCTGTCTCTGTCTCTGTCTCTGTCTCTGTCTCTGCCTCTGCCTCTGTCTCTGTCCGCGTATCTGTCTCTGTCTCTGTTTCTGTCTCTGTCTCTGTCGCTGTCTCCGTCTCTGTCCCTGGCTCTGTGTCTGCTTCTGTCTCCTTCTCTGTCTCTGTCTCGGTCTTTGTCTCCGTCTCTGTCTCCGTCTCTGTCTCTGTCTCTGTCTCTATCTCCGTCTCTGTCTCTGTATCTGTCTGTGTCTGTGTCTCTGTCTCTGTCTCTGTCGCTGTCTCTGCCTCTGTCTCTGTCCCCGTATCTGTCTCTGTCTCTGTTTCTGTCTCTGTCTCTGTCTCTGTCTCTGTCTCTGTCTCTGTCTCCGTCTCTGTCTCGGTCTTTGTCTCCGTCTCTGTGTCTGCCTCTGTCTCTGTCCGCGTATCTTTCTCTGTCTCTGTCTCTGTCTCTGTCTCTGTCTCTGTCTCTGTCTCTGCCTCCGTCTCTGTCTCTGTCCCTGTCTCTGTCTCTGTCTCAGTCTCAGTCTCTGTCTCTGTCTCTGCCTCTGTCTCTGTCTCTGTCTCTGTCTCTGTCTCTGTCTGTGTCTCTGTCTCTGTCTCTGTCTCTGTCTCTGTCTCTGCCTCTGCCTCTGCCTCTGTCTCTATCTCTGTCTCTGTCTCTGCCTCTGTCTCCGTCTCTGTCTCTGTCTCGGTCTTTGTCTCCGTCTCTGTTTCTGCCTCTGTCTCTGTCTCTGTCTCTGTCTCTGTCTCTGTCTCTGTCTCTGTCTCTGTCTCTGTCTCTGTCTCTGTCTCTGTCTCTGTCTCTGTCTCTGTCTCTGTCTCTGTCTCTGTCTCTGTCTCTGTCTCTGTCTCTGTCGCTGTCTCACCCTCTGTCTCCGTCTCTGTCTCTGTCTGTGTCTCTGTCTCTGACTCTGTCTCTGTCTCTGTCTCTGTCTCTGTCTCTGTCTCTGTCTCTGTCTCTGTCTGTGTCTCTGTCTCTGACTCTGTCTCTGTCTCTGTCTCTGTATCTGTCTCTGTCTCTGTCTCTGTCTGTGTCTCTGTCTCTGTCTCCGTCCCTGTCTTTGCCGCTGTCTCTGTCTCCGTCTCAGTCTCTGTCTCTGTCTCCGTCTCTCTCTCTGTCTCTGTTTCTGCCTCGGTCTCTGTCCGCGTATCTGTCTCTGTCTCTGTCTCCGTCCCTGTCTTTGCCGCTGTCTCTGTCTCCGTCTCAGTCTCTGTCTCTGTCTGCGTCTCTCTCTCTGTCTCTGTTTCTGCCTCGGTCTCTGTCCGCGTATCTGTCTCTGTCTCTGTCTCTCTCTCTGCCTCTGTCTCTGTCTCTGTTTCTGTCTCTGTCTCTGTCTCTGTCTCTGTCTCTGTCTCTGTCTCTGTCTCTGTCTCTGTCTCTGTCTCTGTCTCTGTCTCTGTCTCTGTCTCTGTCTCTGTCTCTGTCTCTGTCTCTGTCTCTGTCTGTGTCCCTGTCTCTGTCTCCGTCCCTGTCTCTGCCGCTGTCTCTGTCTCCGTCTCAGTCTCTGCCTCTGTCTCCGTCTCTCTCTCTGTCTCTGTCTCTGTCTCTGCCTCTGTCTCTGTCCGCGTATCTGTCTCTGTCTCTGTTTCTGTCTCTGTCTCTGTCTCTGTCTCTGTCTCTGTCTCTGTCTCTGTCTCTGTCTCTGTCTCTGTCTCTGTCTCTGTCTCTGTCTCTGTCTCTGTCTCTGTCTCTGTCTCTGTCTCTGTCTCTGTCTCTGTCTCCGTCTCTGTCTCTGTCTCTGTCTCTATCTCCGTCTCTGTCTCTGTATCTGTCTGTGTCTGTGTCTCTGTCTCTGCCTCTGTCGCTGTCTCTGCCTCTGTCTCTGTCCCCGTATCTGTCCCTGTCTCTGTTTCTGTCTCTGTCTCCGTCTTTGTCCCTGTCTCTGCCTCTGTCTCTGTCTCTGTCTCTGTCTCTGTCTCTGCCTCTGCCTCTGTCTCTATCTCTGTCTCTGTCTCTGTCTCTGTCTCTGTCTCTGTCTCTGTCTCTGTCTCTCTCTCTGCCTCTGTCTCTGTCTCTGTTTCTGTCTCTGTCTCTGTCTCTGTCTCTGTCTCTGTCTCTGTCTCTGTCTCTGTCTCTGTCTCTGTCTCTGTCTCTGTCTCTGTCTCTGTCTCTGTCTCTGTCTCTGTCTCTGTCTCTGTCTGTGTCCCTGTCTCTGTCTCCGTCCCTGTCTCTGCCGCTGTCTCTGTCTCCGTCTCAGTCTCTGTCTCTGTCTCCGTCTCTCTCTCTGTCTCTGTCTCTGCCTCTGTGTCTGTCCGCGTATCTGTCTCTGTCTCTGTTTCTGTCTCTGTCTCTGTATCTCTCTCTGTCTCTGTCTCTGTCTCCGTCTCTGTCCCTGGCTCTGTCTCTGCCTCTGTCTCCGTCTCTGTCTCTGTCTCGGTCTTTGTCTCCGTCTCTGTGTCTGCCTCTGTCTCTGTCCGCGTATCTTTCTCTGTCTCTGTCTCTGTCTCTGTCTCTGTCTCTGTCTCTGTCTCTGTCTCTGTCTGTGTCTCTGTCTCTGTCTCTATCTCCGTCTCTGTCTCTGTATCTGTCTGTGTCTGTGTCTCTGTCTCTGCCTCTGTCGCTGTCTCTGCCTCTGTCTCTGTCCCCGTATCTGTCCCTGTCTCTGTTTCTGTCTCTGTCTCCGTCTTTGTCCCTGTCTCTGCCTCTGTCTCTGTCTCTGTTTCTGTCTCTGTCTCTGTCTCTGTCTCTGTCTCTGTCTCTGTCTCTGCCTCTGTCTCTGTCCGCGTATCTGTCTCTGTCTCTGTTTCTGTCTCTGTCTCTGTCTCTGTCTCTGTCTCTGTCTCTGTCTCTGTCTCTGTCTCTGTCTCTGTCTCTGTCTCTGTCTCTGTCTCTGTCTCTGTCTCTGTCTCTGTCTCTGTCTCTGTCTCTGTCTCCGTCTCTGTCTCTGTCTCTGTCTCTATCTCCGTCTCTGTCTCTGTATCTGTCTGTGTCTGTGTCTCTGTCTCTGCCTCTGTCGCTGTCTCTGCCTCTGTCTCTGTCCCCGTATCTGTCCCTGTCTCTGTTTCTGTCTCTGTCTCCGTCTTTGTCCCTGTCTCTGCCTCTGTCTCTGTCTCTGTCTCTGTCTCTGTCTCTGCCTCTGCCTCTGTCTCTATCTCTGTCTCTGTCTCTGTCTCTGTCTCTGTCTCTGTCTCTGTCTCTGTCTCTCTCTCTGCCTCTGTCTCTGTCTCTGTTTCTGTCTCTGTCTCTGTCTCTGTCTCTGTCTCTGTCTCTGTCTCTGTCTCTGTCTCTGTCTCTGTCTCTGTCTCTGTCTCTGTCTCTGTCTCTGTCTCTGTCTCTGTCTCTGTCTCTGTCTGTGTCCCTGTCTCTGTCTCCGTCCCTGTCTCTGCCGCTGTCTCTGTCTCCGTCTCAGTCTCTGTCTCTGTCTCCGTCTCTCTCTCT
Source organism: Megachile willughbiella (assembly GCA_945859595.2). NCBI lineage: Eukaryota > Metazoa > Arthropoda > Insecta > Hymenoptera > Megachilidae > Megachile > Megachile willughbiella. Next base: position 456,459 of record CAMAOD020000004.1, on the reverse strand, counting down.
GTCTCTGTCTCTGCCTCTGTGTCTGTCCGCGTATCTGTCTCTGTCTCTGTTTCTGTCTCTGTCTCTGTATCTCTCTCTGTCTCTGTCTCTGTCTCCGTCTCTGTCCCTGGCTCTGTCTCTGCCTCTGTCTCCGTCTCTGTCTCTGTCTCGGTCTTTGTCTCCGTCTCTGTGTCTGCCTCTGTCTCTGTCCGCGTATCTTTCTCTGTCTCTGTCTCTGTCTCTGTCTCTGTCTCTGTCTCTGTCTCTGTCTCTGTCTGTGTCTCTGTCTCTGTCTCTATCTCCGTCTCTGTCTCTGTATCTGTCTGTGTCTGTGTCTCTGTCTCTGCCTCTGTCGCTGTCTCTGCCTCTGTCTCTGTCCCCGTATCTGTCCCTGTCTCTGTTTCTGTCTCTGTCTCCGTCTTTGTCCCTGTCTCTGCCTCTGTCTCTGTCTCTGTTTCTGTCTCTGTCTCTGTCTCTGTCTCTGTCTCTGTCTCTGTCTCTGTCTCTGTCTCTGTCTCTGTCTCTGTCTCTGTCTCTGTCTCTGTCTCTGTCTCTGTCTCTGTCTCTGTCTCTGTCTCTGTCTCTGTCTCTGTCTCTGTCTCTGTCTGTGTCCCTGTCTCTGTCTCCGTCCCTGTCTCTGCCGCTGTCTCTGTCTCCGTCTCAGTCTCTGCCTCTGTCTCCGTCTCTCTCTCTGTCTCTGTCTCTGTCTCTGCCTCTGTCTCTGTCCGCGTATCTGTCTCTGTCTCTGTTTCTGTCTCTGTCTCTGTCTCTGTCTCTGTCTCTGTCTCTGTCTCTGTCTCTGTCTCTGTCTCTGTCTCTGTCTCTGTCTCTGTCTCTGTCTCTGTCTCTGTCTCTGTCTCTGTCTCTGTCTCCGTCTCTGTCTCTGTCTCTGTCTCTATCTCCGTCTCTGTCTCTGTATCTGTCTGTGTCTGTGTCTCTGTCTCTGCCTCTGTCGCTGTCTCTGCCTCTGTCTCTGTCCCCGTATCTGTCCCTGTCTCTGTTTCTGTCTCTGTCTCCGTCTTTGTCCCTGTCTCTGCCTCTGTCTCTGTCTCTGTCTCTGTCTCTGTCTCTGTCTCTGCCTCTGCCTCTGTCTCTATCTCTGTCTCTGTCTCTGTCTCTGTCTCTGTCTCTGTCTCTGTCTCTGTCTCTCTCTCTGCCTCTGTCTCTGTCTCTGTTTCTGTCTCTGTCTCTGTCTCTGTCTCTGTCTCTGTCTCTGTCTCTGTCTCTGTCTCTGTCTCTGTCTCTGTCTCTGTCTCTGTCTCTGTCTCTGTCTCTGTCTCTGTCTCTGTCTCTGTCTGTGTCCCTGTCTCTGTCTCCGTCCCTGTCTCTGCCGCTGTCTCTGTCTCCGTCTCAGTCTCTGTCTCTGTCTCCGTCTCTCTCTCTGTCTCTGTCTCTGCCTCTGTGTCTGTCCGCGTATCTGTCTCTGTCTCTGTTTCTGTCTCTGTCTCTGTATCTCTCTCTGTCTCTGTCTCTGTCTCCGTCTCTGTCCCTGGCTCTGTCTCTGCCTCTGTCTCCGTCTCTGTCTCTGTCTCGGTCTTTGTCTCCGTCTCTGTGTCTGCCTCTGTCTCTGTCCGCGTATCTTTCTCTGTCTCTGTCTCTGTCTCTGTCTCTGTCTCTGTCTCTGTCTGTGTCTCTGTCTCTGTCTCCGTCCCTGTCTCTGCCGCTGTCTCTGTCTCCGTCTCAGTCTCTGTCTCTGTCTCCGTCTCTCTCTCTGTCTCTGTCTCTGCCTCTGTCTCTGTCCGCGTATCTGTCTCTGTCTCTGTTTCTGTCTCTGTCTCTGTCGCTGTCTCCGTCTCTGTCCCTGGCTCTGTGTCTGCTTCTGTCTCCTTCTCTGTCTCTGTCTCGGTCTTTGTCTCCGTCTCTGTCTCCGTCTCTGTCTCTGTCTCTGTCTCTATCTCCGTCTCTGTCTCTGTATCTGTCTGTGTCTGTGTCTCTGTCTCTGTCTCTGTCGCTGTCTCTGCCTCTGTCTCTGTCCCCGTATCTGTCTCTGTTTCTGTCTCTGTCTCTGTCTCTGTCTCTGTCTCTGTCTCTGTCTCCGTCTCTGTCTCGGTCTTTGTCTCCGTCTCTGTGTCTGCCTCTGTCTCTGTCCGCGTATCTTTCTCTGTCTCTGTCTCTGTCTGTGTCTCTGTCTCTGTCTCCGTCCCTGTCTTTGCCGCTGTCTCTGTCTCCGTCTCAGTCTCTGTCTCTGTCTCCGTCTCTCTCTCTGTCTCTGTTTCTGCCTCGGTCTCTGTCCGCGTATCTGTCTCTGTCTCTGTCTCCGTCCCTGTCTTTGCCGCTGTCTCTGTCTCTGTCTCTGTCTCTGTCTCTGCCTCCGTCTCTGTCTCTGTCCCTGTCTCTGTCTCTGTCTCAGTCTCAGTCTCTGTCTCTGTCTCTGTCTCTGTCTCTGTCTCTGTCTCTGTCTCTGTCTCTGTCTGTGTCTCTGTCTCTGTCTCTGTCTCTGTCTCTGCCTCTGCCTCTGCCTCTGTCTCTATCTCTGTCTCTGTCTCTGTCTCTGTCTCTGTCTCTGCCCTGTCTCTGCCGCTGTCGCTGTCTCTCCCTCTGTCTCTGTCTCTGTCTCTGTCTCTGTCTCCGTCTCTGTCCCTGGCTCTGTCTCTGCCTCTGTCTCCGTCTCTGTCTCTGTCTCGGTCCTTGTCTCCGTCTCTGTCTCTGTCTCTGTCTCTGTCTCTATGTCTGTCACTGTCTCTGTCTCTTTCTCTGTCTCTGTCTCTGTCTCTGTCTCTGTCTCCGTCTCTGTCTCTGTCTCTATCTCTGTCTCAGTCTCAGTCTCTGTCTCTGTCTCTGTCTCTGTCTCTGTCTCTGTCTCTGTCTCTGTCTCTGTCTCTGTCTCTGTCTCTGTCTCTGTCTCTGTCTGTGACTCTGTCTCTGTCTCCGTCCCTGTCTCTGCCGCTGTCTCTGTCTCCGTCTCAGTCTCTGTCTCTGTCTCCGTCTCTCTCTCTGTCTCCGTCTCTGCCCCTGTCTCTGTCCGCGTATCTGTCTCTGTCTCTGTTTCTGTCTCTGTCTCTGTCTCTGTCTCTGTCTCTGTCTCTGTCTCTGTCTCTGTCTCTGTCTCTGTCTCTGTCTCTGTCTCTGTCTCTGTCTGTGTCCCTGTCTCTGTCTCCGTCCCTGTCTCTGCCGCTGTCTCTGTCTCTGTCTCCGTCTCTCTCTCTGTCTCTGTCTCTGCCTCTGTCTCTGTCCGCGTATCTGTCTCTGTCACCGTATCTGTCCCTGTCTCTGTTTCTGTCTCTGTCTCTGTCTCTGTCTCTGTCTCTGTCTCTGTCTCTGTCTCTGTCTCCGTCTCTATCTCTGTCTCTGTCTCTGTCTCTGTCTCTGTCGCTGTCTCTCCCTCAGTCTCTGTCTCTGTCTCTGTCCCTGGCTCTGTCTCTGCCTCTGTCTCCGTCTTTGTTCCTGTCTCTGCCTCTGTCTCTGTCTCTGTCTCTGTCTCTGCCTCTGCCTCTGCCTCTGTCTCTATCTCTGTCTCTGTCTCTGTCTCTGTCTCCGTCCCTGTCTTTGCCGCTGTCTCTGTCTCCGTCTCAGTCTCTGTCTCTGTCTGCGTCTCTCTCTCTGTCTCTGTTTCTGTCTCGGTCTCTGTCCGCGTATCTGTCTCTGTCTCTGTCTCTCTCTCTGCCTCTGTCTCTGTCTCTGTTTCTGTCTCTGTCTCTGTCTCTGTCTCTGTCTCTGTCTCTGTCTCTGTCTCTGTCTCTGTCTCTGTCTCTGTCTCTGTCTCTGTCTCTGTCTGTGTCTCTGTCTCTGTCTCCGTCCCTGTCTCTGCCGCTGTCTCTGTCTCCGTCTCAGTCTCTGTCTCTGTCTCCGTCTCTCTCTCTGTCTCTGTCTCTGCCTCTGTCTCTGTCCGCGTATCTGTCTCTGTCTCTGTTTCTGTCTCTGTCTCTGTCGCTGTCTCCGTCTCTGTCCCTGGCTCTGTGTCTGCTTCTGTCTCCTTCTCTGTCTCTGTCTCGGTCTTTGTCTCCGCCTCTGTCTCCGTCTCTGTCTCTGTCTCTGTCTCTATCTCCGTCTCTGTCTCTGTATCTGTCTGTGTCTGTGTCTCTGTCTCTGTCTCTGTCGCTGTCTCTGCCTCTGTCTCTGTCCCCGTATCTGTCTCTGTCTCTGTTTCTCTCTCTGTCTCTGACTCTGTCTCTGTCTCTGTCTCTGTCTCTGTCTCTGTCTCTGTCTGTGTCCCTGTCTCTGTCTCCGTCCCTGTCTCTGCCGCTGTCTCTGTCTCCGTCTCAGTCTCTGTCTCTGTCTCCGTCCCTCTCTCTGTCTCTGTCTCTGCCTCTGTCTCTGTCCGCGTATCTGTCTCTGTCTCTGTTTCTGTCTCTGTCTCTGTCTCTGTCTCTGTCTCTGTCTCTGTCTCTGTCCCTGGCTCTGTCTCTGCCTCTGTCTCCGTATCTGTCTCTGTCTCTGTCTCTGTCTCTGTCTCTGTCTCTGTCTCTGTCTCTGTCTCTGTCTCTATGTCTGTCTCTGTCTCTGTCTCTTTCTCTGTCTCTGTCTCCGTCCCTGTCTCTGCCGCTGTCTCTGTCTCTGTCTCCGTCTCTCTCTCTGTCTCTGTCTCTGTCTCTGTCTCTGTCCGCGTATCTGTCTCTGTCACCGTATCTGTCCCTGTCTCTGTTTCTGTCTCTGTCTCCGTCCCTGTCTCTGCCGCTGTCTCTGTCTCTGTCGCTGTCTCCGTCTCTGTCCCTGGCTCTGTGTCTGCTTCTGTCTCCTTCTCTGTCTCTGTCTCGGTCTTTGTCTCCGCCTCTGTCTCCGTCTCTGTCTCTGTCTCTGTCTCTATCTCCGTCTCTGTCTCTGTATCTGTCTGTGTCTGTGTCTCTGTCTCTGTCTCTGTCGCTGTCTCTGCCTCTGTCTCTGTCCCCGTATCTGTCTCTGTCTCTGTTTCTCTCTCTGTCTCTGACTCTGTCTCTGTCTCTGTCTCTGTCTCTGTCTCTGTCTCTGTCTCTGTCTGTGTCCCTGTCTCTGTCTCCGTCCCTGTCTCTGCCGCTGTCTCTGTCTCCGTCTCAGTCTCTGTCTCTGTCTCCGTCTCTCTCTCTGTCTCTGTCTCTGCCTCTGTCTCTGTCCGCGTATCTGTCTCTGTCTCTGTTTCTGTCTCTGTCTCTGTCTCTGTCTCTGTCTCTGTCTCTGTCTCTGTCCCTGGCTCTGTCTCTGCCTCTGTCTCCGTATCTGTCTCTGTCTCTGTCTCTGTCTCTGTCTCTGTCTCTGTCTCTGTCTCTGTCTCTATGTCTGTCTCTGTCTCTGTCTCTTTCTCTGTCTCTGTCTCCGTCCCTGTCTCTGCCGCTGTCTCTGTCTCTGTCTCCGTCTCTCTCTCTGTCTCTGTCTCTGTCTCTGTCTCTGTCCGCGTATCTGTCTCTGTCACCGTATCTGTCCCTGTCTCTGTTTCTGTCTCTGTCTCCGTCCCTGTCTCTGCCGCTGTCTCTGTCTCCGTCTCAGTCTCTGCCTCTGTCTCCGTCTCTCTCTCTGTCTCTATCTCTGTCTCTGCCTCTGTCTCTGTCCGCGTATCTGTCTCTGTATCTGTTTCTGTCTCTGTCTCTGTCGCTGTCTCTCCCTCTGTCTCTGTCTCCGTCTCTGTCCCTGGCTCTGTCTCTGCCTCTGTCTCCGTCTCTGTCTCTGTCTCGGTCCTTGTCTCCGTCTCTGTCTCCGTCTCTGTCTCCGTCTCTGTCTCTGTCTCTGTCTCTATCTCCGTCTCTGTCTCTGTATCTGTCTGTGTCTGTGTCTCTGTCTCTGCCTCTGTCGCTGTCTCTGCCTCTGTCTCTGTCCCCGTATCTGTCCCTGTCTCTGTTTCTGTCTCTGTCTCCGTCTTTGTCCCTGTCTCTGCCTCTGTCTCTGTCTCTGTCTCTGTCTCTGTCTCTGCCTCTGCCTCTGTCTCTATCTCTGTCTCTGTCTCTGTCTCTGTCTCTGTCTCTGTCTCTGTCTCTGTCTCTGTCTCTGTCTCTGTCTCTGTCTCTGTCTCTGTCTCTGTCTCTGTCTCTGTCTCTGTCTCTGTCTCTGTCTGTGTCTCTGTCTCTGTCTCTGTCTGTGTCTGTGTCCCTGTCTCTGTCTCCGTCCCTGTCTCTGCCGCTGTCGCTGTCTCTCCCTCTGTCTCTGTCTCTGTCTCTGTCGCTGGCTCTGTCTCTGCCTCTGTCTCCGTATCTGTCTCTGTCTCTGTCTCTGTCTCTGTCTCTGTCTCTGTCTCTGTCTCTGTCTCTGCCTCTATGTCTGTCACTGTCTCTGTCTCTTTCTCTGTCTCTGTCTCTGTCTCTGTCTCAGTCTCTGCCTCTGTCTCCGTCTCTCTCTCTGTCTCTGTCTCTGTCTCTGCCTCTGTCTCTGTCCGCGTATCTGTCTCTGTCTCTGTTTCTGTCTCTGTCTCTGCTTATGTCTCTGTCTCTGTCTCTGTCTCTGTCTCTGTCTCTGTCTCTGTCTGTGTCCCTGTCTCTGTCTCCGTCCCTGTCTCTGCCGCTGTCTCTGTCTCCGTCTCAGTCTCTGTCTCTGTCTCCGTCTCTCTCTCTGTCTCTGTCTCTGCCTCTGTCTCTGTCCGCGTATCTGTCTCTGTCTCAGTTTCTCTCTCTGTCTCTGTCTCTGTCTCTGTCTCTGTCTCTGTCCCTGGCTCTGTCTCTGCCTCTGTCTCCGTATCTGTCTCTGTCTCTGTCTCTGTCTCTGTCTCTGTCTCTGTCTCTGTCTCTATGTCTGTCTCTGTCTCTGTCTCTTTCTCTGTCTCTGTCTCTGTCTCTGTCTCTGTCTCTGTCTCTGTCTCTGTCTCTGCCTCCGTCTCTGTCTCTGTCCCTGTCTCTGTCTCTGTCTCAGTCTCAGTCTCTGTCTCTGTCTCTGTCTCTGTCTCTGTCTCTGTCTCTGTCTCTGTCTGTGTCTCTGTCCCTGTCTCCGTCCCTGTCTCTGCCGCTGTCTCTGTCTCCGTCTCAGTCTCTGTCTCTGTCTCCGTCTCTCTCTCTGTCTCTGTCTCTGCCTCTGTCTCTGTCCGCGTATCTGTCTCTGTCTCTGTCTCTGTCTCTGTCTCTGTCTCTGTCTCTGTCTCTGTCTCTGTCTCTGTCTCTGTCTCTGTCTCTGTCTCTGTCTCTGTCTCTGTCTCTGTCTCTGTCTCTGTCTCTGTCTCTGTCTCTGTCTCTGTCTCTGTCTGTGTCCCTGTCTCTGTCTCCGTCCCTGTCTCTGCCGCTGTCTCTGTCTCCGTCTCAGTCTCTGCCTCTGTCTCCGTCTCTCTCTCTGTCTCTGTCTCTGTCTCTGCCTCTGTCTCTGTCCGCGTATCTGTCTCTGTCTCTGTTTCTGTCTCTGTCTCTGTCTCTGTCTCTGTCTCTGTCTCTGTCTCTGTCTCTGTCTCTGTCTCTGTCTCTGTCTCTGTCTCTGTCTCTGTCTCTGTCTCTGTCTCTGTCTCTGTCTCCGTCTCTGTCTCTGTCTCTGTCTCTATCTCCGTCTCTGTCTCTGTATCTGTCTGTGTCTGTGTCTCTGTCTCTGCCTCTGTCGCTGTCTCTGCCTCTGTCTCTGTCCCCGTATCTGTCCCTGTCTCTGTTTCTGTCTCTGTCTCCGTCTTTGTCCCTGTCTCTGCCTCTGTCTCTGTCTCTGTCTCTGTCTCTGTCTCTGCCTCTGCCTCTGTCTCTATCTCTGTCTCTGTCTCTGTCTCTGTCTCTGTCTCTGTCTCTGTCTCTGTCTCTGTCTCTGTCTCTGTCTCTGTCTCTGTCTCTGTCTCTGTCTCTGTCTCTGTCTCTGTCTCTGTCTCTGTCTCTGTCTCTGTCTCTGTCTCTGTCTCTGTCTGTGTCTCTGTCTCTGTCTGTGTCTGTGTCCCTGTATCTGTCTCCGTCCCTGTCTCTGCCGCTGTCGCTGTCTCTCCCTCTGTCTCTGTCTCTCTCTCTGTCTCTGTTTCTGCCTCGGTCTCTGTCCGCGTATCTGTCTCTGTCTCTGTCTCTGTCTCTGTCTCTGTCTCAGTCTCTGTCTCTGTCTCTGCCTCTATGTCTGTCACTGTCTCTGTCTCTTTCTCTGTCTCTGTCTCTGTCTCTGTCTCAGTCTCTGCCTCTGTCTCCGTCTCTCTCTCTGTCTCTGTCTCTGTCTCTGCCTCTGTCTCTGTCCGCGTATCTGTCTCTGTCTCTGTTTCTGTCTCTGTCTCTGTCGCTGTCTCTCCCTCTGTCTCTGTCTCCGTCTCTGTCCCTGGCTCTGTCTCTGCCTCTGTCTCTGTCTCTGTCTCTGTCTCTGTCTCTGTCTGTGTCTCTGTCTCTGTCTCTGTCTGTGTCTGTGTCCCTGTCTCTGTCTCCGTCCCTGTCTCTGCCGCTGTCGCTGTCTCTCCCTCTGTCTCTGTCTCTGTCTCTGTCGCTGGCTCTGTCTCTGCCTCTGTCTCCGTATCTGTCTCTGCCTCTGTCTCTGTCTCTGTCTCTGTCTCTGTCTCTGTCTCTGTCTCTGTCTCTGTCTCTGTCTCTGTCTCTATGTCTGTCACTGTCTCTGTCTCTTTCTCTGTCTCTGTCTCTGTCTCTGTCTCCGTCTCTGTCTCTGTCTCTATCTCTGTCTCAGTCTCAGTCTCTGTCTCTGTCTCTGTCTCTGTCTCTGTCTCTGTCTCTGTCTCTGTCTCTGTCTCTGTCTCTGTCTCTGTCTGTGACTCTGTCTCTGTCTCCGTCCCTGTCTCTGCCGCTGTCTCTGTCTCCGTCTCAGTCTCTGTCTCTGCCTCCGTCTCTCTCTCTGTCTCTGTCTCTGCCCCTGTCTCTGTCCGCGTATCTGTCTCTGTCTCTGTTTCTGTCTCTGTCTCTGTCTCTGTCTCTGTCTCTGTCTCTGTCTCTGTCTCTGTCTCTGTCTCTGTCTCTGTCTCTGTCTCTGTCTCTGTCTCTGTCTGTGTCCCTGTCTCTGTCTCCGTCCCTGTCTCTGCCGCTGTCTCTGTCTCTGTCTCCGTCTCTCTCTCTGTCTCTGTCTCTGCCTCTGTCTCTGTCCGCGTATCTGTCACTGTCACCGTATCTGTCCCTGTCTCTGTTTCTGTCTCTGTCTCTGTCTCTGTCTCTGTCTCTGTCTCCGTCTCTGTCTCTGTCTCTGTCTCTGTCTCTGTCTCTGT